>CM046423.1:40892174-41256889 GCA_025506505.1 Flaveria sonorensis | reverse complement strand
ATCCACCTTAGAATCAAACTTTTGGAGTTGTCCTTTGTGTTGAGAATGTAACAAGGACACCCAATGCTCTGAAGAATGAATTAGAGGAGCCAAATGATGTATGAACTTCATAAGGAGTCTTCATCAACCTCTGATTCACTAGAGCTCTATTTTGCACATAGCATGCTGTGTGACAGGCTTCAGCCCAAAAGGTCGTGGCAAACCAGAGTCAGCCAACATGACCTTGCAGCTTCAATTAGGGTCCTGTTCTTCCTCCTACTCCATTTTGTTCTGGAGTCCTTGGAATGCTATACTGCCTCTTGATTCCTTTTGAAAGGTAGAAATCATCAAGTGTATGTTTCTAAATTTAGTTCCATTATCCTTCTTATACACTTACTGTAGGGAATACTGCTTCTCAACATACAACACAAAGTTAATAATTGTCTGAGCAGCCTCATCCTTTGAATGCAAGAAGAGGTCCATACAAATCTGGAGTAATCATCCCCAATTACCAGACAGTATTTCTTCTTGCCATGCTCATTACTCTCACAGGACCAAAGAGATCCATGTGCAGTAATTGCAAGCAGGCAGTGGACTTTGGTTCTTCTATAGGAGGGAATGAGACTTTGTGTTGTTTTTCCTTTTAAACAAGCAGTGCAGGTTTCATCACAGAGGAACTCCTTTATTGGTAGACCTCTTACTAAACTATTGTGGATCAGCTGATTCATGTTTGAGATTAACATGACCCAGCCTTCTATGCCACAGTTTAGATTCCTGAGGAGAGGCCTTGAAAAACAGGCAAGGATGACCTTTTAAACGCAATCTTCTTTGACAGATCCAAGGCATATACTCTTCCTATCCTGTTGGCCTTCAGGAGAGTATGTTCATCCAATACCTTGTCAATCAGCCTCAGAACTTTGGAAGACAGAATCCGGCAGTTCTGGCTTGTGAAAAGTGCAACATGCCCTTTATCACACATCTGACTGACACTCAGTAGATTATACTTGAGATTCTCCACATGGTTAACATCATCAAATCTGATTTCTCCATTTGACACAATCCTTTCCCGATGATGTAACCCTTAGCATCATTTCCAAATGAGACAATCCCTTCTTTCCTTGAGAGTAGTCATTAAGAAAGAACTGCTCCCGTCATATGCATAGATCCTCCACTGTCTACATACCAGATGCTACTTTGGCATGCTGAAGAACCCTGCATTTATCATAAACTAGTTAGCTTTAGAGACCCAACCTTTTTGGTTTCGGGTCTGTTTTCATTAACAGATTTAACCATAACTTGTTTTCTCATGATTAACAGCTGATGAAGGTGGAGATGGTGCTGAAATGGATTTCTTAGATAGGGCTTGATTTCCTTTTCAGTGGTTTGATCACAGTGCATCTAGTTGGTTAACTCTCCCCAACAAATGCTGAAACATCATAACAAGTTGTGTCTGATTTGTTGCTAAAGCCTTCAGCTCATTGACACATCAGTACTTGTTTTTGATGAGTTCCCTGTGACCCCCCATTTCCTCCTTCTTGAAATTCACAGACTTAGTCTGAGTTTATCATAAGGAACACTATCAGTTGTTTTCTGATAAACCCCATCCTTCTTTTTGGATTTGGGTGAGGCCTTGGGTTTTATCAGTTTGAGATGACTATGGTACAAACTTGGTCTCAAACTCATTTTTCATTTTATTATCTCTTCTTTAATGAGCTTATATCTGTTGAGTTTGGAACCCTTTTTGTACCGCATTCATCAATAGATGATTGAATTAACCACATATTTCACATGGCTTATTCTTCATCTTGGATTGATCAACTGCTGAAGTGGAACTACTGAAGGTGTGATCTTCAGTACTTTCCTCCTTTCAGTACTTGTGTTAAGTACTGAAGGATCGGTAACAACTGAAGACTTGTTCTTCAGCTGTTCTCTATCCGTCCTGAAGAGACCGCATGATAGATTCCTTAGCATTGTTAATCCTTTTATTTCACAGATTTGAAATGCTTTTTAGATGTGTGACTTGCCCTTCAGTACTTGGAGTACTTTGAGGGACAACATCTGAATTGCTCAGCTTCATGTGTTTATCACATTTAAACCATCAGGCAATTGATTTGCTGAGATCTGAACACTGACTTTATCTCCTCTAATTTTGTATTAACATTAAGGATGAATCACATGATGATTGGTTTGGAAATTACTTTTTCCCTTCAATTTTACTATTGATTTTGAAGTAAAATCAGTAGGTGGTGCAGTATGATTGTAACCTATTCCAAACTTCACATTAAGCTGTTTGCTTGCTGAGAAGCATTTCAAATCCCTTGCAGGATGTTCCCAGCGTCACACTCAACTTGGGTAGCTGCAAGTGTCTCTTTGAGACTTCTGTGGTTCTCAAGTATGACCTCTACCTTAGCCTTTTCATCATTAAGTTGGCATTTAAGCTTGTAAATCTCATCATCTTTGTCATTAAGAGCAACTCATACTCAGCTTTTCTTTTGGAAATATTTTTCCAACTCAAGATTTTGATTGATCAAAGCTACATTTGCCTCTCTAATAGAGACAAACAGCTATGCATGATTCAGAACCAACTTGGCTTAACCTCAGAAGATACCTGGGTTACCTGTGAAGATGATGCATTGGAGCAGGAACCCTCAGTAGACTCCAGGGCCATGAGAGCAAGATTCCTAAAGGATTTTCCCACCATGTTGACCAGCACCAGCAAATAATTGCTCATTGAAACCAGAAAGATCATCTGGTAAGCTACTCCAGTCAACAACTCCTGTTGAAAACGTGATAAGTTGAGATTGGATTGAGATGGTTGAGGCTCAGTAGTGCTTGAGGTTGTTGTGCTATAGGAACTTGAACTGGATTTGCTGTGGCATGTAATAGCAGGGATATGATTGGCATTGGACCCAGAGGGACAACTATGCAGGAGATTGAGTTTGTGAGTGATGACCAGAACTAGCAGGATGTTGCCCTTTGTTTTTTGTGAACTATTCCTTGGAAAGGTCACAAAGGGTGCAGAGGAGTTAGATCCAGTTTATCTACACTCTCTTGCAAAGTGCCCAAGCCTGTGGCTTTGTGACACCTCACTTACTCTTTTCAAACAACTTTGGGTTTGCCAGAGATCCTGAAAATTCCTACCATTTCTCTTGTAGAACTTTTGAGATCTGATATTGATCAGGCCCTTTGGCTCAAATATCCATCTCTTCTAAATCATCTCATAAATAATAAAAAAAAATCAAGACCTTCAAATCATCCATGATAAACTAAATTATCACTATTGTTGGACCAAAAGAACCAATGAGCCTGATCAGAAAAACCTTTAAGTCCCACGGACATTACAACAACTGAAGTAGTCTGCAACAGCTGAAGACATCAGCTGATAACAAGGTCTGAAGACAAAGTCTGAAGCTAAAGAAAGCTGAAGACAAGTCTGAAGTGAAAGAGCTGAAGACAAAGTCTGAAGTGAAAGAGCTGAAGACAAGTCTGAAGTGCTAAAGCTGAAGACAAAGTCTAAAGACAAAAGCTGAAGACAAAGACTGAAGACCAAGTTTCAGATGATTGTCACAACAGCTGAAGAAGACCTCTTCAGTAGTTGTGATGGTTTCCTTTCAGTAGTTGTATTTTCCTTTCTGTACTTAGTTGTTCAGTAGTTTTATGTTTCTTCGTGTACTTAGATAATCTGAGATGTTCTCAGTTGTTGTGAACATTCTCAGTAGTTTGCTTACTTTCAGTAGTTTGTAATAATTCTGTTAGATGTCACTATCAAGTGACATCAGCAGACGTCACATTCCTATATAAAGGAATGCTGACCTAATTGTAATCGGTGCAGCTTAGAAAACCTAGCAGCCGCCATACACCAAAGCATGTGTGCATGAATGTTATTATCCCTTTGCAGAAAACCCTATTTCTCTATAACCGTGTACTGTTCCATTGAATATTTTGTGTTTTTTGCTATATTTGCTTAATTCTTGCTCTAATTCCGCTGTGATTCAACTCTAATTGATCAAACTTAGATCACTGATCCTAACAAATGGTATCAGAGCGGGTTAATCATTGATCGGTTTAACAATTGATCATTGAAACTGCTATTTTGATATCTATAGTTTGATCGAATTAGCATATGTGCAAGAATTGGTTATAAAGATTGATTTTCTGCTGCTTCTGGTTATTTAATTTGAGTTTCTTCTTGGTTCTTATTGAGTTTGTTGTGTTTTTGTGCTAAATCTTTTGAAACTTGATTGATTTGGTTTGAATCTGAGAATGACTACTCCATCTAATGATCCTCACAATACTGGCTCCTCAACCAAGCCTCCGATGCTGGTTAGGAGTGAGTATAACATATGGCAACGAAGAATGCTCCATCACCTGTCTGTTAACAGTTCAGGTTGTTGGACATCTGTGGTTCACGGTCCACACAAGCCTATGGTGAACAATCCGGAGACCAATCAAATGGTTCCGAAGAAGAAGAGCAATACTCAGATGAAGATCGTAAACTGTTTGAGATTGATGCTAAAGCCCATGGAATTCTGGCCATGGCACTGCCGAATGAAATCTATTCTGGGCTTATGCATCATGAAACTGCTCATGACCTCTGGAATGCTTTGAAGGAACAATTCGGAGGAACTGATGAGGTCTTAGCAAACAACAGAGAAATCCTCGCCCAACAATATGAGACATTCTCTCATAGGAAGGGTGAGACACTGACTCAACAGTTTGAGCGTTTCTCCTGCTTGATCTCTGAGCTGAAAATGGTCAAGCATGAGTATACTAACAGCCAGATGAACAACAGATTCCTCAGATCACTGCCTGAGAGATGGGACACATACACCATTGTCCTACGCTCCAGTGCAAATCTGGATAGCCTATCTCTCACCCAACTCCATGGGAAACTGCTTACATTTGAAAGAGAGATAGAGCAGAAAAGGAAACTGGCATCATCAGGAAAGCTCTCTGATGACTTTGTACCAGGTAACACTGCCTTGGTCGGTCATGAGTCAGAATATGCTGGATCAGAAAGTCATTATGATGAGCATATAGATTTCTCTTCAAACAGTTCTGATCATGCATTTGTTGTTGTTGACAGTCATTCTGGGTGTAATAGTGATAATTTATGCTTTATCATGGATGATTTGCAGGGTATTGCTGATGATGATTTAGAAGAGATGGATATTTTGAGCCAAATGGCCCTGATCAATATCAGATCTCAAAAGTTCTACAAGAGAACTGGTAGGAAATTTCCAGGACTCTCTGGCAAAACCAAAGTTGGTTTTGACAAGAGTAAGTTGAGGTGTCACAAATGCCACAGGCTTGGGCACTTTGCAAGAGAGTGTAGATCAACTGGATCTAACTCCTCTGCACCCTTTGTGACCTTTCCAAGCAATAGTTCACAAAACAAAGGGCAACATCCTGCTAGTTCTGGTCATCACTCACAACCTCAATCTCCTGCATACTTTGTCCCTCAGGGTCCAATGCCATATCCTTATCCCTGCTATTACATGCCACAGCCAAATCCAGTTCATGTCCCTATAGCACAACAACCTCAAGCCCTACCTGAGCCTCAACCATCTCCATCACAATCTCAACCTCATCACAGCTTCTTCACACCAGGAGTTGTTGACTGGAGCAGCTTACCAGATGATCTTTCTGGTTTCAATGAGCAATATCTGCTGGTGCTGGTCAACATGGTGGTGAACATCCTTTTGGGAATCTTGCTCTCATGGCCCTGGAGTCTACTGAGGGTTCCTGCTCAGATGCTTCATCTTCACAGGTAACCCAGATATCTTCTGAGGCTAAAGCCAAGTTATGTTCTGAATCATGCATAGCTGCCTTTGTCTCTATTAGAGAGGCAAATGTAGCTTTAATCAATCAAAATCTTGAGCTTGAGAAAACTATTTCCAAAAGAAAAGATGAGTATGTGTCTGCACTTAATGACAAAGATGATGAGATTTACAAGCTTAAATGCCAACTTAATGATGAAAAGGCTAAGGTAGAGGTCATACTCGAGAACCACAGAAGTCTCAAAGAGACACTTGCAGCTACCCAAGTTGAGTGTGACCGCTGGGTAACATCCTGCAAGGGATTTGAAATGCTTCTCAGCAAGCAAACAGCTTCAAATGTGAAGTTTGGAATAGGTTACAATCATACTGCACCACCTACTGATTTTACTTCAAAATCATAGTAAAATCTGAAGGTGAAAGTAATTTCCAAACCACATCATCATGTGATTCATCCTCAAATGATAATACAAAATTAGAGGATGAAGTCAGTGTTAAGATCTCAGCAAATCAATTGCCTGATGGTTAAATGCTGATAAACACATGAAGCTGAGAAATTCAGATGTTGTCCTCAAAGTACTCCAAGTACTGAAGGGCAAGTCACAACATCTGAAAAGCATTTCAAATCTGATGAAATAAAAGGATTAACAACTGCTGAGGAATCTATCATACGGTCTTTCAGGACGGATAGAGAACAGCTGAAGAACAAGTCTTCAGTTGTTACCGATCCTTCAGTACTTAACACAAGTACTGAAAGGAGGAAAGACTGAAGATCACACCTTCAGTAGTTTCCACTTCAGCAGTTGATCAATCCAAGATGAAGAATAAGCCATGTGAAATATGTGGTAAATTCAATCATCTATCTGATGAATGCTGGTACAAAAAGGGTTCCAAACTCAACAGAGATAAGCTCATTAAAGAAGAGATAATAAAATGAAAATGAGTTTGAACCCAAGTTTGTACCACAGTCATCTCAAACTGATAAACCCAAGGCCTCACCAAAATCCAAAAAGAAGGATGGGGTTTATCAGAAAACAGCTGATAGTGTTCCTCATGATAAACATCAGACGAAGTCTGTGAATTTCAAGGAGGAAATGGTGGGTCACAGGAACTCATCAAAAACAAGTACTGATGTGTCAAATGAGCTGAAGGCTTTAGCAACAAATCAGACACAACTTGTTATGATGGTTCAGCATTTGTTGGGGAGAGTTAACCAACTAGATGCACCTGTGATCAAACCACTGAAAAGGAAATCCAAGCCCAAATCTAAGAATTCCATTTCAGCACCATCTCCACCTTCATCAGCTGTTAATCATGAGAAACAAGTTATGGTTAAATCTGTTGATGAAAACAGACCCAAAACCAAAAAGGTTTGGGTCTCTAAAGCTAACTAGTTTCTTATGATAAATGCAGGGTTCTTCAGCATGCCAAAGAAGCATCTGGTATGTAGACAGTGGAGGATCTATGCATATGACTGGGAGCAGTTCTCTTCTTAATGACTACTCTCAAGGAAAGAAGGGATTTGTCTCATTTGGAAATGATGCTAAGGGTTACATCATCGGGAAAGGATTTGTGTCAAATGGAGAAATCAGATTTGATGATGTTAACCATGTGGAGAATCTCAAGTATAATCTACTGAGTGTCAGTCAGATGTGTGATAAAGGGCATGTTGCACTTTTCACAAGCCAGAACTGCCGGATTCTGTCTTCCAAAGTTCTGAGGCTGATTGACAAGGTATTGGATGAACATACTCTCCTGAAGGCCAACAGGATAGGAAGAGTATATGCCTTGGATTTGTCAAAGAAGATTGCGTTAAAAGGTCATCCTTGCCTGTTCTCCAAGGCCTCTCCTCAGGAATCTAAACTGTGGCATAGAAGGCTGGGTCATGTTAATCTCAAAAACATGAATCAGCTGATCCACAATAGTTTAGTAAGAGGTCTACCAATAAAGGAGTTCCTCTGTGATGAAACCTGCACTGCTTGTTTAAAAGGAAAACAACACAAAGTCTCATTCCCTCCTATAGAAGAACCAAAGTCCACTGCCTGCTTGCAATTACTGCACATGGATCTCTTTGGTCCTGTGAGAGTAATGAGCATGGCAAAGAAGATACTGTCTGGTAATTGTGGATGATTACTCCAGATTTGTATGGACCTTCTTCTTGCATTCAAAGGATGAGGCTGCTCAGACAATTATTAACTTTGTGTTGTATGTGAGAAGCAGTATTCCCTATCAGTCAAGTGTATAAGAAGTGATAATGGAACTGAATTTAGAAACCATACACTTGATGATTTCTACCTTTCAAAGGAATCAAGAGGCAGTATAGCATCCCAAGGACTCCAGAACAAAATGGAGTAGTGGAGAGAAAGAACAGGACCCTAATTGAAGCTGCAAGGTCCATGTTGGCTGACTCTGGTTTGCCACTGACCTTTTGGGCTGAAGCTGTCAACACAGCATGCTATGTGCAAAATAGAGCTTTAGTGAATCAGAGGTTGATGAAGACTCCTTATGAAGTTCTACATCATTTGGCTCCTCTAATTTCATTCTTCAGAGCATTTGGGTGTCCTTGTTACATTCTCAACACAAAGGATCAACTCCAAAAGTTTGATTCTAAGGTGGATGCAGGGTATTTTGTTGGGTACTCATCCACTTGCAAGGCTTACAGAGTGTTCAACTGTAGAACAAAGATGGTTGAAGAAACCTTGCATGTGAAGTTCAATGAATCTCCTAAGGACAAAATCCCACAAAACCCTGTGGAGTTGTTTGATCTGGACATACTGCAATATGTTCCTTATCAGCCTCCAGCTGTTGCAGATCATGTGAATTCATCACCTTCTGCAGCTAGTCATCCATCTGGTGGTACTGATGTTCATGATGATCCCAGTACTCACCTATTCAAGTTTAGTGATCAACTGCCTGAGTCTACTCAACTTGATGTTCCTGTAGCTTCAGTAGCACCATCCACAACAAATGCTGATGAGATTTCTGAATCCTCTACTTCATTTGACCTGCCATCTACACTTGGTTTCAAGAATCTGGATCAACATCTGTTGCTGCTGAGCGTGCTACAAACACTTGCACAGATCTCATAGTGCTCAAGAGCTGAAGAATCACCCAACGTCTCAAATCATTGGTGATATCAATGCTGGTGTCTCAACTAGAAGTCAATTGTCCAACTTCTGCTTCTATGCTCTTTTCATCAGTCAGCAAGAGCCAAAGAACTATCATATTGCATTAAGAGACAATGGATGGGTTGATGCCATGCAGCTTGAGCTTCTTCAGTTCAAAAAGCAGCAAGTGTGGGAACTGGTTCCTCTACCCCCAGGTAAGTGTGCAATAGGCACTAAATGGGTGTTTAGGAATAAAACAGATGAAAATGGGCAAATTGTCAAGAACAAGGCCAGACTGGTTGTCCAGGGGTTTTCACAAGAAGAAGGTATTGATTATGATGAAACCTTTGCCCCTGTAGCCAGACTGGAGGCAATTAGATTGTTCTTAGCCTATGCTGCATTCCACAATCTTAAAGTTTTTCAAATGGATGTCAAAAGTGCATTTTTTATATGGTAAAATAAAGAAGAGGTTTATGTGTGTCAACCACCAGGTTTTGAGGATAATAAACATCCTGATTGGGTGTATAAACTTGATAAGGCTCTTTATGGTTGAAACAAGCTCCTAGAGCCTGGTATGAAACACTGTCAATTTTCTTCTTCAGAATAATTTCACTAGAGGCTCCATAGATAAAACTTTGTTCATTAAGAAAGTGGGTCAGCATAAGCTCCTTGTTCAAATTTATGTTGATGATATTATTTTTGCTTCCTCTGATCCACAGTTGTGTGATGCATTTACAAAGTTGATGCAACAAAATTCGAAATGAGTGCCATGGGAGAATTACAGTTCTTTCTAGGTTTGCAAATCAAACAAAAGGCTGATGGAACTTTCATTCATCAGTCAAAATACACAAAAGTCTTTTGGCAAAGTTTGATTTACAACACTGTAAGCCCTGTTCTACTCCCATGTGCAGCACCACACAACTGGATGCAGATCAGAAAGGTAAAGCTGTTGATGAAACACTTTACAGATGTATGATTGGGTCCTTGATGTACTTAACAGCTTCTAGACCAGATATTATGTTTGCAACTTGTGTTTGTGCTAGATTTCAGGCTGCTCCTAAAGAGTCTCATTTGATTGCAGTCAAGAGGATCTTTAGATATCTGCAAGGTACTCAATCTCTAGGTCTTTGGTATTCCACTGGGCACTCTTGCAAATTAGTTGCTTTTTCTGATAGTGACTATGCAGGGTGTAAATTAACTAGAAAATCAACTTCTGGTGGATGTCAATTCCTAGGCAACTGTTTGGTTTCTTGGCAGAGTAAGAAACAAACATCTGTTGCTACATCCACTGCTGAAGCCGAGTACATTGCTGCTGCAAGTTGTACATCTCAGGTACTCTGGCTTCAGAATCAATTACTGGATTATGGCATTACAGAGACTAAGACTCCATTACTAATGGATAGTGCTTCAGCTCTTTGTATTGTCAAGAATCCAGTCCAGCACTCTAGGACCAAACATATTGAGATCAGACACCATTTTTAGGGATTGTTTTGAAAAAGGTCTGATTGATCCAAAGTTTGTTCCTAGTGCTGATGAGCTTGCAGACATATTTACTAAGCCTTTGGACAGTTCAACTTTCCAAAACCTAGTGTTAAGGCTTGGTATGCTGCAGCTAGAATAAGTGACAACTACTGATGATCTCAGTCAACAAGTACTGATGAGCATTCGTATACTACTGTCACAAATAAGTACTGAAGTTCTTTTATCCTCAGTAGTTTTCATAACTACTGAAGACTAAATTACTTAAAAGTACTGAAGTACTCATCTGTTGAAAAGAACTGATGTGGTTACAACTACTGCTGTAGTTACAACTGCTGATGTCAGAAATACAGATAAGTACTGATGACCTATGAAACATGAACTCAACAAAGTCTGATGAAGTGTTGAGGTCAGAATGAAACAGCTGATGAGCTAAGAATTGACGACAACAGCTGATGAGAAAATTTTCTCTTCAGTTGTTTCTACAACTGCTGCTTCACTTCAACAACTGAAGCCAAAACCATGTCTTCAGTAGTTTCACAACTACTGATGACTAACACCAAGTCTTCAGTTGTTACAACACCTGAAGCCAAAACCATGTCTTCAGTAGTTTCACAACTACTGATGACTAATACCAAGTCTTCAGTTGTTACAACTTCTGAAAGTTAAAACCAGGTCTTCAGTTGTTTTCAAACAACTGATGACAGCACCAACTTTCAGTCGTTTTATATCAGCCTTTTCTTACCCTATAAATACCTAAACCTACTTTCAGACGTTTCATTAGCCGTTTTCCGTCCTTCACTCTCTCAACAATGGCGACCATGAAACTCAAACCCAGACACAACTGTGTTGCCTACCTCTCGAAATCGGCCTTCTGGAACAAATTTGATAACGCCATCGATCTTATGGTAGATTCCCAGTACCGAACCGCGTTTCTTCTGAATCCTACCATATACCCCGATTCCCTAAGCCAGTTCTGGACCAACGTCTCTGTGCAAACTAGTGAGAATGATAGCCAAATCACTCTCCAGTCGTTGGTCAACCAGAAACAGGTGGTCATCACTCCGGACATCATTCGACAAACCCTAGATCTACATGATGCCACCTGTGTCACAGAATACCCGAAAGGCACAACCGATATGTCTTTCATCAACAACGGGTATGAAGGAGACTTAAGTGCTACCACCATTCTGAAGAAGCACTTCCATGATGCTGAACGTCTTATATTCCACATGGTGAATGTCTGCCTTGCACCAAAAACCTCCTCATGGGATCAATGTCTTCCCGATGGCAACAGGTATTATACTCTATCTTTGAACGACAAACTTTAAATTTTTCTGAGATAGTGTTTATGGAACTAAGGATCTGGCCTTGAAACCTGTGGCAAACAGATGGATATTATATCCCAGGTTTCTCATGGCCATAATTTTAACACAGCTAAAATCAGACGGCCTTGTTGGCCTTGGAGTCCCTGCTCCGGCTGTATTGCCTGAAGTATACTCCAGGCACAACTCTGACCCTACAATGAAAGGGGCTGCCCGGCTGCTCAAACCCAAGCAGCGGGAACCCACAGCCTCCACTTCCAGATCCAAAGTCCCCACCAAACCCAAAACCAAAAAGCCCAAAAGGCTACTCAGGGAGATGAGTCCCCTGAGGATGCCCCTGTAACACCAATACAGGAAACACTTACTGGTTCTAACCCCCAGTAGTGTCCAAGACTCCACCAGCCCTAGCCGCTCAGGCATCCTCTCAACAGGATCCTGATGCAACCATAAAATTGGGGATACCACAATGCTGGAACCTATCTCAATTGAGAAGGTTACCATTGAAGAGCACCAGTCACCCCGGTGCAATCTGCTTCAACCTATCTCCAAATGCAACCGCCCCTCAAAGCCCAACATTTATTGTTGCACAAGTGTTGAGTCAGCTGCATTCCTCTCCTCCTCCCCAGACACCAATTACAATGGGGAGAACCTCAACAGCTGAGGAAGAGGACCAAAATGCTGCTGATAACCCACAGCACAGGGGTTATAATGTTCAATCTCCCCGTGTAGAGGAGGAGGTTAGAACATCTGGTGAGGCTGCCACTTCTACTGATTCAGCAAATGAACAGGATGAAGTTGGTAACATCTCTAAGACCTCACCAGAGGCAACTGCCGATGAAGGACTCAGTCCTGAGGCAGGAAGTCCCCAGAACCAAGAACAAGGGCACATGCTACAACTGATCTACACTCAGGGCATGTACATCCTGATTCAATCAGGAGGTCAGGTGATTCAGCAAAGACTGATGATGACCTGGGCTTTTTCTATGATGTCTTAGCCCATAACACAATCCTTGAGGCTGAGGTGAGCAGACTCAAAGAACTGCTTGCCAAAATGTCTCAGGATCAAAGTCCATCTGCCCCAATAAACCCACAGATGGCACCTTCATCTGAAGGTTTCCCAAACACTCAGCCACTACACTCAACTGAGCCACCAGCCACTGTTTTTGGCACCACCTCTCAGGGACAGAACCCCTCTGAGCAGATGGTTGCTACATTTCAAATTCCTTACCTCTCATCACTCCCATCATCAATGAGATTGTGCATAAAGCCATTGATGAGAGGATCTCCTCGAATCTAAAACACTTGTTGATGATGCTGTGCAAAGAAGCTTTCTGCCATTCAAACCCCTGAACCCAATGCACCCAAAAGGGGGAGTCTAAGGCAGTGAAAGAAAGAAAGAGAAAGAGAGTGGAAGATGAGAAACAACAAAAAAAGAACAGGAAAACAGCTGATCACATACAAGAGAAAGAAAAGTGCTGAAACTCAAAAGCCTGATGAAGAGAAATCATTGGAAGATCTGATTAAAGAAGCTGATGAAGCTCACAGCAGATCAATGGACAGAATAATAGATCAACTCTTCAGACAGGGCTTTGATACAGCCACATTAGACACTGAGATCAGAAGGCTGGAGATTAAGAGATACAAGAAGATGGGCCAGTTAGTGTGATGGAAAGGGAGAGGTTGGAGATAATGATCAGGTTTATTGCAAAATACTTGGGAAGATCATTAATTGAGATTAAATCATGGACCAGAGACAGTATTCTGGCAATAACCACCAGAATCTGTGCTTCTGAAGCATTCAATAAGGGGTTGATTATAGAAGCCTTAGATGAAGCAGGTGCTGGGAAGAGAACTGATATGGCCAAGCTTTCCAAAGCCAAACTCACCATAAAATGCTAGATCAGCCTTCCCAAACTCCCTCTCAAAAACAACCAACCCCACAACCCTCAAACCAACTCCTTACCCTCTCAAACCACCTCAAACCACATCCAGTGATGCACCCAGAAGGAGGAGAAGGGTGTTGAGGATGGTAGAAGAAGAAGAAGAAGATGATGAGAAGATAGTCTGCCAATCTCTGCTGTTCTAAAATTACCTGAGCCCAGAAGTCAACAAATGATCACACCAGACTTTCAGAGGCAAATGGTGAAAGTTAAGATTGAAGAAGAAGAACAGCAGAAACAGCACGATGAGCAACTTTTGAAGATGATTGACAAAGAGTTTCCTCAGTCATCATCTATACAAGCCATGAAGAAACACGCTCAAAGGCTGTATGCTCTCAGGTATACCTTTCAATATCAAAAGGAGAGAGTAAGGATTTGGCCAGACCCCAGGGTTAGTTCTAGAATTCATAAGAAATCCATACCAAGTAGATACAATGGCCAAGTGAGAAAGACCATAGATGCTGCTATTATGTTGGCCATTGTAGTCTCACCCTGGGAAATACTTGAAGACTTCAAGAGAGCCTACAAGTCAAAGATGACCCCTCAAACTCTAATGGAGAACAAAATGGTCAAGAAGGGTTGTTATACAAGAGGCTTGAAGAGATCAAGAAAAATGAACTCCAGTTGTTATTAGAAGGGACTCACCCAGATGAATTTGCTTACAGAGAGATAACAACTGTTGAGTTGAAAAATGGAAAGACGATAAAGTACTTATCAGAGTACTATGGCCCAGAGTTCTTCTTCGAAGGAGAAGCAGAAGAACTCACTAAGGAGGAACAAGTTGTTCTCCTTGAGGCCTACGTCAGAGAGTCTTATAGACTCATCAATGGGAAGTAGGTTTCATGGTTGGGATAACGGCTCTGTGTCCAGTTCCCCAAGACAGAGTTCCCTTCCATCCTTTGACATTCACATCTACTGAAACCTGTTCCCTGGCCTGTGCTTATCCGATATCTCTAAAGCTGATCAAGAGAGTATTTCTGCCAAGAATAAGTGGGACCTCAATAAGCTTAAAGGTTTTGGCTGCATTGGTTCAGGGGGAGTTTGTTGGACCAAAAGAACCAATGAGCCTGATCAGAAAAACCTTTAAGTCCCACGGACATTACAACAACTGAAGTAGTCTGCAAAGCTGAAGACATCAGCTGATAACAAGGTCTGAAGACAAAGTCTGAAGTAAGAGCTGAAGACAAAGTCTGAAGTGAAAGAGCTGAAGACAAAGTCTGAAGTGAAAGAGCTGAAGACAAAGTCTGAAGTGAAAAAGCTGAAGACAAAGTCTGAAGACAAAAGCTGAAGACAAAGACTGAAGACCAAGTTTCAGATGATTGTCACAACAGCTGAAGAAGACCTCTTCAGTAGTTGTGATGGTTTCCTTTCAGTAGTTGTAGTTTCCTTTCTGTACTTGTAGTTTCAGTAGTTTTATGTTTCTTCGTGTACTTAGAATACTCTGAGATGTTCTCAGTTGTTGTGAACATTCTCAGTAGTTTGCTTACTTTCAGTAGTTTGTAATAATTCTGTTAGATGTCACTATCAAGTGACATCAGCAACGTCACATTCCTTTATATAAGGAATGCTGACCTAATTGTAATCGGTGCAGCTTAGGAAAACCTAGCAGCCGCCATACCGAAGCATGTGTGCATGAATGTTATTATCCCTTTGCAGAAAACCCTATTTCTATAAACCGTGTACTGTTCCATTGAATATTTATTGTGTTTTTGCTATATTTGCTTAATTCTTGCTCTAATTCCGCTGTGATTCAACTCTAATTGATCAAACTTAGATCACTGATCCTAACCTATTACACCCAGAATGATTGTCAACACCAACAATGCAGATTCACAACTTTTGAAGAGAAATCTATATGCTCATCATATGGCTTTTCTGATCCAGCATCTTCTGACTCATTGACCGACCAAGGCAGTGTTCCCTGGTACAAATTCATCATGAGCTTTCCTGATGATGCCAGTTTCCTTTTCTCCCTCTCTCTCTTTCAAATGTACATTTTTCCCATGTGAGTTGGTTTAGAGATAGCTATCCAGATTTGCACTGGAGCGTAGGACAATGGTGTAATGTGTCCCATCTCTCAGGCAGTGATCTGAGGAATCTGTTGTTCATCTTGGCTGTTAGTATATCTCATGCGTTGAACCATTTTCAGCTCAGAGATCAAGCAGGCTAGAAACGCTCAAACTGTTTGAGTCAGTGTCTCACCCTCCTATGAGAGAATGTCTCATATTGTTGGGCAGGATTTCTCTGTTGTTTGCTAAGACCTCATCATTTCCTCCCGAATTGTTCCTTCAAAGCATTCCAGAGGTCATGAGCAGTTTCATGATGCATAAGCCCAGAATAGATTTCTTAGGCATGCATGGTCAGAATTTCCATGGCTTTAGCATCAATCTCAAACAGTTTACGATCTTCATCTGAGTATTGCTCCTTCTTCTTCGGAACCATTTGTTGGTCTCCGGATTGTTCACCATAGGCTTGTGTGGACCGTGAACCACAGATGTCCAACAACCTGAACTGTTAACAGACAGGTGATGGAACATTCTTCGTTGCCATATGTTATACTCATTCCTAACAGCATCAGAGGCTTGGTTGAGGAGCCAGTATTGTGAGGGTCATTAGAAGGAGTAGTCATTCTCAGATTCAAACCAATTCAATCAAGTTTCAACAGATTTAGCACAAAAACAACAACAAACTCAATATGAACCAAGAAGAAACTCAAATTGAATAACCAGAAGCAGCAGAAGATCAATCTCTATAACCAATTCTTGCAAATATGCTAATTCGATCAAACTTTAGATATCGAAATAGCAGTTTCATTGATCAATTGTTTAACCGATCAATGATTAACCCGCTTTGATACCATTTGTCAGGATCAGCGATCTAAGTTTGATCAATTAGAGTTGAATTGCAGCGGAATTAGAACAAGAATTAGACAAATATAGCAAGAACACAATAGATATTCAATGGAACAGTACACGGTTATAGAGAAAGAGGGTTTTCTGCAAAAGGGATGATATCATTCATGCCCAATGCTTCGGTATGGCGGCCGCTAAGCTTCGCAGGCTTCGCAGGTTACATTAGGTCAACATTCCTTATATAAAGGAATGTGACGTCTGCTGATGTCACTTGATAGTGACATCTAACAGAATTATTACAAACAACTGAAAGTAAGCAAACTACTGAGAATGTTCACAACAACTGAGAACATCTCAGAGTATGCTAAGTACAAGATGAAACTAAAACCACTGAAACTACAAGTACTGATTACAAGAAACATAAAACTACTGATTACAAAAGAACTGAAAGGAAAATATAACTACTGAAAGGAAACCATCATAACTACTGAAGAGGTCTTCTTCAGCTGTTGTGACAACATCTGAAACTTGGTCTTCAGTCTTTGTCTTCAGCTTTTGTCTTCAGACTTTGTCTTCAGTTTTTTAGCTTCAAACTTTGTCTTCATCTTTTTCACTTCAGACTTTGTCTTCAGCTCTTTCACTTCAGACTTTGTCTTCAGCTCTTTCACTTTAGACTTTGTCTTCAGACCTTGTTATCAGTTGATGTCTTCAGCTGTTGCAGACTACTTCAGTTGTTGTAATGTCTGTGGGACTTAAAGGTTTTTCCGATCAGGCTCATTGGTTCTTTTGGTCCAACAATGCGCCTAAGCAGGGCTCATGCGCCTGCATAGTGCTAATGCGCCCAGACTGTTTTATACTTAAAATTTTATTCTTATGCGCCTAAAATGTTCCATGTGCCTCATTTGGACTTAGGATTCTCTAAGGGGTTTTAAGAGGTCGATGATTGAGATAGGTCCCGTTGTGATGTGATGGCTTATGCTTCATGTATGCATTATGATGTGATGAGGTTTATGATATGTATGTGTGTGTGTGATGTGTTATCTTTCTTCATTTAATGGGTTTCAAAACGTATGTATTATGTTATATTATACGTTATGTATGATGTTATGACTTTACATGGTATGATGTATGAATGTGCATACGTAAAGTATTATGTAACGAAAGTGGAAGATAACGAATGATAAGTATGGAAGTAACGGATGTTGAGATCCGTGTCGCGTACCCCGGTACTGTGTCGGTCTTTGGACATGAGTCGGGTGTTTGTTTAAAGGCACCGGCACAGTATCAGTCTTCGAACATGAGTCGGGGGTGTTGCAAATAGAGACAGGATCCTTGTCGCGCACCCCGGTACTGTGTTGGTCTTCGGGCATGATTCGAGGGTTTGTTTACAGGCCCCGTCATAGTATCGGTCTACGGACATGAGTCGGGGGTGTTACATGAGACAGGATCTGATTAATGGTAAAGGATGTAATGAACGAACGAATGAACGATGATGAAGATAATAAATAAATATTATCAATGTGTACGTATAATGTGTGATCGCGTACGATTGTAAGGTTATAATTTAACGAAAGTAAAGTATTTTACTTATAAAACTAGAACTCACTCAGCGTCACTGACTTTTTGTATGTATGATAGTTGGCAGGTATTTTGTTGATGCTGAGGAGTTGCAAGCATGGATGCATATGCTGCCGGGGATGTTTTGAGGCTGGCATCCACGTTTTGTTATAATGTCATATTTTAAAATGTAACAATGATGTAATGTGATGACATGTTTTTAAATTCCGCTGCAAAAGTAATATATGTTTTAAATATTTTATACAATGACGGTCTAGCTATAAGCATCTTGGGAACAGGGCCTTACAAAGGACGAAGCTGCAATTTCAAGCATGTGTGTGTTTAATATAATGTAAAAATGAGCCTGAAAAAAATTCAAATTCAGTGAAAAAGCTTCTAGCAAACAAAATAAGATTATTTGTTTTGTAAAAATTAAATAGAGACTAAAATGACGGGAAATTAATTTTGAAAATTTAAAATAAAAATAAAGGTCAAAAATAAAAAAAAATTAAAGAAATATAAAAGTTTGAATTTCAAAAATGTTAAAATTGAGGGAAATTAATGAAAATTTTGAGTGATAGTCAAACAATTTTGACTAAGTGTTGAAAAATTAAGTGTGAACAGTACTAATGTGTTTAAATAGTTTTCAGATGGATGATGAGAAAAGTTCAAGTGTCAAGACTCATGGAAAGGATCCCATACGCCTGAACATTACTCATATGTTCAGATCAGGAGTATGATAAATTTTCAGAAATTCGCACAAGTGTTGGGCGTTTCATTCAAGTTCATGTGCTTAAATAGTTGTCATGTGTCTGAAAAAATTGGTTAAGTGTTGGGCGTATCATCTTATGCTCATGCACCTAAACAGTTCCAAGACTTTCCAACTGTAGACGTTTGAAGTGATGAAAACACCAAGTGTTAGGCGTTTCATTTAGTCTCATGCACCTGAACAGTGCCCAAGCGCCTAAACAGTGCTTATGCGCCTGAACATTGCTCATGCGTCCAAACCTCATGCGCACAAACAGTTCTCATGCGCCTGAAAAACTGAAATTTAGTCTCATGCGACTGTATAGTGTTCATGCGTCTAACCTCATGCGCATAAGCAGTTCTCAAACGCCTAAAATTTTCACTTATATATATATACAACACTTGTGATTCATTCATTCATTCACTCAAAAATCCCTGAAAACACTCTTGACACTCATACACTCAAATCATTTAGTTCATCATTTTTGATTGTTTGGTGTTAATACTTGTGATTTATAGGTATAGACACTAAATCTAAACATCATTTCGAGATGAAATTCATCTGATTACTTGATTAGTATGAATTGTGTAAATCAAACTTGTAACCAATATACTCTTGCTCATGTAAAGAGATATATATAAACACTTAGAAAATTTTAAAGTGTTTTGGTTCCAAATTGATAAATCACAATTTGTTTTTAAGTTTTGCAAATTCAAATGTGACTAACTTTCTTTGTTTTATGCATACAGATGGCAGAGCTTAAGTTTGAACCAAAGCATAATGTAGTTGCTTTTCTTAACGAAGATGTTCGAGAAGCTACTGGATACGAAGAGATGATTAGATTCTTATTGAGGACTAAGTATGTATATTCTATGTGTTCACAACCAGTCATATATGCTCGGTTAAACAAGAAATTTTGGAACACTACTACTGTTGAAAGAGATGAATAAGGAAGAAAGGTTGTTAGAGGATTCATTACTAATGATAGGATGATTGAAGTATCTAAGCAATCTATAAGAGAAGCTCTAAGGCTTGCAAACATTGACCCATAAGACTTGGCTGAACTCACGTTTAATGAGTGTAGAGAAACTTTTATAGCCATGGGTCATCCGGATAACTTTCCAAGGAAACAATTTTTCCAAGCTAGAGTTTATAATCACTGGACACGTTTATGTTATATCTTCCAGCACAGCATGTCTAAAAGAAGTGCGGGATGGAATTCATTTCCAGTTGATATTGCATCTCCAATTGTAGCCATTGCAATAACAAATGATTTAATATGGCTAGATGGATTCTAAATGGATTTGTGTTTAACTTAGAGAAAGGAATCAGGAATAAATACCTAATGTATCCTAGATTCTTACAAATGATCATCAATGAAGAAAATCCAGATTTCCATGTTTATGGAGTGAGTGGTGAATGATTAATTCTAGAGCATATGACAAAAACCTCATACAAAGACTTGCAATGATTACTGGTGCTCAAAATGTACCTATGTTTGATTATATGAGGTCTGTGGCTGGAGATGAGGTAGATATAAATGAAGATCATTTTCCTTTGATTGAGGATGAACCAGTTGATCCAAATGACCTAATTGAAGAAGATCCTCAAGATCTTTCTAATGATGATGATGAAGATAATGATGATGGTGATGAAAATAATGATGATGGTGATAATTCTGAAAATGAAAGTTGTTCCACATCAAGTGATGATGATGATGATGGTGGAAATGAAGTTGAAGAAGTCATTAAAGAAGTTGAACATGTAGAAGATCAAAATGAAGAGATTCAAAATATTGATGAGACAGTTGTTGTAAATGAAGAACCCATTCATCAACACATGGAATTTGATTTCCAAAACATTGATGTTGTTGAATTTGATGTTCATGTTGAAGATAAACAAGCTAAAGAAGATCAAAGCTTAATAGAGTCTTTGAAAGAAGAGAATTTACTCCAGCTTAAGACAATTGAAGAGCTGAGAGAGGAAAATGAAAGTTTAAAGGCTGAATTAATAAAAAAAGATGAGAAAATTGCTGATCTTGAAGAAGAAAAAGAAGCAAATGTAAAGAATTTTGAAGTCATTCTTAAAGATTATGACTTGATGGAAGAAAAATTCAAGAAATTAAAAGAAAATCATGAGAAATTAAAAGAAGAATTTGAAAGCATGAAAGATAGTGCAATGTCCCAATCTCCTGAAATTGTTATTTTATCTGAAGTTAATCCTATTGATGTTGAGAAGATCTCTAAGGTGGATAAAGGGAAAAGAAAGATAGATGATATTGATGTATCAATTTTAGCTGAACCATCATCTAAAATTCAAAAGATTGTATCTGAAACTTTAAGTCATGATAGTGAAGAACTAAAGTGCAAGAAATAATCAGTGCCTTAGATTATTTAGAACCAGATTTTTTTGATGCATGGTATGACGAAGTCTTAGAAGATGAATATATTGTTGAAGCAAGTTATTCTCCAATTGAGGCTGTAGCTGAAGATAAACCTGTTGATGTTGATGAAAGGTATAAATATCTGATAAATAAAAAGTATAATCAAATATTTTAGATGGACTCACAGTTTCTCAGATAAGCGAAGTATATGAGAAATGTGTGACAGCTGAATCCATAGCTCCTATGGATCCAGATGAAATCATTGTTGAGCATGGTGAATGGAATCCATTACATGAAAGTATTAATATTGAGGAACTTTCATCATCTGAGCTACACCATCCAGATCCTGAAAACATGAATACGATTGAGATTAGATTATGGCTACAATCGAGGAACTATCCGAGAAAGAAGCTAAACAGATTGCAAGTTGAATCTCTAAGAAATTTGGTGAGAAGCTTTCAAGAAACAGAGAAACAGACAAACAAAATGATAGTACTTGATATGGATAATCCTCAGTACTTGGAGATTACAAAAAGAACAAGAATTTTGAAACCTCAAGAGGTTAAATCAATGGCTTTGAAGAGAAGTGAACATGAAAGCAGAAAAGAATTAATGAAGATGTTTCCAGAGGTAAAACAGGCTTATGAAGTATCCATTGATCAAAAGCAGTTATGGAACAAGGCAAGAACTACTGGTGATCTTGTGAGAAATGTGTTGCAAAAAGGACAATCAATCTCAGAATTGCTTAATGCAAATGGTTGTGCCTGACAATACAAAGAATGTGAAGATA
This sequence comes from Flaveria sonorensis, assembly GCA_025506505.1. Taxonomy (NCBI): domain Eukaryota; kingdom Viridiplantae; phylum Streptophyta; class Magnoliopsida; order Asterales; family Asteraceae; genus Flaveria; species Flaveria sonorensis. The sequence continues at coordinate 41,234,952 of CM046423.1, read as the reverse complement.
GTAGCATGGAAGTATGATAAGGTGTTTGATGCATTTTTGATAAAACGTGTATATGCAATCTGTGATGTATATCACTTTTACACAAGCATCATAGCTCTTCCTGTGCAAGACTTAAAAGAACTTAACAAGTTGAAGTTGATTAATCCAACAAAGGCAAATCGAGGAGAAAATTTTGTTAAACTCTTGAATAGAGGTATTTCACGAATGGAGTCTTTTCTTAAAACAAGATGCGACCAAGAAGACAAGGAATACTTCAAGTCATTAAAAACCAAAAGGAAAGGTGGTGATAAACCTGATGAATAAGAGAAATTTTTGGATGCATATAGTGACCAATTTTTTGAAAAGGTTCCTAATCCTGGATTGAAGGTAATTGATGGTACTCAAAAGACAAAACGGATTTTAAGATGGTTTACAATGCAGATACTTTTGAATTGAAGTTAGTTTGAAACCTTGACGACTAGGATCAGGATATGATTTTATTGTTTGGAGTGTTTGAGCTAAAACTTCTGCATCCAAGCTATATCTCATTTTTGTCAATTCAAAATTTTGATCGTGTTACACCAGAAGTGGCAGAAAATGATCGGAAGTATTTTATGTCGATTATCAAGGTTATGGATGCTGCAATGGAAAATTTTCTTTAAGAAAAGCGTTAGCTTATGTGAAGATTGTGAAGAAGGATATAAAATCAATCGATTTTATGAGAATATCGAGCAAAGGAGTATTGTAGATTCATTCAAGAGATTATCCCAAACCAATTGAGTTTTATGCTAATGTTGACATTGCAGGGTTATCAAAAGAAACTTTGGAGGCTATGAACCAGATGGAAATAAAGACCAATGAGTCGAAGCCTGAGTAAGCAATTCTTGCAGGCAAGTTCAAGTCAGCAATCTCAAAAACATTGAAGGAACAAGTGATGTATAAAGAAAAGCCTGTGTTCAAAATCAAAGAAGAACCAAAAGATTATTTTGAAGACTGAAGACAATGTAATCTTAGGGGTAGTATTGTTGAAGCTCTTGGAAGATTAACATTTTGTCTTTATGTGTTTTTTTGTCATAGTATAGGGACTTATTTTGTAAATATATGTTCCTTTGTTTCTTGATAGTATAAATAGGATAATTTATGTATTGTGCAGGGAGACATCAGACTTTAGAGATCTAGACTTAAGACATCTCAGATCTAGACTAGAGATCTAAGAAACAGTTAGAGTCAGTTGAATAAACTGTAACCCTTACACATTGTATCCTGTGCGTTTGCTATCAATGAAATCTATCAATGAAATCTATGAATTTTTTTAATGTAATTGCATATGTTTGATTACTTTGTGTTTGAATTGATCATTGTGTTACGATATCATCACAGATTCGATTCTTTTGAACCGATCAGAGACATAGTTTGCCTTCGGAAGACAATACTGAGAAACACAAGTGTTTTCTCTCGGAAGCAATTTTACCTTTGGAAGAAAACTTTTACTGTGTAACGGAAATCTTTGGGCCCCACTCTGTAAAAAGTAAGATTTTATTGATGATTGTCAGAATATTTTAAATGGTTGATCTTACCGCCTTTGTCAAATCAAAACCTAAACTATCATTTCACCTTATCGGTTTGGCTTTTTAACCCCCATTTAAAAACTTCCGACTTTCTTTCTTTACTTTCTTTACCACTGCAAAAGCCCCAAATTTCCATTATCCTCTTCACTCACTCTCAAATTCCTACAATCAAACAGTACTCCCTTAAAAATTGCTGAATCAATATTTCAGATTTGTGGGTAGACCAGCTTGAGGCTTCTTGCTTTAGGAGCTGCCATCCTCGTTCACCTCCTACCGACCTCATTGTTGAAGGTAGTTCTTCGTACCTTCTATGGTTGTTTGTAAGCATAATTTCATATATCGATCCATATGGGTTTTGACTGATTTTATATAAAAATGTTTTATATATAAATTAGCTCACTGTAACAAGTTTAAATTATATATATATTCCGCTGCGTTCTTCTATTTTATAAGGATAAAATAGATCTGTTTAACTTGTGAAAACCCAACAATGGCATCAAGAGCCGGTTATATGGATACATGCTTCATCTGGACTGAAAATTCGGTTTCTTGGTGATGATTCACCAAAAGCCGAGAGGCTTCAGCCCTAGTATCCCCTACTTTTCAAGATCTATTTAGACATGCATATAGGTATCTTGGAAAATTTATATCATTTGGATGATTTTGTTTTGGAAACAAAACCATGGTTCTCGGCTGTTTATGCTTCAGCCGAGAATCTATGGTTCAAGGGGATGCTTTTGGATTTTGCTTACATATGTGGATATGTATTTTATTTGTTCATAACCAAAGCCGAGACCTATGGATGTATGTGTTGTGATTTGTTTTAATTATTCAAATGGTTTGTAATAATTAAACATGTTTATTCTTCCTATTGGGTATGTAATTTATTTATTTTTCATTTGGTATGTAAATAAATAGGCTAGTTGCACTTTACTTTTACTAGAAAAATTGTATTTAGAATATGTTTTGTAAAAGAAGCTGCAACAAGACTATCTTTCTAGGTTTTAATCGAAAGGAGAAGATGAAGGCCCAAAGGAGTTTGGTGCTGAAGTCAAAGCCTAAATGGAGACCCAAATGGATTGGAAGAGTCACAACACAAGGTGGACACTTGAAGCATTTGGATGCGGGATCAAGTGGGAGTTCACCGGCACAAATGTTGTGTCATTTTCACCCTTAGAAACAACTTTATTAACTCACTTGTTTCGGTCAACAAGTGATGTTAAGCTTAGATGGCTATGGTTATGGACTCATGTGATGCTTGTGTGATTGTTTTATTATTGTTTTGTGATATATGGATATGCATGTTTAAACAATTTAAAATCAACAACAAGCATAAAATTGGTTCTTATAAAACATTAACATGGGTAATAAAAGGGTTTATTAAAATTTAATGTGTTCAGAATAAAATTGGTTTTATTAAAAGAACCTTGAAAATTGTTTCACACTGGTACCACACATTTGAATGCATGCAAATGTTAGGTGCAAAATAGTTTTCAAAACTAGAATTAATGAAAACTTAAATCCCTTTTGAAACAAGTTTAACACCATCCTTTTACACAACACTCGAATCACTTGGGAACTATTTGTGGGATAAAGGTCACCTAACCACTCTTAGGGAACTTGTGTGTTTGAGGTGGGGTTAACATGTTTGTGGGATAAAGGTCACCTAACCACTTGTATGTGTAAACTCACACGTGTGTGTAAGTAGGACAACTTGAGTTGGAAACCATGTGAATAGGGTCACCGAAGCATGGTGTACAATGGTGTTGATGGGATTAAACATGCCAACTATACATAAAGATGTTTAACCGATCCCATAAAACTAGAAGTTGCAAAGGGTTGCAATTGTCAAGTGTTGACTACCTTGTTAATTTAAATGATGGGATAAAGGTCACCTAACCATTATTTAAATGTAACGTTGGAATCTAAATTTTAATTATTAATTGTCTATGAGACGTGAAAAGGGTATTAATAATTAAATTTTATTTTCGGAAATACTAAAAATGAACTTTGTTTGTAGAAATGGCCGCCAACAACAACGCTCCCACCCCGACCGTCCATAACCTATCACTAAGAACTATATTAGAAAGGGATCGTCTTAACCATAATAATTTTATGGATTGGTTTCGTAACTTAAGAATCGTTCTCAAGCAAGAAAAGAAATCTTACATACTAGACGATCCCATTCCCGACGAACCTGACGTTAATGATGTTGAGGCCTATAACGATTGGGTTAAGCACACTAAGGATTTTGTTCAGGTTTCTTGCCTCATGTTAGGAACTATGATTCCCGAGCTCCAAAATGATTTAGAGCATCATAGGGCATACGACATGATTGCCCAGTTGAAGGAAATGTTCCTTCAACAAGCAAGGGTAGAACGCTTCGAAACGGTTCGAGCGCTTTATGCATGTCGCATGGAAGAAACTCAATCGGTTTCATCTTATGTACATAAGATGAAGAGCCACATTGATCGCCTTGAAAGGCTAAATTGTCCCGTCTCAAAAGAGTTGGCCACGGATTTGATCCTTAATGGCCTAACTAAAAGGTTTGAGACGTTCATCACAAATTATAACATGAACGGGTGGGACAAGAGCATTGGTGAGCGTCACGCAATGCTGAAAACGGCCGAGGCGGTGATGGGTAAAAGGGTTTTACCGGTCCTCACGATCAATGAGGGAGGCAACAAGAAAAGGCAACACCTCGATCCCAAGGCAAATGTTGCTAAAGGAAAGGGATACATCAAAGGAAAGGGTAAGGGAAAGGCACGAACTGAACCTCCAAAACCAAAGCTTATGAAGCCTAAGGTAACGGAGAACGATCCATGCTTTGAGTGTGGTGAGATAGGACATTGGAAGAGGAATTGTCCAACCTATCTCAAAGAGTTGAGAAACAAGAGGGATGCTGGGCAGACCTCAGGTACAACTTTCATGATTCATATTGAATTGAATGTTATTTCTTCAAACACATGGGTATTGGATACCGGATGTGGAACTCATATTTGCAATTTGTTGCAGGGGTTCAAAAGAAATAAGCATTTCAAGAAGGGAGACACAAGTCTCTACATGGGCAACAGAGCAAAAGTTGATGTTGAAGCCCAAGGAGACTATGTTTTGAAGCTTCCAAATGGTTTGGAAGTTGTCTTGAAAAACATCTTGTATGCTCCTAGTTTGACTAGGAACATAATTTCTGTTTCCCTTTTAAAACAATATGGTTATGTATTAAAGTTTGTAAACAATGGTATTTGTGTTTTTATGGATGATGTATTTTATTTTGAGGCTATGCCTTATAATGGTATCTATGAATTGGTTCATGATAACTCATCTTTTAATAACTCGTTATACCAAACAAGCACCAAGAAACTTAAAATGGGTTTAAGTGATTTATATCTTTGGCATTGTCGTCTTGGGCATATAAACAAGAATCGGATTCAAACATTTTAAAAGAATGGTCTTTTGGAAACAAATGAAAATGGTTCATTTAATAAGTGTGAATCTTGTTTACAAGGAAAGATGACCAAGTTGCCCTTTAGTGGTACTAACGAAAGGGCAAAGGATTTATTAGGAATCATACATTCGGATGTATGTGGTCCTTTTAAGACAATGACAAGGAATGGTGAGAGATACTTCATTACCTTTATCGACGATTATAGTCGTTATGGTTATGTGTACTTGTTGACACACAACCATGAAGCTTTTGAAATGTTCAAAATCTTTAAGAATGAAGTAGAAAATCAACTCAATAAAACAATCAAAGTTCTTCGTTCAGATAGAGGAGGTGAATACCAGTGATGCTTTTCAAGATCATCTTATGAGGTGGGATTGTCTCACAACTTACTCCACCCGGAACACCGCAACATAATGGGTGTCTGAAAGGAGAAACCGAACCTTATTGGATATGGTTCGATCTATGATGGCTAGAAGCTCACTACCTCTATCATTTTGGGTTTCGCATTGCTCTCCGCGGCTCGTATTTTGAATATGGCCCTAACCAAAAAGTGGATACGACACCTTTTGAAATATGGCATGAAGAGTTCCATCACTATCATATTTAAAGGTATGGGGTTGTGAAGCTTATGTGAAGCAGAACACCCAAAACAAGTTAGAAAGTCGATCCATTAAGTGTATATTTGTTGGATATCCCAAAGACTGTATGGGATATTACTTCTTTAATCCAACCGAGCAAAAGGTATTTATTGCTAAAAGGCTGAGTTCTTGGAAACTAAGTTTCTTATGGAAGAAACGACGTATAGAACAGTGGAAATTGATGAGGATCAAGAACCACAAGCCAATACACGTTTGGTTGAAATTAGCGATCAACAAGAGGTTGTTGATAATGATCAAATGGTTGATCAATACACACAAAACGTTCACAGATCTGGTAGAATTAGCATTCCACCTGAAAGATATGGATTTTTCATGAATGGATGCTATGTGGTTGACTCGGATGAACCAACTACATACCATGATGCAATGTCCAATTCGGATTGTGACAAATGGCTAGAAGCCATGAACGTTGAGATGCAATCCATGTATGACAACCAAGTATGGGAATTGGTTGAACCACCACTTAACTCCAAACTGGTTGGATGTAAGTGGGTTTTCAAGAAGAAAACCGATATGCATGGAAACTTGGATACTTATAAAGCAAGACTTGTAGCAAAGGGTTTCACTCAAACTCAAGGGGTTGATTATGATGAAACATTCTCGCCTGTGGCAATGCTAAAGTCAATTAGGATATTATTTGCCATAGCTGCATATTATGACTATGAGATTTGGCAAATGGATGTCAAAACCGCTTTCCTTAATGGACATCTCAAGAGACTGTCTATATGGTTCAGCCTGATGGTTTTGTCGATCCAAAACATCCTAATAAAGTATGCAAGTTAAAGAAATCAATCTACGGATTGAAACAAGCATCGAGAAGTTGGAATCAACGTTTTGATGAAGAGATCAAGAAATTTGGATTCATCAAGAACGCTGATGAAGCTTGTGTGTATAAAAAGGCTAGTGGGAGCATTATCACATTCTTAGTATTGTATGTTGATGACATACTACTATTTGGAAATGATGTTCCAACCATGGAAGGTGTTAAAGCCTGGCTTGGAAGTTGCTTTTCCATAAAAGATCTTGGTGAAGCCGCCTATATTTTGGGAATAAAGATCTATAGGGATAGATCAAGACGGTTGATAGGTTTAAACCAAAGTGCATACATTGATAAAATCTTGAAAAGGTTCAAGATGGAAAACTCTAAGAAAGGTATGGTACCTATTCAAAGAGGGACAATATTGAGTACATCTCAATGTCCGAACTCAAAGGATGAGCAAGAAAGAATGAAGGAAATCCCATATGCATCTGCTATAGGATCCATCATGTATGCAATGATATGCACTAGACCGGACATGTCATGCGCATTAAGCATGACAAGTAGATATCAACAGAATCCAGGTAATAGCCATTGGATGGCTGTTAAAAGTATATTGAAATACCTTAGGAGGACTAAGGATATGTTTCTAATATATGGATCTGGTGAGGAGGAGCTCGTTGTAAAAGGTTACATGGATGCGAGCTTCCAGACTGATCGAGATGATTCTCGATCACAATCGGGGTATGTCTTCATTATGAATGGATGTCCTGGAAGAGCTCGAAGCAGGACGTGGTAGCATTGTCCACTACAGAATCCAAATACATCGCCGCTTCATTGGTAGCTCAAAAGGCTCTATGGTTAAAGAAATTTATTGCCGATCTAGGGGTAGTCTTTACCATTCAAGACCCCCTAGAGATCTTTTGTGATAACCAGAGTGCGATTGCTCAAATCAAGGAACCCCGTGCACATCAAAAGACAAGGCACATTGAGCGGTGATTCAACTACATAAGGGATGAAGTTGAAAAGGGAAAGATATGTATTCGCAAATTCACACAGATCAAAATATTGCGGATCCACTCACGAAGCTCCTTGAAAGGGCAAAGCATGAGAGTCATACTTGTGCCTTAGGACTGCGATATTCTAGTGATTGGATTTAATCTGTTTTGTATTTTAACTTTGGAACGAATGTAATACTAACTCTTTGTATAAATTATGACAATTTGAGTTATGTTCCATTTTAGCATGTTTACATCCATGAATATGTTTATTATTCTAAATGTCCGTAGTCGGTTATATTTGTGGGAACAAATATGAATGTAAGACTATTATGAACATGGATTGGTAGATATTCATAAGGTATGAATATAGAGCAAAAGGTTGCTACCAAGATTCATAGATATTTGTGGGATACAAATATTGGACTGACCCTCTCTCAAATGTTATAGCATGGAATTTTATAATTGATCATAAGTAAATTTGAGTAAAGGCAAATATCATAGTGTCCTCTGACCTGAGATACATATTGGGTTTTGATATTCACCAAATATTATACCTTGATCTAGTTCTTCAATGTTCTAAAATAATGGACAATACACAAGGCCATGTTCAGGTATGATACAAGGTGATTGTGAAAAACGTATGTAGTTAAGATGGGATTTGTTCCTCTTATTCGTTGAGAGTATGATGTCTAAGGCCTGATAAAGTTAAATCAACAGGGAATGATCATTCTATGTCCCTACATTGAACATTACATCTGAAACAAAAGGATATATGATTGGATTCACCTAAATCAGTTCAAGTAAGGGACTTGAAAGGAATGATGTTATTGAATGTCACTTAGTCATGCATATTAGGGATAGTAAACCGTTGTTAGGCGGTATTTGCTGCTTGCATCAATTGTCTATGTATCTTGTGCAAGTGGGAGATTGATGGAAATGATCTGCCCAAAATACATATTTAATTGATGTGGCTAGTATGTCATGATCCAAGTCGGGTCATACCCAATAACGAGCTAGACAAACACCAAAGATATTTGTTTTATGATATGATCATATAAATAAATATTAACACTTAGAATATTTGGGAATTGGGTTTCCAAACATTTACACTTGTGTTGTATATATAAATTATATGGATAATTTATTTCAAAGAGAGAGGAATATTAATTCATCCGCATTCGTTTTACACTGCCGCATTTGATGTGGTTGAACAAATGCGGATGATGTTTACTCATCCGCATTTACAAATGTGGGTGAGCAGACCCTGACCGCATTTGTTTTGGAACAAATGCGGATGAGCATTTTTGGAAATGCTAATGGAAACACACATCCGCATTAACTAATGCGGATGACCATTTGCAAATGCGGACGAATTACTTCACCGGCATTTACAAATACGGGAGAACAACTTCATCCGCATTAACTAATGCGGATGTTGTTCTGAGAAATGCGGATAGGTTAAGGGGCTGGGCCCCACCCACTTTTCTCTCTCCTGAACTTTATGTTTCCAAGGACATGCAATATAAGATGGCTTGCAGATCTCTCTAAACACATGACATAAGAACACAAAAGTGTAAGAACCCCTTTTTCTCTCGATCGGTCAAGAGAAATAAAAAGGAAAGTTGTATAAGTGAAAATCCTAGCAACCGGTGTTCTTGTTGGTGGCTCATGGGTAGACCAGCTTGAGGCTTCTTGCTTTAGGAGCTGCCATCCTCGTTCACCTCCTGACGACCTCATTGTTGAAGGTAGTTCTTCGTACATTCTATGGTTGTTTGTAAGCATGATTTCATATATCGATCCATATGGGTTTTGACTGATTTTATATAAAAATGTTTTATATATAAATTAGCTCACTATAACAAGTTTAAATTATATATATATTCCGCTGCGTTCTTCTATTTTATAAGGATAAAATAGATCTGTTTAACTTGTGAAAACCCAACATTTACATCATGACCTAATTTTGACTTTTCTTGTGGTCTTGATGTTGACTTTGTCATGTTGACTTTGTCTTGTGTTTGTTTTGTTCTGTTTATCAACTTGGTCTCTGAACTTGTACAATGAGATCTTCAGTTGGCTTTGATTGTGGTTTGGAAAGCTTCAGTTTATAAATTATTGAACCCAACAAAAATGGCCTTGAATCCTCAACATAACCAGGTCGCCATCCTTGATTCTTCAAAGGATGTCAATTTTGCCCCTATTGTCAAATTTCTGTCACAATTGACATACTTCACTACCCTCACTATTAACCCCACCATCTACCCAAACCATATGGCGAATTACGGGCCAATGGTCGAAGCGAGACAATTAACGATGAAAGGGTCATCAAATCGAGGATCTGCGGGCAGGAGATCACAATAACTGAATCAACCATTAGGGAGCATTTGGAGCTTCATGATAAGGGCGTCCCTACTGAATTCCCCAAATCTGAGTTAGAGGATACCTACACTCTGATGGGATATGGCGGCGATGTGAGAAAGTCTATGGTCGATAAGTTTAACTTCTCCTACAATTGGAAGTTCTTGTTGCACATCATCCTGCACTGACTATCAAACAAGTCCGGGGGATAGGATCTAATCCCATATGATTTGGGTTGCCTAGTCCACAGGTTGGTAAAGGGCCTGCGCTTCAACTACTCAAGATTTATGCTGAACAACTTAAGAGGCAATCTCACCCGGGATCCATTCTACATGTATCCCTAGTTCATTCAGCACATAATCAATTGTGAGCTAGGGCAGGACAGACTACAATATGCAGATGTTCTAATGGTCCCTCACATGAGGCCTGGCATCTTCAAAACTCTGAAGAAGGTGTCCACCAACTTCACTTGAAGATTCACTAATCTTCTTCCAGGTATGCTTGAGCCAGCGGCTCCTAGTGACATCCCTACAAGCCCAGCAGGGGATGAACCCACACCAGACACCACCACACCAATGCCAATTACTTCTTCCCACCCAATCAATGTCACCTACACAAGATGCCCCAAACGAACTCCTGATCAATCTACTCTGATTGATCAGGTCCCCTATGTTCAAACCAAAAAGGCTAGAGTGGAACTCAGGGTTCCCACTCAGCCAGAGGTCCAACCATCCTCAGTCTCAACATGACAAGCCCACAACCCAAGCCATTAGCCCTCAAGGTGAGTCTCAACACTCCCCTGAGTAGCCAAAAAGGGAGAGCCATATCATTGGCTCAACTTCTATTGCAGAGTAGCCATTAGGTGCTGAATAAGGTCCAGGGTCATTAGATGTAACTTCTCTATCCTTTATTGACCTATTAACCCAACCTTATGAGGACATTATGTTCCATCCGGGCCATGATGTTGATCTACCACACCATTCTTAAGATCAACTGAGCCCCAGGGAGTCTAGCCCATATCACCTAAACCTAACTGAGGTGAGTCCAATCAGTGTGGAGGTGACTCATGTAGGCTCAGCTACCACTACTGAGTGTGTTTCACTAGCCTCTCAGGACAGTGGTAACATCAGTGAGACTGAGTCTACAGCAACCTTGCCAATTGATGCCTCTAAAAGAGACATCAGTAAGCAAGGGTATCCAGGGCACCAAGAAACAACTACTTGTGGTGATGCTAAACATACTACGTATGTTATCTCATCTCCTAATGATTCTTTAAAAGAAGATGAGGGTAGTCTGAAACTCACTATCAGAGACCTGCTTTCTAAAGGCTCAAACCTTGAATTAAAGGTTAAGACTTTAGAGGACAGGTCTGCCACTCAGCAACTTAAGATTGAACATCTCAAGGTTCAACTAGCTGAGAAACAGATTGAGAAGTCTGTTAGGCATGTACCAATTCAAGTTTCTTTAAGTTCTTTCTCCAGCTCATCTACTTCTCAAGATGATGCTACCAAAAAGGGGGAATGTACAAAAGAAAGACATGTGGAACCCAGCCTTGCCATCACTACTTCCCTTGATGTCATCTATTCTTTCTATCCCACACAGCAACATCCTGCAACCATCTTTCCTCAACCACCTCCTATTACCATTCAAGTGGACCTAACGATGCTTATTGACCTTAACAGATTCTTAACCAAAATTCTGATAAGCTCCTCCCTTGAACAAACCTCCCCTGATGTTGCCATAGCCTATTTTGGAGCTAAAAAGCCACAAAGACTGGGTACACCACCTACCTTTGAGAAGGAAGTTAGTCAACCTAAGGTCTCTATTGAACCTAAGATTAACTTCGAATGGGAAATACAAACTGATAGCCCAGCAACCAAATTAGTAGGGACAAATAGTGCAGTTCAAATTAATTCCAAAGCAAAAATCCAAGCTGCCGAAGGAATAATTGAACTATCTTCCTTGTCCAATGACTTGTTGATCACAGAGGCCATTCTTGACTTGGCCTCTGAGGTCAATAGTGAGTACTTCCTTACAACACCCATCTCTTAAGCACCACAAGTTCAAACCCCCTCGCCCCAACCTGAAACCTCTAAGCCTGATTCTCCAAAGGCTAAATCTTCCTCTGATCCTAAGGGGAAGAGGAAGCTCACTGATGAAGAGATTCTAGAGGAAGAAAGGCTGGAGAAGCTGAAAAAGAAATGAATAATTGATACTAGGAAGTTGCTGGCTGCAAGTAGCAAAGCAGTAGCAGCCGCCCAAGAGAGTATCAACAACCAGAGGAGAGTGGAGGTCATAGATAGTCTCATCAGCCTGGGAGTAGACAATGAAGATATCCTTCTACTCCCACTTGATGAGCTTGTAAAGCTGGAGAAGGCAACCTTGCTACAAAAAGAAAAGGAGCAACGTTGGCCATAAAGGAGGAAGAGAGGAGAAAGGAGGAGGCAATGGAGAAGGAGAGGATGGAGAGAATAGCCTTTCTCTGTACTAGAGGCTATTCTCAGAAGGAGCTAGCACCTCATGATTATGATACAATCTTGTTCCTTTTTCACAAAGAGCAAGATCAAATCAACAAAGAAAGGAAGAAGGCTACCAGGGAGAAGCTAAAGAAGATGGAGGAAGAGGCAAAGCATACAGCGACATGTCAGTGACATCAAGGTTGACATTCACTTAGGAAGAAGGCAGGAGGTACTCCAAAGGCAAAGTGTTTAGAGGATGGCACCCAAACCTAAATCAGCACCCAAACCACAACCTATGCCTACACCTATTCCCTACCCCATTAAAATTGAGCCAACCACTGAACCTTACACCCCTGAACCCACACCATTAGCTATATCTACACCTTCACCCACTGCCTCTCATAAACCCAAAACATAATCCTGAACCCAATCACTACCCAAACCATCTTCCAAACCATCTAAACCCTTGACCTTAGAAGAGTTCAAGGAGATCAAAAGGAAGCTCATCAACTGCACAAGCCTGAGCGACATCTATTATGAGGAAGAGTCCATAAAGCTGAAATACATTGATGGCTCTTCCTCTTCCCTCACAAGAGATGCATTCCTTGATCTGCCAAGGGGAACACTAGACCAAGCTCTCTAATTTCTTGCAACCAACTCAAACATACTTAATGAAGAAGAGAAGAAGTTGAGAAGGAGACCGGTGACTCTGCTGAACATAAGAAAACGGGACAAGCTGCCAACCAATCCCCACAATCCTAGAAGCCAAATTGTCTGATGGAGGTTTGATGAAGCTACACACAGCTTTGCTATAGAAAGGGAGAATGGTCAAGTGAACAGATATGATTCATCTGCTCTGCTACACTCCAGCAGGTTTGACATTGCTGAATTAGCAAAGAGACCATTCTCTAATCCCTCCAACCCTCAGATAGTTGCTCACATCAGGAATCATCTGAGCAGTCTTCATGTTGAAGAGCATACAAAGAAAGCCAAGACTAAAGAAGAGTTAAAAAGGAGAGCAAAGGAAGAAGAAGAAGGTGCAACCAGAAAAGGAAGAACATTCCTGCAGATGGTTGAAGGTCAAACTTCTCCTATAGTTAGATGGGAATAGACTACAATTCCCATCAACTAACTCCTTCAGAGGGATGCAGCAAAGGGTACACATCATCCAAAGCAACAGACTGGATCTATTATCTACGAATGATTTGTACAAGCTCCTCGCCATTGCATTAGGGAAGAACAAAGAGACAGACAAATATCTGCTCTCCTTGGTGTTGAAGACATTGAGGAATAGAATGAAGTGAAGTTTTGATAGCATCAGCCTAGGGGGAGTTTGTTGGATCATATGAGGCTGGTGCAACCAAAACAACACTTAGAAGATTTTGAAGTACAATTGAAGTGGTCTTCTAAAGACAAAGCTGCTCTTCCGAAGACAAGTCAAAGATCTTCCGAAGCTCAAGGTTGAAGAACATCCAAAGTGAGCACTCAGTCTTTCGAGACTAAGTAGTTCTACTTCCAAAGTATACAACTTAAAAGATCCTAAAGACAAAGTCTTCTGAAGAATAAACTCCTGAAGACTTGAAGAAGACTCGGAAGAAGTTGATTCTTCCAAAGTATAAATGGCTTCGGAATAACTTATTCTTCCAAAGCCATTTAGCTTCTGAAGAACCAACTATGAACCAATGGACATAAGTATGATCCGTCTGACATCCGCTACAATCTCTGATATACTGCATGGCATTTTCCCATGCCCATTCCAATGTAGTTGACCATACTTTAATTCATTGTTCACCCATTATCAGTTAGTACAGTTGCCATTTTTAGTTGGTGACAAAAGGTAAGTCATGGACCTGTCATGACTACCTAATCTAGGATAGTATTTTATCTTAGATACTTTACTTCTAGCAATGTAGTATTTGTCTAGTTGTAGATTCCAACTGGTTATCCAAAAATAACCGACTATAGATAGTAGTATATATAGTTTCTCATTGTAACTTTTGCAGGACCGTGTTAGGGTGTTAACTACAATTAGTTTCACAAGAGGAGTGATCTGAGATCACTTAACAATTCAAATAGGGAACAAGGAACTTTGAAGATACAAGGGACACAAGTAACAATAAGACAGAACTTAGAACAATAACACAAGTATTAGTTTTCAAGGATGTTGTATATTGATCTCAAGTTCTATTACAAGTGTTCAAAGCATGATGTAAAATACAAGGACCTAAGACTCTTTATACTACACCCTACAACCATCAATACTTGGAAGGATAGTTGGAATTGACTAATCTAGACAACAAGATCAATCTAGAGTCAAAAGGCAGATTGCCTTTTGACTAGTGACTATGACATGCCATAGCTCACTGACTTTTCCTAGTACAAAAAGTCTAAAGGAACAAAAGAAGAAAATTACAGACAAAGACTTTATCTACTATTCACTAAAGCATGGAAGTTTGACCAACTCATACAAGTTGGTGAGTTATCAGAGTTGCAACAAAAAGTTAGTCAGCTTTATCAAAAGTAGATCAGAGAAAGCATCTTTTCTCTGTCTTCCGAAAAAATCAGTCTTCACAGCAAAATGGCTTAGGAAGACTTTGTCTTTGAATCTTCGGAAGACTTCATCTTTGGCTTCGGAAGAACTTGGCCTCTGGCTTCGGAAGTTTTTACACTTGGAATATTTTCTTTAAAGTGTACAGCTTTTGAAGTAATTTCTTCTGAACTTTTGGCTTCGGAAGACTTTTCACTTAGAGTTTTAGAGAGTGTAAAGCTTCCGAAGAAAGTTCATCCTTGTTCCTTAGTGCATGTTGAAAGATCTTTGGTTGTATCATCCTCATAATCTTCAGATAGATCCTTACAAACTCCCCCTAGGCTGATGCTACCAAAATAGAGAGATTCTTCAAATGTTGATAATCCTCATTAGGATCAGTAGCAAACCTCTCTTCATCATATGGTTAGGATCCTTCAAACTCTCATAGAATCTTCTCATGTCATAGAGATCATGTAAAGGAAGGGCAAGCATGTCTTGCTGAAAATAGACATCTTGACCTCCTTGATCTCTAGTGACATACCATCTGTCTGGATTGTCAGCAAAACTCCAGGACACGATGGGTCTTCCAACTGCAAGAGGCTCTACTCTGATGGGAGTTGGTTGAGCAACCTCTTCATGCACTTCCTCAGGATGTTCTGACTCATCCTGAGGTTTAGAAGTGGATGCCTTAGTTTTTTTTTTCTTTGTAGGGGATCTTCTAGCCATCCTTTTTCTCCTCTTTGATGATTTCAACTGAGAGGACTGGTCTTTAGCACCAGATTGTTCAGTAGTGTCTCTCTTAGTTGGGTTCTCTTCTCTCACAGGTTCAGAACGAGAAAGGAGAGGACCCTGCTATGGATCAGAAGATGAAGTTGGTTGAGATGCAACTCTAGGTTCAGGTTGTGTTGTCTCAATGGGTTCAACCTTTACCTCAACTTCAGGTTGAGCTGGACTTGATGGAGAATGTAAGTCCACAAGCTCTCCCCTTTTGATCTTCTGCTTGATCACCCTTATATGCTCATCAATTATGGATAGTGACATAGGACCAAGCCTCCTTCTGGAGAATCCATACAGCTTCAAGAAGCTCATCATCCTTTGTCTATCTTCAGACTTTTTTTGGCTTTTGTGGATGATGGCCCTTGACCTTGCAGCTTCTTTCCTTAGTTTTCTCTTAGCAGCTTTTCTTTCTTTTGTGGCTTTTTCTTCCAGCTGCTTGAGATATTCAAATTTTATGTACTCAAAGGATAAGGGAAGAAGTTCCGCTGCCTGATAGAGTCCTGTGGCACTCAGGTAGTTGATCATATTCATTCTTTTAACTTCCCTATCTACCTGAGGTTGTTCCTATGCCACAGTCTCTGTCTCAGGACTTTCTTGAACTGGGGAGAGGACAGGAGCATGTTTGTAGAGCCTTTTAAGTCTCCTTTCTTCCTTAATCTTAAGGAGCAATGCTGCATCCTCTGCCTCCCTCCTCTCCTTTGACAGCTTAGTGTCAGCCAGCTCATTCAATTTTTCTAAGGGGAGAGAGATGAGTTCATCTAAATTGTAGTTCCTGGTCCCCAGGTAGTTTAGCCTGGCTGCCCTTAACTTATCTTTTTGAGTATTTAGCCTATGGGCAGCCCAGATTACAGCTTCTATGAATCCTGGGGACCTACTTGAACTCTCTCCCCTCAGCTTCCTCTTCTTCTCTCTCTTCTCCTCCTCCAACTCCTCAGGAGTTAATTTCCTTTTCCCTTTGTCAACCACAGGCCTTGGTGACTCAGGGTGGAGAGAACTTTGGCCTTCATTGCATGGTTCAGCAGTCAAGCTCTGGCCAGAGAGAGGTTGTGAGACACCTTCACTAGCTGGTGCCTCACTGAGGGTACTGGGTGCAGAGGGAGATCCTGTCTCAAGGTTCACAGGCTCAACCTCTAGGCCTTCAGTCAAGGTTTTCCCTTTAAAGCTAATCTCAGGGTCCACCTCAACATCCAGTTGACCAAAGATCTCACCTGCTAGCCTCTGTCTATATAAATTTGATCTTAATTTGAATTCCTCTAGCACCCTATTTTGAATCTGGTCTGCTAATCTCTCAGCTTGTCTGTTGTGGCTTGGGTTAACAAGTAGAAGATTCACCAGATTGATGCACTCATAGAAACTCAAGTGTGAGAAGTTGAAGATTTCCAGTTGACCCTGCGCTCTAGAGATCACAAGAGCTCTTCTGTTGGTGTCATACCCCCATCCCATAATTAGATTTTCAGAGGGAGCAGACATTTAAGTGTTGAATGAGTAAGTCTATGTTCATAACTTGAAGAGGTTACTGAGTATGGACAATTTCAAGAGAGGTTGGTGACTCCTCTATGTCCATACTCTGGGAGGAACTCCCAGGTTGTGTGGTTGTGAGGACTTTCTCCCCTTTTTTGGTAGCATCACCTTCTTGCATTGGTGAGCTGGGGGTGTCATCCATCACTTCCACAGGTTCTTGTGGACCTGGTTGAGTCCTCCTGAAGGGTCTCTCAGCTAACTGGCCCTTGAGATCGGTGATCTCAAGTTGCTGGTCATTGACCCTTTGCTGCAAGATAGTCACCTGAGATTCCAGGTGAACTATATTTGAAACTAGATAGGTGCATGTGTTTGTCAGTTTGTGCACCCTTTGTTTCAGACTCCCCTCATCTTCAGTTGAAGAATCACTAGGGGATGAGAGAATTGGACCAAAGTCTTCTTCCTCATCACTAGCATAGTGTTCTTAGCTGCTGGATTTCCCCTACATCATGACAACTTCTAGAGAAGTGTCAAGAGGTTGGGTTGCCATGGTTGAGGTCTTACTGATGTAATCACATTCTAAAGTGAGAGCCACTTCCATATGGATCTCCTGAACATGTTCAGGAAGACCCACCTCAGTTATGGGTAGATGATGTGGGCTAGACCTGGGTGAGTCAGGAGTACTCATTTCTCCTTGAGTGTGGGAAGAAAGGAGAGACTCATTGTAATCACTAAAACCCAAGTCCTTATCATTATAGAAATCAAGGCTGGGAATCGGGTGGTTTAAGTCTAGTGGCTGGGGGTGGTAACTATCCCCTGAAGGTTGATCACTTGAGTGTTAAGACTCAGAGTAATGGTTTAAGGCTGTTGGGGATGTAATCTCATCAGGCTGAGCATGAGGAACCTCAGCACTGATCATTTGAAAGATGGGAGTGGTCTGCTCCTCAGGGGAAGTAGGAGCTCGAGATTCCACTTCCTCCTGTATGGGTTGTGATATGGGGACCTGTACTTGCTCAGTAGCAGGTGCATGGGTTCGTTTGGTTTTTCTTTTGTAGGTGATGGTAATTTGAGGCTGTGGGGGTGGAGTTGAGGTTGAGGGTGTGGGTTCAACACTAGCTGGTGCTGCTAGGTTGCCACCTTGAGCAATGAGCTCAAACATTTTTGGAACCAGGGCTGTTTCTACCCCGGAGAAGCCAATAGTAGGCTTTCTCAATATTTTAAAGATGCTGGGCTTCATCTATCCCAATTTAAGAATATTACCTATTCCCCTCAACTGTGAGCCCAGTTCACAGTTAAGAATGTGCTGGACATATCGCGGGAACATGTAGTATTCTAAGGAGTCTAAATTAGAAAGTAAATTTGTATAGACAAATTAAGAGTACCTGTATTTGACCCCCTGAACCATTCCATGGACTATGAAGGAGAGGTCCTCTGGAACTTGATCTCATCCTCCATGCTTGTTTGAGAGACTGTGTATGATGACATGGAGGAGGTATTTCCATTTGGATGAGACCCTCCCATTCCTGAAGGTTTTGACCGAAAAGTCACCCTCATAGCCCATCTGCTAAAAAGAATGGTTAACAGCAGCTTTTGGAAAGGACAACTCACCTTCTTCATCATCCAGCTGACGGTGTGAGCTTATGATGGCCGGAGAGATGAAGATTGTCGTCCCCTGTACTATAGCAGATAGTGCCTTCTCCCCATCCATGGTGACCTCTTGGCAGGTCCTCCAGAATGCATGTAACTGATCCTCATAAAGAGGATGATCAATAGTAAGGGAGGTGAAGTAGTGAGACGATAAAAGGTATGGACAGACCTCTGAGAAATGAGGATCTAGAGTCCAACAAAGCAACCTGATTGTGTTGTCAGTGAAGGTGCATGGTAAATCCCGGTTGGTTTCGTCGATCAATGTTTGCCATGAAGGAAGTTTGTTAGCGAAGAAGAAGGTTAATTTTGGGAGAATTTTAGGTCAAGAATTTATGGAAGAAGAAAAGAGTGAGAAGAAGGGGAACCATTGAGAATATATATAGAATGGATTCAAGACAAAGTTATTGCAAAAGGATAAACTTTGAAATCCAAAAGTAGGTCCCACTTCTGAAAAAGCGCCCAAAAAGGTAGTTTTCTTGGAAGTTGAAAGTCTTCCAAAGGTAATTTTTTGCTTCAGAAGTTTTGAGAAAAAGCTTCCGAAGCCAATTTGGCTTCGGAAGATATTCTTAAGAAATTTGAAAATTTGGCTTCGGAAGAAAAATACTTAGAGAGTTTTTCTTCCGACACATATTTGATTTCAGAAGATGTTGAGTCTTGGGAGTTTTATTCTAAAGAGAATAAATCTTCCGAGACTTAATTACTTTCGGAAGATATTTGTCTTCAAATACATGCAAGTACTTAAAAGCATATATAAGTAGTTCTTGATTTGAAGACATAAATTTCTTCCGAAGGCAACTTGAAATCTTCCGAAAGAAAATATGTTCTGAAAATTTTTCAAAATTCTAAGGAATATCATTAAAATATTTCTTCCAAAATAAACTGGGCTTATGAAGGTGATAAAATAGACAACTTAGGGCACACAGGTTTTAGAAATAAAGTTGATTTAAGTTTTTAAGAAAAACTTACTCAAAGTTAATCATCCCAATAGCTGATACAAGATAATTGAATCTCTGTTCATCAAAAGCTTTAGTGAACAGATTAACATATTGTTCATTTGTGTTAACTTTGACTAATTTGATTAATCCCTTCTTAAAATTATCTCTAATCAAATGATACCTGATGTTGATGTGTTTGGTCCTTGAGTGCTGCACAGGATTCTCTATAATGGAGATAGCACTGTTGTTGTCTATATGGATGGGAGTCTCTTTGAAGTTGAATCTATAGTCCAGCATCTGATTCTGAATCCAAAGCACTTGAGTACAGCAACTTGCAGCAGCAATGTATTCAGCCTCAGCAGTTGATGCAGAATCACAGGATTGTTTCTTGCATTGCCATGAGAAAATCCTTCCACCAAGGAATTGACATCCCCCAGATGTAGACTTTGCAGTCATGTTGCAACTATCATAGTCACTATCTGTATAAGCATACAGATTGAAGTTAGAACTCTTTGGATACCAAAGGCCAAGCTTGGTAGCACCTTTGAGATATCTAAGAATCCTCTTGACAGCAACCAGGTGTGACATCTTGTGGTTGGCTTGATATCTTGCACAAATGCATGTGGCAAACATGATATCAGGCCTGCTGGCTGTTAGGTACATAAGAGACCCAATCATAGCCCTGTAAAGATGTTCATCCACACACTCCCCCTCAAGATCAAGTCCTAAGGAGTGGTTTCTGGCTATGGGTGTCTTAGCAACCTTACATTCAATCATGTTGAATCTTGTAAGTATGTCTTGCACATACTTTGGCTGACTTATGAAGATTCCATTGTCAACTTGCTTCACTTGTATTCCCAGAAAGAAATTTAGTTCCCCCATGACACTTATTTTAAATCTGCTCTTCATCAGCCTCTCAAAGTCTTTGCAAAGCTTTGGATTAGTTGACCCGAAGATAATGTCATCCATGTATACTTGAACTAGCATTAAGTCATTCCATGTTCCTTTGATGAAGAGAGTTCCATCTATAGTACTCCTCTTGTAACCATGTTGGCAGAGATACTGAGATAGTGTTTCATACCACTTTCTTGGAGCTTGGTACAGCCCATAAAGAGCTTTATTAAGCTTGCAGACATAATCAGGATGATCTGGGTCTACAAAGCCAGGTGGTTGTTTGACATACACCTCTTCATCAATCATCCCATATAGAAAAGCACACTTGACATCAAATTGGTAGACCTTGAAATCCTTGGATGCAGCAAGAGCAAATATTCTTACAGCTTCAAGTCTTGCCACAGGAGCAAAAATGTCTGTGTAATCAATTCCTTCTTCTTGTGTATACCCTTGAATAACTAGTCTTGCCTTGTTCTTGAAGATAAGTCCTCTATCATCCTTCTTGTTCCTAAAAACCCATTTGGTTCCTATGACAGTCTTCCCTTGAGGAAGAAGACATAGGTTCCAAACCTTCTATCTTCTGATTTGAAGTAGCTCTTCTTGCATAGCTTCAACCCAACTTCCATCCTTCAGAGCCTCATCAACTTTCTAACAATATCTCTGTTCTCAATGGGTACACCAACATCAGCTAGAGTATCCACAATCTCAACGTACCTGAAGTATTATTGAGTCATGGTTTCATATGTCTTGAAGGTGAAATTTTCAAACTACTGCTTCAAGAGGTTCTTCTTGTTCTCTTTGGCTTCATTGGACCCCTCATACATCAGTTTCAGTGCATCCCATAGCTATTTGGCGGTCTTGCACTTCTTGAAACCTCTGTAGATGGAGTTAGGAAGAGCAGTTTGATGGATTGTCATAGCTTTCTGATCAACATCAATTTTCTTCCAATCCTCTTCAGAAAAATCATCCCTTTCCTTTGGTATCATACCACCACCAGCAGCAGCAGAAGTGGTGCATGGTACATAAGGTCCATTGACAACTGACTCCCACATCCTGGAATCTTGAGACTTGATGAAGCCTTCCATTCTTTGGCACTAAGTATCAAAATCCTCAGGAGTGATCAGTAGGGACTTTGTCATAGTTCCAGTTTCCATATCAACCTTTGAGATAGCTGCCATTTGAAAAGTTAAGTGAAGTGTGAAACTAAGAGGATTTAAGATGGTGAGATCTTACAATCAAGAGCCTGGAATGCTCTGATACCAATTGCAGGACCGGGTTAGGGTGTAACTACAATTAGTTTCACAACAGGAGTGAGCTTAGATCACTTAACAGTTCAAATAGGGAACAAGGAACTTTGAAGATACAAGGAACACAAGTAACAATAAGACAGAACTTAGAACAATAACACAAGTATTAGTTTTCAAGGATGTTGTATATTGATCTCAAGTTCTATTACAAGTGTTCAAAGAATGATGTAAAATACAAGGACCTGAGACTCTTTATACTACACCCTACAACCATCAATATTTGGAAGGACAGATGGAATTGACTAATCTAGACAACAAGATCAATCTAGAGTCAAAAGGCAGATTGCCTTTTGACTAGTGACTATGACATGTCATAGCTCACTGACTTTTCCTAGTACAAAAAGTCTAAAGGAACAAAAGAAGAAAATTACAGACAAAGAATTTATCTACTATTCACTAAAGCATGGAAGTTTCACCAACTCATACATGTTGGTGAGTTATCAGAGTTGCAGCAGAAAGTTGGTCAGCTTTATCAAAAGTAGATCAGAGAAAGCATCTTTTCTCTATCTTTCGAAGAAATCAGTCTGCACATCATAATGGCTTCGGAAGACTTTGTCTTTGAAGCTTTGGAAGACTTCATCTTTGGCTTCGGAAGAACTTAGCCTCTGGCTTTGGAAGTTTTTACACTTGGAATATTTTCTGTTAAGTGTAAAGCTTCCAAAGTAATTTCTTCTGAACTTTTGGCTTCGAAAGACTTTTCACTTAGAGTTTTAGAGAGTGTAAAGCTTCCGAAGCAAGTTCATCCTTGTTACTTATTACATGTTGGAAGATCTTTGGTTGCATCAGCCTCATAATCTTTAGATAGATCCTTACATCTTTGTAACCATGCTTGTAAGAATCTTGTAATACTGAGTTGAGAAGTAATATATACAAGTATCTTGAAAAACTATAATTGTGTTCATTTGTTTTTCATTAACTTATTATATTACTTGTGAACTTAGTTAGATATTCTGCTTCATCAAACCGAGTGAGATTAAGTGAGCTTGCGAGATAAACTTGTGTTGTGAAACCAATATTAATTCTTTGTACATAGCATTATGACTAATCAATTCCTCTGTACATAGCATTATGACTAATCAATTCCAGTTCTGCTAATTCTTTCAAATCATGTATCTGCAAGGAGTTCACTAATGCAGAGTAATCAGTGAAGAACTGAACTATCCCTGAGATACGTTTCACCATAAACATGTTCTGATCACTGTCATACTTCCATGCAATGATCCTTGCATCTACTTTTCCCTTTGGAGCAGACACACCACTAATCATCTTAGAGTGGTCAACCCTTCATGTAACTCCACTTGAGAGGATTCAATAAACACTCAGGATTTTCATTCAACATAGGAGCCAAGACATCATGCTCATTAGTAGTGAATTGTATGTCTTGAGCTGAAATTCTAGTTTTGGGCTTCCTCCCTACAACCTCCTCTTCTATTGTTTTCAATCTTTCTTTCTTTTCTTTGATTATCTTGAGGATTACAGCCTGGAGGGAATATAGTCTTCATATTTCCCCGTTTTCTTCTAGTGAAGCCTTGAACAGAGAGATAATCCTTCATTTCCCTATCTGTCATGTTGTAGGGATCCAGATATTAGAATTGAGGCACTATAGTCTGTTGAGTCTGTCTTGGAGTGAATGAGATTAGGGATCCGACTATCAAATCATGCTTTTTCATCTTTGTCTCTTTATCAATTCTTTTCTTTTCATTATTAGTCACAAAGGGTTACCAGTTTTTGTATTTTGTTGACTTCCTCAACCATTCCCTCATATGCCATTCCAAATACACTATCAGCATCATAACTGTGATTAATTAGGAACATAGCATTGACCACCAAACCATCAGTTTGAGCTTTTTCTTCTATCTCCTCAACAGATGACTCAACCTTTGCAGGACTATCCCTGAACAAAGGGTCATCAAATATGCTTTCACCATATCCTCCCTCAATTTCTCCTTTTCCAAGTTAATTACTTCCATTTTCTTCTTCAACTGTTCATCAGCCTTCTCATGCTCATCTATAAACTGAGCAATAGCAGTTAGGCTTTTTGGTTCATCCTTTTGTTTCTTGAGAGCCGGTTCGTCTTTTGCCATTGGCATTTTTCCTTTGGCCTTCTCAGACAAGTATTTTCTGTTCTTGGAATATGTATGCAAATGGGGACTCGAAGAAGAGGCTACTGAGGCTTCAGCTTCTTTTTCTTTTCTTTCTTTCTCAAGTCTTTCAACTTCTTCCTTTTGCTTTTCATCAGCTTCTTTTTCTCTAAGCTCTTTACACAACTTCATGACAAGATCCTTTTGCTCATCAGTCAAAGTGACTGTAGGAATAAGTTGTAGGCCTAGTTCTTCTTCTAATGGCACAAGGGTTTGGGGGAATAACCACAATTGGTTCAACTAGAGCACGGAGTTCTCTGATAAATTCTCAGATGTCATCATCAATAATAAAATCTCCAGAAAAATAAATATCTAAGTCTTCAATCAAATCTTTCATTTCAGTCTCCTCATCAAGTCTGCCTTTAGATGTTGATTCAGAATAAACAACAATAGCAAGACTTTCTTCTTCCAACTTAAGCTCACTATGTTGGTTTTCAGGCTCATCATCCTTGTCTTCATCATCACCACTGCTCCCACGGGAGACATCTTCATCTCTTTTATCTTCCTTTTCTTTAGCCATCTCTTCTTTAACTTCAAGCATCCTCTCAAGTTCAGAAATTCTCTTTGTTAGAGCTTCTATCTGTCTATTGAGATCAGAGATTATGTTAGATTGGATGTCAAGAAGATTCTCTTATTCTTCCATGGCAAGGGTTTGGATGTTTACAGTATCCAAATACCCACTGACTTTTTCTCTCGCATGTTCGAGAGCTGCTCTATGTCTTTCAATCTCTTTATCTTTTTCTTCCTTTTCAGATTGATACATGGCTTTTAATTCTTTTAACTCCTTATCCTTCTCATCTAATTCATCAAGTCTGTCTCTTATGATGCTAGATCTTCTATGCAAAAGTTTCTCCATTCTAGCTATCTTCAGTAAGAGCTTAGAAATCATTTCATCATTGTCATCAGGTAAGTTGACTTCAGATTCTGCAATAGTTTTTGAAGGACTGGCCTCAGAGCTTACTTGTCTCATAGGCATTTGAAAGCCATCATGAGGATCCTCATCATCCAAAGATGATTTGGGACTACCTAAAGAACTGCTAGATTCACCAGATTCAATTGATTTAGTTGTAGCTTCTGGAGAAGAATGAACAGGTGATACATGATGAGAATGAATAGGAGATACTCTGAAAGGTGATGGGATACCAATATCTTAAACTGAAGGCATAGTATGAAGATCACCACCTACATCAACCTATGGTGACAATTGCCTTGGTCCTTCTTCTACTGCTTCAGCATGCTCTTCAATAGTTTGTTGATCATGAGCAGCTGATTGTTCTACTATTATCTCATGCACATCAACAGGAACATCAGCATGAACTTGCTCCTCAACATCAGGAATTGCTTCCTCAGCTTCTTCTTCATGAACTTCTTCTGGATTGATGTGCTATAGCATCCATGAAAGTAAAGGTAGGAATGTTCCACTGTAGAAGTTCCTCGGGTCTTTCTTCTTGAAATACTTGTAGGATTTGGCATTGTAGTGAGGAATGTCCATCACAGGCGCTTCTACTACAATATCAGGGAATGCTTCATTGATAAAGCATTGAATGAATCGAGGATACATCAGAAACATATGTCTTCTACCTTCCTAAATGTTGGACAGTAGGCAATTGAACACATAAGCAGGCATATTGAATTGTCTGTTAGTGCACAAGGCACAAATCACCAAAGATGTAGTGATAGGGATGTCATTCCAACCAGTCTTCCTCTTTAACAAGCAGCGTATGGATGTATCAGAAATCTCCACTGTAAATCTACTAATCCCTTGACAATTTGTTTTTCCTCAAAATCTCCTTCATAGCCAATATCAGCAAAGAAGGTCAGAATGTCATCTTTTCCATTTCTTGGGGAAAGTTGGCATCATCCCCAAACTATAGACACTGTCTCACAGTTTGTTTAGAGATAACTAAGGTATGATCATCAGTGATCCTTCCAGATATGGTCCTCACACCATCTACTTGATTCACTTTAGCAGTTCCCTAAAATGATCTGAGGAAGTTCTCATAGATAATGGGTCTAACAGTGATGGCATGTGCAATTCGTGTTGTGGAAATGAATATGATCATGTCTCTTAAACCCTCAGCTTCTAGCACATCCGGATCAAGATATCCACTGACATTGTGGAGTTTGCTCCAGATAAGATTTTCCATAGATCTGCAATAGAGACTTATGTGTTAGTAAGGTACTAACAAATATCAAATTGTACAAATAAGAATAGGTTTGACTTTCTCAATTTGACTTTCTCGGGTCAAAATTGAGAGTTCAAAGACACTGTTGTATAGCAATTTGACCTATATTGGATTTTATGGTGTTTAACCTTTTGTGTTATGCTTTTATACTATTTTAAACATCTTTTTACATTGAAACATTTGATTTGAGTTCAACATTTTAAGTCTCGAATTCCCTTGTTCATCGTGGTTAACCTAGGGTTTGTGAATCAATTGTTCCCCTTTGTAAACATCAGAATCCGTTTCATTGAACTCGAAAAATTATTGAAATCCATTGTTCATGGTTAATTTTGATTTTTCTAAACCTAGGGTTCTATGTTCATCAGTGGTTCGGTATTCGATGTACTCAAATCGAGCAATAATCACCTTGTTTCGATACTACTTGTACTATGATTCGAAAGACAAATAAAATGAAGTTGAATGAACAATCAACACGCAAGGTTTGTGATGATTTGAATGATTGATGATGATCAGTCAAAAACGCTCGTCACACTTTGGTTCTCTCAAATTTGCAAAGTATTAATTGAGTCTGATTAAAGTGTTTATATAATCAACGTAATGAATTTCTTAAACTCTGCAAGTGAATGAACAAATGTGGAAGATTTAAGTTTTACACTGTAGCAAATGCAGAAGAGATTTAACTTGTTCGCATTTGTGTACTGTAGCAAATGGGCGAGAGATTTAACTTGACCGTATTTTTGAACTTCTATCCGCATTAGTTAATGCTAATAAGTGTCAGTAGTACTGTGCTTCGCATTTTCCATCCGCATTAACTGAGGTTCAAACACTGGTTTTATTTTTGGTACAAATACACAACAATGTCATCTGCATTGACCATGCCATCCGTATTAAGGAAATGCAGATGAACAAAAACTTATCCGCATTGGGAAATGCAAAAGAATGAAATTTTGTGCAAATAAGTTTTCTGCCTTGGTGCTTTATGGAGACATTGTTATACGCATTTGTTTTTCATCTTTGAGATAAATGCGGATGACTTAACATATCCGCATTAGTTTCATTTGGTTTTTCTTGAACAAAACTATTACCCGCATTGGTTGAATGCCTGGGTTACCTTCACCCGCATTAACCAACACTGTTACCTTCATTAAAATTTGAACTTTGTCAAAAATTAATGTTTTTGCTATGGATAGTTTTGACTGTTTTTGCATTGTTGCTTTGACTTTGACTGTGCTGGGATTGTCAATTCTTGCTTGGATTGAATCGAACACCCGGTGTGATACAAATTTTCCAGTTTTGATTGATCTTGGACTTTAGTGCTTCCAAAGGTCTGCATACACTGAGATACTATAGTATAACTTCCACACCAACGCAACCATTTTTCTAATTTTATATTTTCAAGAAAAGAAACAACTATACAACATAAATAAAATATTTATGAGATTTTGCAAATTTCATATTTTTGTGAATATTTTCTTTAAATTTTAATTACTCCCCCTAAAGTTTATATCCATATGGGATAAAAACTTTGAAGATCTTAAAATTTTGAATACGGAAAGGAAAATGTTTTTGTAATTTTTTTTATTCTCATCTGATCATGAAGTAAAAGTATATCTTACTTGGGATCATATCAATCTTACCATTCACTAATGCAAGAAATTGTTAGTAAAATAGACTTAATCATGAACATATTAAATGTAGGTATGTTTGTCATCTTAAACTCATGATTGGTTAATATTTTAATGCCTGTAATCTTTATCATGTTTTGAGTGGATTAAATATTCAACATGTACCTCACACTCAAAAGCATGGCAAGATCAACCACCCGCATGAAATGCATAGTAGAACTTTTTCACAACTTACAAGACCAGGTCATTTAAATTATGAAATCTCATTTTGTTTTAGGTAAGGGGGATCCTCATTGGGATTTTGTAACTTTGATCCTTATATTTATTTGATCCTGATTGGGATTCTTTTTGCCTTTCACTTTGAAAGGAGATCCTCTTTGGGATTCTTTTTATTTTTTCTCAAGGAATGTAGTCTAGAGTAGACTATATTAATTCATCCATTTTGGATGTGTTCTACATTGGGAAACTTTTTGGATCATGACATCAGCACTTTGTGCCTGTTTCTCTATGTCTTTGCTCAGCAAAACAAAGGAGAAACTAATATGGGTGAATGAGATTCATAATGCATCATTACCCGGTGTGTTTAGGTTACTACACACACACCCAATTGGATAAGCTAATACTTACACACACCTTGATATGATGGCTTCATAGTTGAATATGAGCTTTAGATCATCACAGCATGTATCTTCTTTTCCAAGCTGAGCCTACCCGCATATTAGATAAGACATGTTAGTCTTTCAAGATTTTGAAATAAGCACTGTGAATGATATAACAACTGTAATTATATCATTTCCCATTTGGAGTACGGTTCATATACTTCAACAAACATAACTTCTTTTTGTATTTTTATAATATTTGAATGTTTTTGCAAATTTTGATTTTTACTCAAGGTTAATCATGCCAATTGGTTGAACTAAGAATTCAAACCGACTAGGGTCAAATTCCTTAGTGAACAAATCAGCTAATTGATTCTCCATGTGGACCTGTATCAACTTGATTAGCCCTTTTTTCAGCACAGTCTCTCAAAAAGTGATATTCAATTTCAATATATTTAGTTTTTGAGTGCTGAACTAGATTGTTTATTATGAACATGGCAGCTGCGTTGTCAATGTGAATTGGAGTGTGCAAGAAGTTATAACCATAATCATGCATCTGGTTTTGAATCCAGAGAGCTTGAGAGCAACAAGCAGATGCTGCTATGTACTCAGCCTCTGATGTAGAAACAGACATATTTGTCTGCTTCTTGCACTGCTAGGAGGCCAGTCTGGGACCAAGAAATTGACAACCCCCGGAAGTGGACTTCCGATTAAAGTTGCATCCCCTGTAGTCACTGTCTATGTAGGCATAGAGGTTGAAGTCTCCCTCCTTTAGATACCATAATCCAAGTGCAGGCTTGCCCTTGAGATATCTGAATATCCTCTTCACAACATTTACATGTGATTCCATGGGATCTGTTTGATATCTGGCATAAACGCATCCACCAAACATTATGTCAGGTCTGTTTGCTATTAGATACATGAGTGACCCTATCATTGATTGATAGTGAGTCTGATCCACTGATTTGCCATTTGAGTCTGGACCTATCTTCATTTTTGTATCAACAGGAGTTCTGAAAGACTGACAATCCGCAAAATGAAATTTCTTCAACATGGTTTCCACGTATTTTGATTGATTAATGAAGATTCATCTGCTGTTTGCTGTACTTGCAACCCTAAGAAGAATGTAAGCTCCCCCATTGCACTCATTTAGAACTTGGAGTGCATAAGGTCTTTAAAATCCTTACAAAGTTGTTTGTTTGTTGATCCGAAAATGATCCAAAGAATACTGTTTCTTGCCAATACTCATGACATGAGTTGGTCCAAAGAGATCCATATGAAGTAACTTCAATGGAGTATTGTTTGTGTTCACAAGCTTCAGTTTATGGGAAGATTTATGTTGTTTCCCTTTCAGACATGCAGAACAGTGGTCAATAAATTGAATTTTCTTTTGAGGTAAACCAATTACATGATTTTCTTTTACCAATCTATTCATGTTTTTGAAATTTGTGTGTCCCAAGCGTTTATGCCAAAGCTACGACTCATCAAATGATGCTTTAGACAAAGGACATGTTGCTTCTATTGGTTGAGTAGAATTAAGGTTCAAGACATAGGTGTTATTTTTTCTCGGAGTCTTCAAGACA
Organism: Flaveria sonorensis; assembly: GCA_025506505.1. Classification (NCBI taxonomy): domain Eukaryota; kingdom Viridiplantae; phylum Streptophyta; class Magnoliopsida; order Asterales; family Asteraceae; genus Flaveria; species Flaveria sonorensis. The sequence goes on along the minus strand of CM046423.1, from coordinate 41,205,047 downwards.
ACCCATTCTTCAAGAATTTGAAATCCTGGTTTCAGAATGTAGCAATGCGAGTCTATGAAGTGAGTGGAATATTTCTTGTCACAGATCTGAGACATGCTAAGAAGGTTGAAATTCAACTGCTCGCAGTAGTTCACATTATCAAAGCTCGGCAGTCCATTTGTTACAGACCCTTCTCTAGTAATTCTGCCACCTTGTGAGTTTCAAAGAATGCGACAGTAGTTCCTTGTATATGCTTGAAGTCATGAAGGAGGGAACTGTCTCCAGTCATGTGTTGGGAGCATCCACTATCCACAAACCATAAGTTGTTGGACCTGTATGGATGACCCTACAAGCATAAAAGAACTAGTTACAATATGGAACCCAACCCATGATGGTCTTGGGTTGCTTGTATCGAACAATTACTGTAACCTTTTGATGCTTGCCTCTAAGTTGTGATTTAGAGTTTGATGCTTGGTATTTATCAAACCTTGGTTTAGCAAATCTTGTTTGAATCTTTTCAGCAAAAGAATTTTCTTTTTGATGTTTGAAGAATTTCTGTGGAGTCCTTTTAATTTTTATTTGATCAATTTCAACCGAGCTATCTGAAGAGTGGTCAAATCTTTCATCCCTATTTCTATGTAGAAATTAGGCATGTTTTAGATTTTCAAAAATCACTTTTGTTTTATATCTTGGATGAGAACTAAGTGATTATTTCATATTATGGTTAAGATTCCTTTCGACACTCTTCGACTGCCATAAATCATAGAAGTCATCGTCAGAATTTGAAACCCTTGTTTGTGCAGGATCGATGTTGGTCTCTCAACACAAGTTTTGTATCTCACAAACTCACTAAGTCTCATTTGGTTGATGAAGAGGAATCTCTAACTAAGTTGATAATAATATAATAAGTTAATGAAGATGAGAACGGTTTTCAAGATACTTGCATATATTATTTCTTAACTCAGTATTACAAGACTCTTACAAACATGGTTACATAAGTTACAATGATAAACTATATATATTACTATCTACAGCCGGTTATACTTGAAAAACTAGCTGGAATTTACCGCTAAGCAAATACTACATTGCTAGAAGTAAAATATCTAAGATAAAACAATATCCTAGATTAGGTAGTCATGACAGATCCACAACTTACCTTTTGTCACCAACTAAGTATGGTAACTGTACTAACTGAAAAAGGTAAGCAGTGGATTAAAGTATGGTCAACTACATGGGAGTGGGAAAATGCCATACAGTGAATCAGAGTTGTCAGCGGATGTCAGATAGCCCATACTTATGTCCACTAGTTCATAGTTGATTATTTCGAAGGCAAAATGGCTTCGGAAGAATAAGTTCTTCCGAGGCCATTTATACTTCGGAAGAATCAACTTTTTCCAGGTCTTCTACAAGTCTTTGTGACTTCATTCTTCGAAAGACTTTGTCTTGGATCTTCTAAATGTGAATGCTTCGGAAGGAGAATTACTTGGTCTTCATATACTTCAGAAAACTTGGTTCTACCTTCGGAAGTTCTTCATATACTTCAGAAGTAAAACTACTTAGCCTCGAAAGAATTAGTTTTTCCTTCGGATGTTTTTCATACTTAAGCTTTAAGCTTCGAAAGATCTTCAACTTGTCTTTGGAAGAGCAGCTTTAGCTTCAGAAGACTTCTTCAATTGTATCTCAAAAATATTCTAAGTGTTGTTTTGGTTGCACCAGCCTCATATGATCCAACAAACTCCCCCTAGGCTGATGCTACCAAAACTTCACTTCCTTCTTCTTCCCTGATGTGGTGGTGAGGAGCTGGTACAAGTCATTCGTAGATAATAGATAGAGTCTATTGTTTTGAATGACATGCACCCTTTGTTGTGTCCCTCTGAAGAGAGTTAGTTGATGGGAATTGTAGTCATACTCCAATCTAACTATAGGATCAGAAGTTGAGCCTTCAACCATCTGAAGGAATGGTTTTTCTTTTGTAGTTGTGCCTTCTTCCTCATCCTTTGCTCTCCTTTTCAACTCTTCTTTAGTCTTGGCCTTCTTTGTAAGCTCAGCCAGATGAAGACTGCTCAGATGATTTCTGATGTGAGCAGCAACCTAAGAGTTGGAGGGATTGGAGAATGGTTTCTCTGCTAACTCAGCAAGGTCAAATCTACAAGAGTGTAGCAGAGATAAGGTATCAACACTGTTTACCTTACCATTCTCTCTTTCCACAACAAAGCTATGGGAAGGTTCATCAAACCTCCACTGGACTATTTGTTTTCTATGATTGTCGGGTTTGGATGAAAGGTTGTCCCCCTTCCTAGTGTCCAATAGAGTCACCAGCCTCTTTCTTAACTTCTTCTCTTCTTTCGTAAGAATATCTGAGTTGATTGCAAAAGGTTGGAGAGCTTGGTCCAGTGCTACCCTAGGTAGATCAAGGAATGCATCTCTTATGAGGGAACTTGAAGAGCCATCAGTGTATTTCAACTTAATTGACTCTTTCTCTCAAGAGATGTCGCTCAATGTTATGCAGTTGATGAGCTTCCTCTTGATTTCCTTGGATTCTTCTAAGGTTAGGAGCTTAGAAGGTTCAAAAGATGGTATGGGTATAGATTGGGTTCTGGGTTGTGTTTTTTGTTTAAGGATAGGTGGTGGTGGTGGTTGTGGGAAGCAGTGGGTGAGGGTGTAGGTAAGGCTGATGGTGTGGGTTCGGGGATGTAAGGCTTAGTGGTTGGTTTGGTTTTGATGGGGAAGGGAGAGGTGTGGGTGTAAGTTGTGCTAGTTTAGGTGTTGGTGTTGGTTTGGATGCCTTCTTCTGAAAACTTGATAACTGATTTACCTCCTGCCTTCTTCCTAAGCGAATGTCAGCCTTGATGTCACTGACATGTCGCTATAGGGTCTTCTCAGACATAGGATCCACTTGCCTGTCGGTGAAGCCATGGGCTTTGAGATAGGATTCATCCATTCCTTATCTCCCACCTTCTTGGCAGCAGCAAGATGTGCCTCTTCCTCCTTCTTCTTTCTCTCCCTCAGCTTTTCCCTGGCAGTCCTTTTCCTTTCTTTATTGATTTGATCTTGCTCTTTGTGAAAAAGAAACAAGATCGTGTCATAATCATGAGGTGCCAGCTCCTCTTGAGAATAGCCTCTTAAGCAGAGAAAGGCTATTCTCTTCTTCCTTTCCCTTTCCATAGCCTCCTCCTTCCTTTTCCTCTTCTCCTCCTCTTCGGCCAACCTTGCTGCTTCCTCTTTTTCTTTTTGTAGAAAGGTTGCCTTCTCCAGCTTTACAACCTCATCAAGTGGGAGTAGAAGGATGTCTTCATTGACTACTCCCAAGCTGATGAGCCTGTCAATAACATCCACTCTCCTCTTTTTTTTAATACTTTCTTGAGTGACTGCTGCTGCTTTGCTACTTGCAGCCAACAGCTTCCTAGTATCAATTCTTCCCTTCTTCTTAAGTTTTTCCAACCTTTCCTCCTCTAAAAGCTCCTCAGCAGTAAGCTTCCTCTTCCCCTTAGGATCATGTCTTTGTTTTTGTACATTCTTCCCCTTTTTGGTAGCATCATCTTGAGAAGTAGATGAGCTAGAGGAAGAACTTAAAGAAACCTGAGTATCTACATGCCTAACAGACTTCTCAATCTATGTCTTAGCTAGTTGTGCCTTGAGATTTTCAATCTCAAGTTGCTAAGGGGCAGACCTGTCCTCTAAAGTCTTAACCTTTGATTCAAGGTTTGAGACTTTAAAAATCAGGTCTCTAATAGTGAGTTTCAGGCTACCCTCCTCTTCTTTCGAAGAATCATTGGGAGATAAGATAACATACCTGATATGTTCATCATTACCACCAGTAGTGGTTTCTCGGCCCCCTGGATACCCTTGCTTGCTGATGTCTCTTTCAGAGTCACCAAGAGGCAAGGTTGCCATAGACTCAGTCCCACTTATGTTACCACCATCCCGAGAGGTTATTGAAACACACTCAGTAATGGCAGTTGAGCCTACATGAGTCACCTCCACACTAGTTTGACTCACCTTAGTTAGGTATAGCTGATATGGGCTAGACATTAGAGGTTCCCTGGGGCTCAGTTGATCTAGAGAGTGGTATGGTAGATCAAGGTTACGGCCCAGATGGAACATAATGTCCTCATTAGGTAGGGTTGATAGGTCAATGAGGGATAAGGAGGTTAAATCTAATGACCCAGGACCTTGGTCAGCACCTACAGGTTCTTCTGCGAGAGCAGATGACCCGATGACGTTGATATCCCTTTTTGGCTGCTCAGGGGAGTGTTGAGACTCACTTGAGAGCTAAAGGCTTGGGTTGTGGGCTCATCAGCTTGAGACTGAGGAGACTCAATGGTGACATTGAGGTCAATGGTGGAGGATGGTTGGACCTCTGGCTGAGTGGGAGCCCTGAGTTCTACTCGAGCCTTTTCGGATAGAACAAAGGGGACCTAACCAATCAGAGTAGATTGATCAGGGGTTCGTTTGGGGCGTCTAGTGTATGTAATCTTGATTGGGTGGGAAGAAGTGATTGGCATTTGAGTGGTGGTGTCTGGTGTGGGTTCATCAACTGCTGGGCTTGCATGGATGTCACCAGGAGCCATTGGCTCTTGCATACCTGGAAGAAGATCGGTGAATCTTCCTGAGAAGTTGGTAGACACCTTCTTCAAGGTCTTGAAGATGTCAGGCCGCATGTGATGGACCAGTAGAATAATTGCACATTGTAATCTGTCCTAGTCCAGCTCATAATTGATTATGTGCTGAATGAACTGGGGATAGATGTAGAATGGATCCTGGGTGAGATTGCCTCTTAGGTTGTTCAGCACAAATCTTGAGTAGTTGAAGCGCAGGCCCTTTACCAACCCGTGGACGAGGCAGCCCAAATCATATGGGATTTGATCCCATCCCCCGGATTTGTTGGATAGGCAGTGCAGGACAATGTTCAACAAGAACTTCCAATTGTAGGAGAAGTTAAACTTGTAGACTGTAGGCTTGTGCACATCAGCGCCATATCCCATTTGAGTGTAAGTGTCTTCCAACTCAGATTTGGGGAACTCAGTAGGGGCACCCTCATCATGAAGCTCCAGATGCTCCCTAATTGTTGATTCAGCAATGATGATCTCCTGTCCGCAGATCCTCGAATGGAAGACCCATTCACAATTTAGTGTTTCATCTTGACCATTGGCCTAGAATTTGTCCATGTGTTTAGAATAGATGGTGGGGTTAACGGTGAGGGCTGTGAAGTATGCCGATTGGGACAGAAATTCAATGATAGGGGCAAAGTCGACATCCTTTGAAGAATCAAGGATAGCGACCTGATTATGTTGGCGATTTAGGGCTATTGTTAAGAGGTATGGTAGGATTGAACAAATTTGAGAGCGAGTGAAGAAGATGGTGGTAATTTAGGGCTTTAGCTGTGGTAAAGAAAGTAAAGAGAGAGAGTCGGAAATTTTAAATGGGGGTTAAAAAGCAAACCGATAAGGTGAAAGGACAGTTTAGGTTTCGATTTGACAGAGGCGGTAAGATAAAACATTTAAAATATTTCGACAATCATCAATAAAATCTTACTTTTTACAGAGTGGGGCCCAAAGATTTCCTTTACACAGTAAAGATGTTCTTCCAAAGGTAAACTTTGTTGGACTATTTGAAGATGATACTTACCAAAACCTAAGTGCCAAATCTCATGATGATTACCAAAACCGACACGGTGAAGATATGCTAAAGATATGATCAAAACGAAGAAAATTGACCAAAGTCAAACTTGGTCAAACTTGGTCAACCGTGGTCAAAGTCAACAGTCAACATCAGCGGTCGTCCCGAATGACGTCAGCACCCGGCAGTCACGCATCAGCAATAGAGAATTTATCAGACTTAGAACTATATTTGTGTAATCATTAGGACTTAAATGTAATTTTATTTATTTTTATAAAGAGTATAAATTGACTAAGTGTAGTCATTTATACTCTATTCAAATATTAGAACAATCACTAAGAATTCATAGCATTCACTAGAGAAATCAAGGTTGAGTGTGTGTGAGAGATAAACCTTTTGCAAACTCCCTGGTAATTCTCTTGATATCATACATATGAATGAATGAAATATTTATGATTATGTGTTCTTGATTGTTCATCATTCATTCATTATCATACATTTCATCTTGCAATAGATCTTCACTTGAAATCATCAACGGGTTTGTGAGATTCCACATCACAAATTCGATAAACGGCAACAATACGATTGCAATATTCGATCCAACAGCAGAATCAGTGGTTTCCATTATTGGTATCAGAGCCTTGGCTCCTTGTTCTTTAAATTTTTCTCAAAAAATTTGAACCACAAGTTTGATCTGCAAATTGTTGTTGTTTTTGATGAAATCAAGCTACCATTAGCTTAGATTTGCTATTTCATGAAGATCTGCAAGTTTTCATATCAAGTGAAGTTCATTTGAGCCATCAATTTGAAGATTTAAGCAAACTTGTTCTTCAAGTCTTTAAATGCTCATGAACGTGAAATTTTTATTTTGTTGTTGTTTAATAGAATTTAAGCTTCTAATAGCTTTAGTTTGTGATAACTAACACATCTGCAAAGTTTAATATCAATTGAACATCCACAACTCTTGAATTTGAAGATTTTTGAAAATTTTGTGTTCTTGAGAAAAGTTCACTGTTCTTGAGGAAAATCATCAACAATCACAAATCCGATGTTGTTTAGATGAAACTGATAGTTGTTATAGATTAGAAACATCAAATCTATGGTTCGTTTATCATACACAACATCCAAATCATTCATTTTGAACATTGATTCTTAGATCTGGGTTTTTGTTCTTCATTGTGTTCTTTAAGAGTTCATCATCTAAATCCGAGTTTAGGTGATGATTATATGATATAGATTGTTGTTTTAGCTTAGAATCACTTATCTACCGCTGTTATAACCTTTGATTTTATTTAATTCCATCAGAAATCCAAGAATCAAAAGTTTGTTCATTCAAAAACACGAAGTCTGACTTTTTCAAGTCAAACTGTTTTGAAATCTAAAAATCAGCCAAATCTATTATTTGATTCAGATTTTGATTCATTTGTTCATCATACAATCATTCTACAATCATACATACAACAATTTGTGAATTTGAAAGTGGAATTTCATTCATAATCAAAGTTTACAAAGATTATACAATTTACATTTGTAGTTGATTTTTGACTAAGTGTTTTATCATACACAGCTGATGAGCAAATCCTACAGCTGATGCTCTAATTCTAAAGCTGAAAATCTTCGTAACATTAGCAACCAAGTGTCCACAGCTGGTGTATTACATCTACAGCTGATGCACAAGTTCTACAGCTAACAAACATCCATTTTCTCTTTGGTATTTTGCCTAAGTATTCATAACTTATGAACAAACACATCCACAGCGGATGTGTTAACAACATATAGCAGACGGTTTCCATCATCACACACTAAACAAAGTTGTCCATAGAAAAACATCACAACAGACCAAACAAAATTGTCCACAGCGGACATAATCTTGGTTCACAGCGGACGAGTTGTAATTACAGCAGCACACATCAAAACAAACTTGTCCACAGCGGACAAGTAAACTTGGTCACAGCGGACTGTTAAACCTTGCCCATAGCGGACAAGTAAAACTCATCCACAGCGGACGAGTTCACAACAAAAAATACAAAGGTCCCATCGAAGATTACCTTGTTCATAGCGGACGATTAAGCCACACACAGGTCCACAGCTGTAGCCACAGCGGACGAACAAGAAGAAAAGGAGTGAAATACAACCTTTAATTGACAGGGGACATTCAACAGTTAACACACAGTGGACGAACAACCTCATTCACAGCGGATGAATTGATTCGGTCCCCTTCGATTACTTGTCCACAGCGTACAAGTGAACCCAAATCGATTCACAGCGGATGTGCAAATAGGTCCATAGTGGACGATTCATCAACTCATCTCCGCCCATAGCGGACTTGAACCAATTCAGTCCGTGCAGCTGTAGCCACAGGGACAACCGCGACCACTACATCACAAACCTGTTGATCTAAGTCAATCATCTTCATAAACATCACAGAAACTACCCCAATCACCTGTTGAATTCAAACAACACCGCAATTCCACCATCGATTACGGTTCATCTATAACCACCGACCGCTACCACATCATCGGTTTCTCAGCCGCACGACAAATCCACTGTAGATTTCTTGATACGAATCATCGAAGAACTACAACTCAGCACCATCTGCTGCAATCTCTGACAACCACAACACCTTCGCTAACCATGTCATCAACATCGATCATCGAATTGGGTGTCTCGACCTCTCCTCTCCATCATTGATCTTCAATAATCACTGCTGGTGGCGGGAGCTGGTGGTTCAGCAAAGAAAGAGTGTTTGAGATTTCTTGGAAGTTTTGAGAGTGTTCGGGAGTTAAATTTTGAGAGCAAAGAAGATTTGAGACTTGTGGGAGTCCATTTTGACTTCTAATTGTAATTTATCCAACAACATATATTATATATATATATATATATATATATATATATATATATTATATATATATATATATATTATATATATTATATTTTAAAAAACAAACAAATTTCAAGCTTCGGTAGTTAAATTTCAAGTTGATTGGAAGTTTTCGGAAGAATTCTTTTGGTCTCGGAAGTTTTTCTTTGGTTTCGGAAGTTTTAAATTTGAGAAACTTCTAAAGATTTTTTTCGAAAGTTTTGTTAATTCGGAAGCTTTTTATTGTGACAATCTTTTATAAGTTCTTCTCGGAAGATTTTTAGAACTTATTTGTTTCTTTGATCAAGATTATATACAAAGAGTTGAATTATTTTGTTTAAAATTTAATTAATTAGATTTTATTACAATTAAGTTTGAAATATTAATTGAGCTTCAATAAATTGTAATGAACAAGGTTAACAAAGGACGATTCTCAAATCATTTTTTGTTTTAAACAAAATGGAAAATTAACAACATTCACTGACACTCGTGTTTCAAGAAACCGAGCTATCTTTCTTGCTGCAGTGAGAAAAGGGTTTCAAGAATTCAAAACATAGCAAACAAGCTGCAACCAATTAAACAACAGCAGCAAATAAAACAATGGTTGCAATCAACCAAACAACAACAGCAAATCAAACAAAAGTTGCAAAACAACCAAAACATCAGCAAACATCAAACAATAATTCATTTTGACAACACAAACGTACAGTTGTACATCAGTCACATTGAAAAAGAACGATGCACTTACATTTTTGTGATATTGCAAACTCAAACAACACATTCTCTAATGATTTGATAAAATACAGGTTAGAGATGGAACAATCTCAAAGAAATGATCAAGCACGAATCAAGACATTGAATCAACAAAACATCAGTTTAACTCAAGAGATGAACCAGTTGCAATACAAAATTGTTCAACAACAAATCAAACTTGAAGAGTTAACTGCTGAGCTTGCAAAAGCCATAAACATCAACAACACAAACATTCCTCCATTGCCTGAAATTCCTAAAGATAGAAAGATCAATCTATGTTCATCAGCGTGCATAGATGAAGTTCAGGCATGTTGGAATTATTGCAATAATATATCATACATGATAAGGCGGAAAAAGCTTCACATGCAGAGGAACTACAGACTTCTGCAAATCAAATCAGTTTGCTAGAGAAAGAAGTTGATAAATTGCTTAAAGAAAATCACAATCTGAATGCTCAATCAACTGAACTCTCTGTGAAGTTAACAAACACAAAAGCTGAAGCTGAAGCCAAAATATCAGAAGCAACTACAACCAAAACAATCAGTAACTTGCAACATTACATTGAGCGTCTAAATCAAGCAATCACAACAGAAAAGGCTATAAATGCAGAATTGAAGATACAGCATAAAGCCTTTGAAGAAAAAACCATTCTCTTCTAAAGGATGTAGACAAACTCTTTGGAGAAAGATTTAGTCTTCAAGCTCAAGTTACAAGACTCACTGAGTCTTTAACAAAGACAAAATCAGATCATGCATCAACAGAAGTTGAACTTGAAAATTTAAAGATGACTGCCAGCAAGTTGGAAGAACTACTTAATGCACAAAGAGATCAAAAGAAGAGTGTTGGAACTACATACCATGTTGTTCCTCCTCCATACAATGATAACTACACAGAAATGCCAACTTCAATAACAAGTCCAATCAAAGAAGATTCAAATAGGCATGATCATCATCCAATAGACAAACCATCCACTATCACTCAAATCACTTCTTCTGAAACAGCACCAAAGCTGTACCTCAAACCAAAATCACCATAGAATGAAACCTTTCATTCTTGTGATGATCAAGATGGAGATCCTACAAGTGATGATAGTGATGAAGAAATCAAACAACCAAACAAACAAACATTGACATGTATTAGTCATGTCATTAAAGAAATCATTCCAAAACAAACACAACCACAGAAATCAAAAGCAACAAAGCCTGACAACAAACAAAAGGCAATGGTTCTCTATGAGAAATTCAAACCAGCAGGATTCTTGAACAGAATTGCCTAATGCTGAACTGAAGACAAAGATCAAGAGGTAGTTAAAGAACAAACAAAAGCCTGAGGTACAAGAAATCAAAGAACAAGTCAAGAGGAAGAAGACCAGATCTAAAAGAATGAAGAAAAGTCAGACAAAGTCTTCTGCACCTGATCTAAACCAACCATCAACCTCAAAAGCTACACTAGAAACTCCAAAACAACAACTAATTCTCTACGAGACATGCAATTCAGATTCACACAACACGTCTAGTGATACATATATATGTCCTTACAAGAGAAAATAACAAAAAAACTAAGACAAAGGCTGTGAAATTCCAATCAAATCCAACTTTATCATTCAAGCCTAAGGGAAGAAGATACAGACCTACTCCTTACTGCTTAAATTATGACATGGAGAATCATAACACTTCAGAGTGTTCATACAACAACTCTCCAACATCACAACACAGAAGAGGTCAAAGATCTTATCATCCATCAGAGTCACACTCACCAAGATTGGAGCATGAGTACTACAACAGACATCATAGATACTCTTCTCCTCGATCATATCGGCATGGGTATGATTTTCAACATTATGATATTCATGATTATTGAGCACCAAGACATTATCCTAGGTCATACACACAACATAAGTATAACAGATATATGAATAATACTAGGAATAATAGATATCATAGAAGATCATATCCATCAAATTATTATAACATTATTATAATTCTTATGATGAATATGATCACATGCCCAGAAGAAACAAACATGATCAAGGACAAAGATCCATTGCTACACCTCCAAAAACTTTCAAAAGCAAACTAGATTTCTAAACCAACTAAAAGATTTTCAAAAGCCAAACAATCTCCTTTTGTTAAACAAACTAAAGTTGAGTCAGTTGATTTAAAAACAAAACAATGTTTGAGAAAGAAAACAATTTCAAGAGGTGAATCTGATACATCATCAGATAAGGCAAAATCATACACATGCGAGCAAGTCATATATAAAGATGCTAATGGATAGCTCAGGACAGTAATAGCCTGGGTTGAAATATCTAACTGATTTGCTAGTGTGATAGGGACAGTTATCGAGGCCTGCCAACCCAAGAAAAGTTAGCAGTGGCTGATCCCTTCCCATGACAGGAACATTCTTCCTGCTCATGATGTTTATGATGCAACTGAGCCAAATGGAGTAGAAATTAACCATGATTCAATGCAGGACATCAATTATTCAGAGAAACTATAATGGCAATGCAAGAAACAACTGATGTTTCAATCCATCTGCTTAGTCTGATTACATTGCTACATGGACTAATTGTTTATGATCTCTATTGAATTGATAACACATATGCCATTTCTTTGTTTTCTCAAAAAACAAAATCCTAAAAGTTAGAAAATCAAGAAAAGTCCAAAAATATTTCTATTGAATCTTCCTGCATTTACATGAGAAATGATAGTACAATCATCTACTATCTTATGCATCTATTTTTTAAATCAACAAAGACTGACAAGACTATGTTTGATATGTCAGTAGGCTCAGCTTGGATTCAAGATAAGCATATTTGTGATGAACTAAATCAATATGCAATTGTGGACCAAAATCATCTTTGGGTATTGGTAAGCAATGACTTTTCTAAGTGTTTGCTTGTGTGGTTACCTAAACACACCATGCGAAAATAGTTTATAAATTTCTCATTGATAAAAACATTTGTTTCTCCTTTGTTGTATGTAAATACATATCCAGAGTAAACATAAGGAAAACTTCTGTTGTGCTGAGCACAGACCTAGTTGACCTTGCACTAAAAGTGCTGATGCATGCCAAAATGGTAAAGAAAAGAATCCCAATGAGGATCAAAGCTAAAAGAATCCCAATGAGGATCAACTTCCAAAGTGAAGTATAAAAGAATCCCAAAGTGGATCATATCATGAGAATTTATACTCTAAGTAGCCTGGTTCAAGTTGTAATAAAATGCCACCTTGCATTTCATGAGGAGGATTATTCTTCCATACTTCTAAGTGTGGGGTACTCAATTAGCATATCTAATCAAACCTAAACATGATAAATATCACAAAGTGTTGAAATAGATCCTTGCATGAGTTTAAGTGGACAAACATACTTACAATCAACTTTATTCTTTGTCTATGTCTATTCCAAAATTTAAACATCTTAGATGTAGAGGATTTTGGATTAGTATGATCTTATTGCAGTTGAAGGATTCATGCTTGTAAATATCTTATTTTGAAAAAATCTAAAATACCAAAAAGATTTGTCATTTTTAGTATTTTTCTTAGTTTTGGCAGATTTACATATGTTATTGATTTCGGAGTGAAACTTCCATGCAATACCTCTACCAAGAGGATTTAGACTTTTGCAGGTGATGAATTGCACGACATGCCTGAGTTTCTTATTTAGTTCAGATGTCAAGAGAACACTCCTGCTTCCTTCAAAGATCTCCTGCCAGTTGCAGAGAACTAAGAATCCTCCTCTTGGTGTCTTATACACAAAAGTTCCTCACCCTCCAAAGCTTTTGTTGAGAGAGAGTATATGTCAAGTCTGAAGAATTTCTGATGCTTCTCCTTCACTTTTGAAGTTGAGATAAAGCTGCTGATATTGCTACCTGTGCAATCCATAGTGTATGCACATGGGTGCATATTTAAGTCTTAAAAACAAGACCAGAAGATCAAGATGATGAAACATCCATCAAGTGCCGAAAAAAAGTCTTTATGTGTCAAAACAAAGTCCTTTTCTGAATGCCTTTTTATGAAGCTTCTAAGAAGATGCTACCAAAAAGGGGGAGAAGACCGCACTTCAAGACTGCACGTCAATCAACATCCAAGCTTTTGATAATCATGAGGTTTTGGCAGCATCATCTTAGGGGGACTATTGTTGGACTATTTGAAGATGATACTTACCAAAACCTAAGTGCCAAATCTCATGATGATTACCAAACCGACACGGTGAAGATATGCTAAAGATATGATCAAAAAGAAGAAAATTGACCAAGTCAAACTTGGTCAAAATTGGTCACCATGGTCAAAGTCAACAGTCAACATCAGCGGTCGTCCCGAATGACGTCAGCACCCGGTAGTCACACATCAGTAATAGAGAATTTATCAGACTTAGAACTATATTTGTGTAATCATTAGGACTTAAATGTAATTTTATTTATTTTTGTAAAGAGTATAAATTAACTAAGTGTAGTCATTTATACTCTAATCAAACATTAGAATAATCACTAAGAATTCATAGCATTCATTAGAGAAATCAAGGTTGAGTGTGTGTGAGAGAGAAACCTTTTGCAAACTCCCTTGTAATTCTCTTGATATCATACATATGAATGAATGAAATGTTTATGATTATGTGTTCTTGATTGTTCATCATTCATTCATCATCATACATTTCATCTTGCAATAGATCTTCACTTGAAATTATCAACGGGTTTGTGAGATTCCGCATCACAAATTCGATAAACGGCAACAATACGATTGCAATATTCGATCCACCAGCAGATTCAGTGGTTTCCACAAACTTGCTTCCAAGAGAAAACACTTGTGTTTCTCAATATTGTCTTCTGAAGTCATTTTTACTTCCGAAAGCAAACCATGTCTCAATGACAAGTTTGCTTCCAGAGTACAATCTTCTTTCGAGAATAGAAGTTAGTAAGCTTCAGAAGTAAATTTAATCTATGATCAATTGTTCTTTCGAAGCTAAAGACTCTTGGAAGATAATTTTAGGCAAAGGAATTTGCCTTCGGAATAAGAATAAAGATTTCTTCCGAGGGTAAATTTCTCTTCGGAAGTATTTACACTTAGATTTTTGAAGAACGTCTTTTTGTAACAGGGCATAGATTGTAGATAGACAACATAGACAAGACATCTTTTAAAAAGGTTTTTCAAAAGAGAAGAACTAGTCAATGTTAATCATCCCAATAGTTGTAATTAAATATTTAAATATTTGTTCATCAGAGGCTTTGGTGAACAAGTCAGCATATTGTTCATTATTTTCACTTTGACTAGCTTTATTAGATTTTTCTCATGAATAACTCTAATAAATATACCTGATGCCGATATGCTTTGTCTTAGAGTGCTTGACTGGATTTTCGTGATAGAAATGGTACTTGTTGTCTATGCGGATAGGAGTCTGCATGAAGTTGAAACCATAGTCCAGCATGCGTTATGAATCCATACCAGTTGAGCATAGCAGCTCGCAACAGCAATGTAATGCTTCAGATTTGATGTAGAGACACATAATTGCTTCTTGCATTGCCAGGAGATAATCCTTCCACCAAGAAATGATCCTCCGGATGTGGATTTCTTCTTGATTTGTAGCCACCATAATCACTATCAGTGTACCCAAGAGATGAAGTCCTTATTCTTAGGATACAGAGACCCAGTTTGGGAGCTTTTAGGAAGATATCTAAGATTCTCTGGCAGCAATTAGGTGAGACACCTTGGGAGAGCCTGATATCTTGCATAGATGCAGGTTGCAAACATGATATCAGGTCTACTTAGAGATCTAATAATTGCCCTGTACTGATGCTGATGAGTATCCTCCCCCTCAGAATCGGACAAAGATTGTGATTTCTGGGTATGCGTGTCTTGGCTGGCTTACACAATCTTTCATCTCAACTCTTTCTAAGATGTCCTTGACATACTTATATTGATTGATGAAGAACCCTTCTTTCTATCTGCTTCACTTGAATTCCAAGGAAGAAATCCATCTTTTCCCATTGAACTATCACAAACTTCTTCCTCATGACTACTTTCAAAGTCTTTGCATATTTGTCATTTGAGGAACCAAATATATGAATCCAAGGATCGCAACCAGGAAATCATGTGTTAGATTGGTTTTCGAATTAATGATCGCGGAATTACCATAATCGTTGTTTATGATTAACAAATAAATATTGATGCCAGAGAAAATAAACAATAAATGATCAAATGATATTAAACAAATGCAAAGAATAATGATTTGAATCAAACGTAATTCATTAAAACCAATTAATGATTACAAAGAATCAAATAATAATTGCTAACAAATTCTATGCTATGATTGTTTTTTTATGATTTTTGGTGTATTGATGTACGGCTGCTAGGGTTTGTGTTGATCGTGCGAAACGATGTGATGGTATATTTGTCACCGTTTATTCTGTGTACTTGATATGAAACCTAGAACTCATATTTATAGACACGCGGTTTCTGTTAAGGAAACACCGAATCTCTTGGAGTCTGTGATTGACTTGTTGACTAGAAACACTTGTATGTTACGTGTCTGGTTCTTCCGTAGTTATTTGTTCTTCCGCAGCTACTTTGTTCTTTCGCAGCTACTTGGTCTTCCACAGCTACTTTGTGTGTTCAGTGAATATCCATATTCATCCGTAGAAGATCTTCTGATGAATGTTTGTAAGAAAGATATCTAAGGAAGAACAAAAATGTTCATCCGTAGATGTTTTTCACACTTAGTCAATACACATATTGACTAAGTATAATGTTTGTACCTGTAATCATACACATAAATCAACGCACATATGCGTTAACCATTATATGTATAATGAATTACAAATATTCATTACATGTATTGATTAAAGTTCTAAGCCTATACAAAGTGATCTAGACCTATTATTCCAGATCTACAATACTCACCCTTAGGCTTAGAAACTTGTAAAGTTCTTCAAGGCTGAACGCTCTTTCACTTTTGCTATAATTTTGTTATAGAAGTATGAGACAGCTCTTCTGGTCATCATACTTATAGTTGATCTTCATTTTGCTAATCTTTTGTGATGTTCAAAAAAACTGAGACCCAGAACATCTTTTCAGTTGTAACAGTTTCCAAAACATTATTGTTGTGGACTATCTCTAACTCCACTTGCTCTGTGATCCTCAGTTCACTCACTTCCTTGATGTTTGATCCTCTTAAATCCCTGCTTCATATCTTCTTCTCTTTTAAGCCTTAGCATGCAGTTTTCAATCACTTGAATCATATGAACATGTAGCATAGATCATTCTGAGCTCTTTTATTAGTCAGCTTTGGAAGAATTTGTCATGTAAGTATGAAGTGTAGCTGGATAGAGTAGCTTGATTTCCACTGGATCAAAGATCCTGATTCGATCAGCTCTTTTGTTCTCTGCATTCCTCAGCAGCACCAACTCTTTTGTTTTCTCAACATATCCCCATTCAGTTATGGGTAATGTATATGATTACCATGAAAGCTTTTAGTAGTTGCTTCCTCCTGTTTTGGTGTCCACCCTCTTTAGAAACTCATCATCTACCAATGTAGAGGAGTTAGATTTTGATCTTTTCATTCTCTCTATTCTTCTTTTGTGCTCATCATCCTCTCCCTAGCTTCTTTTAACACATCATCTCTGAATTTTGTCTTAACTTACCCACAAATACAGAGAAGTCTCTTCCTCTGGGTGAATTAGGTAGTTAGTCATGATTAGGCTTTGTAGATCTCTGATGTCACATTCAGGCATGCACAGGACTTGTTCTAAATCATGAAAGTATTGCACCCTTCCAGATGATCTCTTTATGACTGCACAATCCCACTCTTGATCATATTTCCAGCCATAATCCTGTTGTCTTCCATAGAGTTAGGAGTTGTGAGGGATCAAACAACTCTATCAAGGTAGACTTCTGTTTATTATTTCCCTGATGTTGTTCCAAGTGGCCATACTTTGCTAGGTATCACTTCTCTTGGTTCTCTAATCAGTTTATCTTTCCCTTTATGCTGGTCTTACTTTCAACAGTGACAGGCTCAGCAAGGACTTTGTTGTGATGCTCAGCAGCTGGATTTCGAGCTTCAGTCTGGAATTCACACCAGTTTCAGCATTTCCAGTCCTCTAACTTTAGTTACATGCTCCACATCCTTCTAAGCTCTCCCACTGATCTTCCTTTCAGCTCATGTATCTTTGTAGTTTTGACTTTGTAACCACAAGTCATATTGTATTTGTTCAGCTTTGCTGTATCATATGGCCTAGTTCTTTCTTTATTCTCGAATTGATTGGAAGTTGTGAATGTTTCATAATCGCAATCTGGAATCATGAAGCTTGCTAGTTCAACTTCCTTCAGTGCTTCCTTCATTTCTTTCATGTTCATTCTCTCAACCATGTCATACGGAAACCCAAGATTGATCAAGGTCATAAACATAGTTGATTCAGGCCATTCTTACAATAGTCTTTGATGGATAGTAGGTCATCCGCCTTTGATTCTTTTTGTTCTTGGGGACTCATCTTTAGTAAGCTCATTCCATTCAGCATCACTCTCAGTTCAGCATGAGACTTAGTCTTTAAATTGGAACATACACTGAAGAAGTGTGCTCTGAAGTTGTAGGCCTTGATCTTTTTGGTGAATCTTCCACATTAATCACCTCTTTCTCTACATACCCAAAAATTCCTCTTTCTTGAGTACTGATGATTTGCTTTGAAGCTTCAGTAGATTCTTTATTTTGTTGATGGAGCAGCATTTGATTCAAGTGCACAAATTTTCATCTTGAGCTCATCAATTAGTTCATTTCCTTTTCACAAAATCGACTGAGCAGTGAGAGAGTTGTTTGCTTGTTCAACTTCAATATGAACTTCTCTTTTCAGTCTTCTCATGCTTCACAGAGTCTTTAAGTTCTCAACCAGCTCATTCAATGCATCAATTACTTCATTGTTGGTTTGAGCATCTTCTCTTAATCTGATTAGTCTGGATTCTTGTTTGTTCATCAGCTCCTCCTTTCTTTTAACATTCCTTTGAGCTCTCTAATTCTTTCCACCTTTTGTTTGATTTGATAATAAGTTTGTTATACTCAGCAACCAGATAACGTTTGCTTACATCTATATCATCATCTTCCAGGTCATCTTCATGATAGCTATAACCTCAACATAGTTAGCTTCTTCTTCCACCTTCTGATGTTCCCCCAATCTCAACCTCATTGCCTACAGCAGGAGCTATACTTGCTGAGCTTGAAATACACTCAACTGCTTGATCTGTTTTCTCTTGATGAGGTTGTTGTTGATGTTGAGGATCAATGATGGGAGATATTGGTTCAGTTGGTTAGACATGACAGGGGTTGTGGCTGGTGATTATGAGAGGAATGGTACTTGCCTGAGATACTAACTCAGTCTCACCCTGTGTACTGAGTTTTGAGAGAGTAACTGAGATGGGTTCTGTATGAGTACTCTCAGGTGATAGATTTTGTGGAGTTAGAGGGTGTTGATGAATGGGTGATTGAGGGTAATTTGGAGAGATTGGTTGGGTGTGTTGACTGGCTGGAGATTGGATTTGTGTAGATTGATGATGGTGGTGTATGGGAGATTGAGGAGTGGAATGTTGAGGTAAGTCTTGCTCAGCATCAGTAGATTGACTATCGTCTGCGTCTGTCCCACATCAGTTTGGTGGAATGTGGCATTAGCATCTGCCACATGTGTAAACATTGGCATATCTTCTCCTTCATATTTTCCACTAATCTTATTCAGTACAGATCTCCAGATGTGCTGAAACAAACACATCACCTTCTCTTGCTATCCCAGGCAATTCACCATTAATGGTTAGTTGCATAAACCTTGGAAACATGTACATCTTATCAGCCTTTTGCACTTTGATGTGATCACACAGACAAACTGAAAATGTACTTTGAGTAGTTGTATGTCCTTCCCTCAAAAATGCCAATATGCCAGATGAATGTGCCTTGAGAATCTATCAACCCAAACTTCCTATGGAGATGCATTTTAAATATGTGTGACATAAGAATCTATATGGCTTGCACAATCTCCCTCTTTATCTCACCCTTGTCAAAGTCACATCATATCCCATCAGATAGAACACTTTCTCTCTATGTATCATTCTCAAAAACATCCGGGTGACCAGCTTCTTGTTCTCCCAGCTCAAGTGCACCTTATGATAGTTGTTCATTAACTCTCATCCTTTCATTCTTGATTTCAGCAACTATCATCTCAGATTCTCCAACTTGCTTTATTCGAGCTGAATTCCATAATTCAATGATGTGTGCTTGATGAATCACGGCTCTGCTGATAAAGCATAGAAAAGCCTGGATCGTCGTAGGATCTGATGATATCTCAACATCCTTCTGCTACAGGGTCGTCAGGATTTAAGAATGCACATACATTGTGCTCTCTTGCAAAACGATTAGCCATCTGTTCATAAGAATGAAGAAAATTATGTTAGAGTAAATCACACACTTAAGAATACGAAGAGTTTAGACACAGAAATGATGAATTCAATCAGTTAAAATTTCGAAATATGATATTTTACCTGATATTATTGAACTTGTAGTGAACAGAGATTAAGAAGCAAGCAAGTTTAAAGGTTATTGGTAATTTTGAATATTGTCGGACGGGGGTTTATCTGAATGTTTTTCTAGGTTGAAAAAGATGTTCTGAAAAAGTGATAGAATTGACAAGTCAAAAACATCATTATACTCCCTCGGATATAATAATTTCATATTAAATGAGCTGGGACCCCCTATCTTATTACCATTTATTGTTTCCGCAGATTTTAGTTCTTCCGTAGATCATCTACGGATGACTTAGAATTAAAAACTGATTTTTGATGAAGTATAATTTGAATTTTCATAGATTGCCAGTCTATGGAACTATTATACTTTTAAATACTACCACATCCGTAGGTTACCAATCTACGGATGGTCATATTCCTTTTTCACACTGTAGCATCTACTGAACAGGAAAATGTACTGTTGCTTCTGCTGATGCTGCAAAATACAAAGTTAACTTCTTTGATTGTATAGTCCTATTCAACTGATAGAACCATTTATTGCTATTGGACCTTGTTGACTTTGTTTTCATGACAATTTGTGCACACTATATTTTGTGCAAGTTCATGTATCCTTCAGCCAAGTTAGTGCTCAAGTTCCAATTCCTTCATTTGAATTGGATCATTGAATTCAGCTTTTATGTTTCATGAATTTCATGTATTAACTACTTTCCCTAAATTTGTGATTAATCATAAAGTGTTGCATTCATCATAAATTTATGAAGTAAATAGCATGAAAGGCACATGACAGTCCAAAGATTACACATAATAAATAAACTAAAAGTAACAAAATTGAATTAAAAATATTTACATGCTTATAAACACATATAATGAGATCATACTATGACACTAAACTTCTTCCTGATTGAGATGATTGTTGAAATGTGACCTGATTCTAGTCCTGATTGCAAGTATGTTTGTCCACTTAAATCGAAACAAGAGTATGGAAACAACTAGACATGCTGTTTATCATGTTGTCATGTTCATTAGTGATAAACTGTTACGGGCTCCACATTCAATTCACATTAGAGTTTGTCCTCCGTTTGTGAGTCAATTCATCACTTTTTCACACTTAGAAACTATGTACTTTAAGTTATAAATTCTATCTTGAGACATATGAGTTGTCTCATAAATGCTTTGCTATAAAAGCTCTTATGAAAATTTACAGTTGATCACTATGGATTCTTTTGAGAGCTTAGATATGATTATCAGTAGGTCACCAGGTCTTTACGTACGTAAAACAGAGGTGCCTTTAACCCAGGTCTTTGTTTACACAAAACAGAGGGATGATGAGGATCATGATCTTTTCACCAGTTGAATACATATGTATCTCATGGTGTTCATAAACCTAGGTCTTTGTTCACACAAAACAGAGGGAATATGATTTGCAGAGATAGAAGTTATAAGGTATTTTACATAGTGTGCTTAGGTGAATGAATTGATCACATCAGGTTAAGACTTACTTGCTTGATCCTCAAATGAAGCTTCTCACAAACAGTCACCTTTTCATTATGTTAAGCATGCTCTTAGTATAATCTTCACTCAAGTTGAATCTACTTACATATCAAAGAACTTTTGATCAGTTTTTAAAGAAATTTAAGAACTCAGGAAGCAAGCAAAGGCACAATGTACTATCATTTCCCAAACATATGTCATAGCAGAAGAAGAAAAATAAAGACAATGTACTATCATTTCCCAAACATATGTCAAGCAATAGATTTTTTTTTATTTTTTTATTTTTTTAATTATTATTATAAGGACAGACACATGCTTTTCTTGGTTAATGATGAATAATCTAAGTTAATCATGCCCAAAGACTCAATTAGAAAATTAAATCTAACTGAATCAAAGGCCTTAGTGAATAGATCAGTAAGCTGATTTGTTGTATCCACTTTGACTAACTTGATTAAACCTTTTTCTGAGCAATCTCTCAGAAAATGATATCTGATTTCAATATGCTTTGTTTTACTATGTTGAACTGGATTAGCAGTGATAAACATAGCAGCTGAATTGTCAATATAAATTGGAGTGTGAAGGAAATTGTAACCATAATCAAGTAATTGGTTTTGCAACCAAAGGACTTGAGAGCAACCAGCTCAAGCAGCTATGAACTCAGCCTCAACTATGGATACAGACACATTTGTTTGCTTTTTGCACTACCATGAAACAAGTTTTGGTCCTAAAAATTAACATCCCCTAGTTGTGGATTTTCTATTGTTGTTGCATCCTCCATAGTCACTGTCTGAATAAGAGTAGAGAGAGAAGTCTCCATCTTTTGGATACCATAGACCAAGGGCTGGTTTCCCTTTGAGATATCTGAAAATCCTCTTCACAGCATTCAGATGGGACTCTTTTTAATCTGCTTGGTACCTAGCACACACACATACAACAAACATTATGTCAGGTCTGCTGGCAGTTAAATACATAAGAGATCCTATCATTGATCTATATAATCTTTGATCAATAGATTTTCCTGCAGGATCAGGTACAATTTTGTCAATTGTTGAAGCAGGTGTTTAGCATGAAGATGTATTAGCAAGATTGTATTTCTTCAATATTTGATGAATATACTTTTCTTGATTGATGAATATGCCATCTGTTTTCTGATGAACTTGTAGTCCAAGAAAGAAAGTTAATTCTCCCATTGAGCTCATTTGAAACTAAGATTTCATCAACTCTTCAAAGCTTTCACACAGTCTCTTGTTTGTTGATCCAAATATAATGGCATCTACATATATTTGAACAACTAAGAGGTCTTGATGTTCATGTTTGAGAAAGAGAGTCTGATCAATAGTTCCCCTTTTGTATCCATGCTTGAACAAGAAAGATGATAATGTTTCATACCACTTTCTTGGTGCCTGATGAAGACCATACAAAGCTTTGTCAAGCTTGTATACTCTATGTGGGTAATCAGGATCTTCAAAACCTAGAGGTTGAGCTACATAGACTTCTTCATCAATTTTCCCATATAAAAAGGCACACTTCACATCCATTTGATAAACAGTGAACTTCTTATATGATGCATAGGGTAGGAATACTCTAATGGCTTCAGTTCTTGCAACTAGTGCAAAAACTTCATCTAGTTTATTTTTGAATAACCACCTTGTGCCAATTGGATGTTGTCCTTCAGGAAGATCAACTAGATTCTAGACCTTTTGCTTTCTGAATTGTTGAAGTTCTTCTTGCATGGCTTCAATCCAGCTATCATCTTTTAGTGCAGCTGTAATGTTTGGAGGAATAACTTGTGAAAGAAAACAAGTGAAAAGACAGATGTTTGCAGCTCCCCCTTGGCTTCTTGTGGTTCTTTCATTGAGATCTCCAATGATGTTGTTTATTGGATGAGTCTTATGAATTTTTGTTGTTGGAATGGACTCAACTGGGATAGATGATTCCAAGTTAGTCATATGCATTGATGTAGATATATCCAACTGAAATGATGAATTTATGAAGTAATCAAATTGATCATCATTGGAAGCTGAATGATTTTCATTTTGTACATCAGCTGCATTGTGAGTGCCATCCGCAGGAGTTACAGGAACATCTACGGATGTATTTTGTGCTTCCGCAGGAGTTACAGTAACATCTACGGATGTAATTTGTTGACTTGCTGACAATGACTCTTTGGAATGCAATGGACCATCTCCAATATGTGGAATATCTACTGATGTGAATGGAACATCAGCTGATCCAATAATCACATCTCCGGATATAGGACACTAATCTACGGATGCAGAGTCAGCAGCTGCTGATGAAGTGTTTGCATCTGAGGATGTAGATCCATTTGCTTGGTCTTGTGCTACATTATTGACATTATTTGGTGTTCCTTGATCCATGATACTTGAAGTTTGTATTCTTGGAGGATCAGCAGATAATGACACTTCATTCATGTTTGGAGGAACAAAGGGATAGCATGTATCCTCACCTACAGCATTCAAATAACCAGAGTTAAATGAGTTTGTGAGTGCATCTATATCAAACAACCATGATGATCCTTTTACAGATTAGGAGTTTCTTCCATAATGTTTTGTTGTGGAACGTAGATCCTATATGATTTAGATGTTGAAGAATATCCAACGAAGAAACCATCATAGGGTTTATCTTAAAATTTTCCCAATTGTTCTTTTGTGTTTAAAACAGATACATAACACCCAAAAGCTCTAAGATATCTTATGTAAGGTTTTCTTTTAAATAAAAGCTATTAAGGTGTTTTATTGTGTTCTTTGACAACTAATGTCCTGTTTTGAACATTGCATGCTGTGTTCACCGCTTCAGCCCAAAAGGTGATTAGCAATTGTGAATCAGCTAGCATTGTTCTTGCTGCTTCAATGAGGGTTCTGTTTCTTCTTTCAGCAACTCCATTTTGTTGTGGAGTTCTTGGTGCATTGAATTGCCTTGCTATGCCTTTATTCCTGCAAAATCAATCTAAGACAGTATTAACAAATTCAGTCCCATTGTCACTCCTAAAAATTTTAACTTTTAAATCAAGTTGATTCTCAATCTTAGTGACAAACTCCATTAATGTTTCTGATGTTTCACTCTTTAGTTTTAAGAAAAAGACCCATGTGAATCTAGTGAAATCATCCATAACCACTAAACAATATTGCCTTTTTCCAATTCTTATCACATTAGTTGGACCAAAAAGATCCATGTGAAGCAATTTGAGTGGTGTAGTGTTTGTGTTCATTATTTTGGATTTATATGACACTCTATATTATTTTCCTTTATAACATGAGGAATAATGGTTTGAACAAGAAAATTCTTTCTTTGGCAATCCAATGACTAAGTCATTTTTCATCAATTTATTCATGTTCTTCAAGTTGGAATGAACAAGCCTTCTATGCCACAACTGAGATTCATCTTCTGATGACTTAGATAGCAGGCATGTTTCATTGTTTGTGAGTGCTGTATTATTCATATCCAAAACATATGTGTTTCTTTTTCTTGATGCTTTAAGAAGAATCCAATCTTCTGGAACTGCAAAGCCTGGCTTAAGAATGTAACAATTAGTGTTATCAAATAATGTGGTATAATTTTGATCGCAAATTTGAGACACACTCAATAAACTATTGCAAATTTTCATAATAATTTACTTTCTCAAATTTGAGCACACCATTAGTTACCATTCCTTCACCAACTATTTTACCTCGCTTCTTATCCCCACCAAATGCCACATAAGAAGCATTTTTATGTTTGAAGTCATGGAGAAGAGAATAGTTTCCTGCCATATGTCTGGAATAACCACTATCAACATACCACTTGTTGTCAGCTCTCCAAGATTGTTCCTGCACAATTAAGGAAATCAATTAGATTTGGAAACCCAAGTCTTAGTGATCTTGGGTGATCCTGTGGAGTCTAAAATTTGAACTTCCTCATGAATGAGTCTTGAAGATTCAGTATTAATTTTAGATTCAATTGATTCATTGTGTGTTGTTTATGGTGAGGATGATTCTGTTGATGATGAACTTGTGGAACTTTTGTTCTGATTGTTCAAACTCTTCCTCAAGTATCTTCTTTTTCTTTGTTTGCTGTTTTGACTTTGATGACGATCCTTGATTGTGGAAAGTTTCATCATCCTTTGATTTTGAATGTGAAACATGAGTTCCTTTTTCAAAATTATCAAAGAAAGTATCTTTAGCATTTGACTTCTTATTGTTCAAATCCACCTTTTTGTGAGGTGTCTTTGACTGTTGAGGAGTCTTTGATTTCTGTTCAGGTTGTTTTCTCTTCAAAGGTTCACTATCAACTGATGATTTCTCTTGTGGTTTTGTCACCTTTTGTTTTTGTTTTTGTTGTTTCTTTAATCTTGAATCTTTTTGATCTTCACTTGATTGAGATTCTGATTCATCCTTCTCAGGTTGTTTCTTCTTTGTGCTCTTTGTCTTGTTCTTTTTGTTAAAATAACATTCCTGGGTGGAATGGTTATTTTTGTTACAAATAGCACGATGTTTGTTTAAGTAACAGTCTGAAGTCATGTGATTGTTCATATTGTAGATGGAGCAATAGCTGCTGAAGTAACAGTCTTCAGTGTTGTGATTATTCATATCACACCATTTGTAATACTTTTCTTCTGAATCATTATCAGACTCAAATAATTTCTTCTTCTTTTGCTGTTTTTGAGTCTTCAACTCCTTCTCAAACTTTACTGAAGCTGACTCCTTTCCTTTTCCTGACATGATGTCAAAAGGTTCATGTTTATCAGCTGAAGTTTGGTGCTTTGAGCTCACACCTTTTTTAGTTTTCTTTTTGGTCGTTTCTTTTGCCGTCCGCAGATCATCTACTGATTCAGTAGATTTCTTTTTCCGCAGATCTGCTAATACAGAATGTTTCTTCTTCTGGAGAAGTTCTGCTGATACTCGCTTCTTTTCAGTTTCTAAGGAAGATTTGTGAACAGTAGGTGTACACTTATCAATCACTTCAGTTGAAGGTTTTTATTGCTGATGAAGTACTTGAAGACCTTCATTTAGCTGAGCTATTCTCTTGCAAATAGTCTTCAACATGTTTCTTTGCATAGGAGGATATCGCAACTTTGTTTGCTCAAGTACTTTGGGAATGATTGTTTCAACTGAAACATTCTTACCAATGTTCAGTTGATCCGCACAGATATCATCATATTCATCAGAATCATCCAAGTCATCACATCCATCAAAGTCAAATTCTGATTCATTTTGTTTGATTTTATCTGATTCAGAAGACTCAGTTTCACTCACCTCAGATTCATTGTTATTAACTTGTTCAGTACAGTTTGTTTCAAACTTGGTGCATGGAATAAAATGATTTGACAAGCTATTTGTCATTGATTCAGGCAAAGGTGTATAGTTATCATTCAAAGGAGGTGCAACAGCATTATATCCCAACCCATACCTGTTCTTTGATTCAATATGAGAATTCAATAATTTCTCATATTGGTGAGATGAAAGTTGAAATTTCTAAAGTTTCACTTCAATTGATGCATGATCAGCCATGGATTTAGTTAAGGAAGTGGCCAGATTCTCAACTTGGGCTTTTAAGCTGTAATTTTCTGAAACAAATTTATCTAAATCTTTTTGTAAAGAGTTAATTTTGAATTGATATAATTTATGTTCTCTTACATGAGATTCATTCAAAATCATTATTTCTTTAACTTTATCAGCCAGTTGTTGAGCATGGACTCTATATCTTTCAACTTCCTCAACACACATTGATGAACACAATCTATCTCTTACCACTCTAGCCATAGGTGGAACTTTGTTCTCCATGTGGGCCATTAAAGCTTGATTTTCATCCAAAACTTCCTTCTCATACATGCTCCAGTCACAGGTTCCATCTTGGAGAATTATCATCCTAGTTTCTTTAGAATTACTAGGTCCTGCTGATGCATTTGTGACTGGTAGGGATGAGTTGGTTAGCTGTGGTTGTCTATAAGATCTCTGAGATGTTGTTGTTTGATAAGATTGATGCTGATGAGACTGATGTTGTTGTTGTTGTCTCATGTCAGGATTTGATTGTTGATTACATTCTCTTGAGAAGTGCCCATAGAGATTGCATTTTAAACATCTTAATTTTGACTTATCAACACCAATCTTTGATGTTTTGCTTGCTGCAACCAGACTTTTATTTCTTCTCAAGTATTGTTTAGCTCTATAAGCAATCATTGCCATTTGCCATTGAAGATCCATCTCCTCTACTACATCTGGATGTAGTTCTTCCAATTCTTGTTGGCAGATATTTGCAGGTGTTAAGGTGCTTCCTAAGTAGGCTTGAAAACTTGAACTAAAAGCTACAAATGCTGCTTTTTGTTCTTCAGAATCCAGAATCATAGTAATGGGCTCTGCTTGGTTGTTGTTTGTTGAAGACTTTGCTGCTGATGTAGATGCATCTTTTCTATCATCAGGTCTTCCTTTTTCTTTTCCTGATTTACTTTGAGAAGATTTCTTTGAAGGCTTTGATGCATAAAAGCTCACTTCTTCTTCATCTTCACTCAAAGTACAAGAGTTGTCACTATCATTGTTAGAGATAAAAGCACTTCCAGCACTTTTGGTTTCTTTAAAATGATAAGGTGTGACATGTGTTCTCATACTCTTGTTTATTGATTTTTCATCCATTTCAAGAGCCTTAACTTTAGCTACCAATGTATCTAAGCCAGTTGCTTTGAGATCAATGGTGTTCTTGAACATGGACACAGTTTGCTTCCGACTTTCAGGCAATGTATGGTGCATCTTTTTGTTCAGTTCCTCATTTGTATACTTTAACTCCATGATGTTCTTCTCGGTTACCAATTGCATAAACCTATGGAGTTATTAAAGAATTGATTCACCCTCAATATGATGAAATGTTTCATATTGTGAGCGAAGTGTGTCCTTCCTAATGCTTCTGATTTCATCACTCCCTTCACAAAGAGTATGAAGTATCTTCCACAAGGAATTTGCTATTTTATAATTCTCACACCTGATTAGTATTTCTTCTGGTAAAGCCATACTGAGCAAACTGTATGCTCTAATATCAACTTTAACCTCTTTAACATCATTAGGTGACAGATCTTTTGTACTTATAGGTTGATTTTTGTCATTATAATCCGGCCCAAGGGTGGGTGGAATATAAGGACCTTCAGTTATTGATACCCATAAGTCAGAATCAGTGTAGTTCACATGATTTCTGAACTTGATCTTCCAAGATTTAAAGTCTGCTTTTGTTTCCAACTTTGGAGGCTGGTACGATGATCCACCAACAAAGCTACTCATTTTAGTCAAATATTGAAGTTTTAACTAAAAAAAATTTCTTATGAATAGTTAATGAGAGTCAGCCAATAACATAGATCTATGTTTCAATTAATTTGAATATAGGTCAATGTTAACCGAGCAATGTAACAATACTCGCTGAATGACAAATGATTGATTTATTGAATTTCAAATCTTCACACCAAATACTTTTGATTAAAAAAATTATAGATCTAGTCAGAAAACTGATAGATCTAGTTTTTGAATTAAACAATTCTAACACCGATAGATCAATCGATCTAGATCAATGAGCACTTGGCTCTGATACCACCTGTAAATCCAAGGATTGCAACCAGGAATTATCAGTGTTAGATTGGTTTCGAATTAATGATCGTGAAATTACCATTAATCGTTGTTTAATTGACTAACAAATAAATATTGATGCCAGAGAAAATAAACAATAAATGATCAAATGATATCAACAATATGCAAAGAATAATGATTTGAATCAAACGTAATTCATTAAAACCGATTAATGATTACAAAGAATCAAATAATAATTGCTAACAAAATTCTATGCTATGATTATGTTTATGATTTTTGGTGTGTTGATGTTACGGCTGCTAGGGTTTGTGTTGATCGTGCGAAACGATGTGATGGTATATTTGTCGCCGTTTATTTCTGTGTACTTGATATGAAACCTAGAACTCATATTTATAGACATGCGTGTTTCTGTTAAGGAAACAACGAATCTCTTGGAGTCTGTGATTGACTTGTTGACTTGTTGACTAGAAACACTTGTATGATTTAAGTGTCTGGTTCTTCCGTAGTTACTTTGTTCTTCCGCAGCTACTTTGTTCTTTCGCAGCTACTTGGTCTTCCGCAGCTACTTTGTGTGTTCAGTGAATATCCATATTCATCCATAGAAGATCTTCTGATGAATGTCTTGTAAGAAAGATATCTACGGAAGAACAAAAATGTTCATCCGTAGATGTTTTTCACACTTAGTCAATTTCACAAATTGACTAAGTATAATGTTTGTACCTGTAATCATACACATAAATCAACGCACATATGGGTTAACCTATATATATGCATAATGAATTACAAATATTCATTACATGTATTGATTAAAGTTCTAAGCCTATACAAAGTGATCTTGACCTATTATTCCAAGATCTAACAAAATATGATGTCATCAACATAGACTTGAACAAGCAGCATGTCCTTCGCGGACTTCTTTATGAACAATGTCTTGTCTATGGTGCCTCTGGTGTAGCCATTCCTAAGAAGAAACTGAGACAGGGTCTCATACCACAGCCTAGGTGCTTGATGCAACCCATAGAGAGCTTTATCCAGTTTGCACACATAGTTATGGTGTTGTGGGTCTTCAAATCCAGGTGGATGACACACATAGATTTCTCTATCAATATCCCCATATAAAAATGCACATTTGGCATGAAGTTGATAGACAGTGAAGTTCTTGGATGCTGCAAAAGCAAGGAAGATTCTCATAGCCTCAAGTCTTGCAACAGGTGCAAAGACATTAGTGTAATCTATTCCTTCCTCCTGTGTGTTTCCTTGAACAACAAGTCTTGGCTTGTTCTTGATAGTCAAACCTCTATCATCTCTCTTATTTCTGGACACAAGTTACATACCTTTTGTCTCTTGAACTGAAGCAACTCCTCTTGCATAGTTTTAATCCAATTATTGTCCTTGAGGGGTTCTTCCACCTTCTTTGGTTCCATTTGAGAGAGAAAGCATGAGTACAAGCAGACATTCCTATTGTGGGTCTGACTTCTTGTTCTCACACCTTTTGAGACATCCCCAATGATGTTCTCAGCGGGGTGAGAGTTGTGTATCCTGAGCCTAGGGATCACATCTAGTTGCATATATAGATCCAGGTTTGAGATGTTTTGCTCAAGGTTTTGAACACCATGACTAGCTGATGTCTCACACTCATTCAATGAGGATTGATTTAATGAATGTGTGATAGCATCAATGATATTCTGCTGAGAAGTAGTATCAACAGTTTCCTATTCCTCCATATTACTATCTTCATCAGCTTGGTGTTGAATGCTAGAGTTGTCAGCTGGTGAGTTTTGAGTCTTAGTTGGCTGACAACTTGTTAAAGCTCCATGATTTCCTGAGATGTTCAAGCTTTTAGGACTTCCAGTAGCGAAAGCTTGTTCTTCAATTCCTCTTGGAGAACTGGGAATAGGTCTAGGTAACTCAAACATTTGATCTTCAATATGTCACTTTGAGTTCCTGTTCCAGCTGAAACATTCTCATAAGATGGTTTAGAATAGTTTGGAAACAATTCTAGATTGAAGATATGATCAGGCCCATTCCCTCTAACACAAGGAGTGTGCTCATTAACAACAATGTTGGATGATTCCTTAAATTGTTGATTTTTAATATTATATACTCTATAAGTAATAGAGGTTGAAGAATATCTAACAAAGATAGCATCATCCGACTTTTCAGCAAATTTTGCTAAATTGTCTTTTGTGTTGAGTATGGTACACCTGCTGCCAAAGGACCTAAGAAAGCCAATGAATGGTGGCCTCTTGTTCCATAACTCATAAGGGGTCTTTCCATGGGGCTTAACAATGAGAACCCTGTTTTGCACATAGCATGCAGTGCTGACTTCCTCTACCAGAAAGTTAGAGGTAGCTTTGAATTAGCTAACATAGTTCTTGCAGCCTCAATAAGTGGCCTGTTCCTCCTCTCAGCAACACCATTTTGTTGAGGAGTTTTAGGAGCACTGTATTGTCTGGCGATCCCTTTTGAGTTGCAAAATGAGTCAAGAACTTGATTCTTTAACTCAGTCCCTTGATCACTTCTAATGATTTTTACCTTGTGATCCTTTTGAATTTCAATTTTAAGAATAAAAGATTTTAAAGTTTTAGCCGTTTCATCTTTAGTTCTTAAAAAGAATACCCATGTAAATCTTGTAAAATCATCAACAATCACAAGGCAATATGATTTTCTTCCAATGCTCATTATACTTATGAGAACAAAAAGATCCATGTGCAATAAGTGTAATGGAGTGGTGATGGAGTTAACCTCTTTGGATTTGTGAGAAACCTTGTGTTGCTTTAATTTCAGCCAAGCAACACAGTTATCTTTGTAGAAAAATTCCTTTTTAGGCACACCATGTACCAAATTATTTTTAACCAGCTTATTCATGGTTTTAAAATTAACATGGCACATTCTTTTATGCCAAAGAGTTGACTCATCATCATTAGATTTGGAAAGAAAGCATGATACTTCACCCAGTGGAGAAGCATTCTTCATATCAAGCTTGTATATATCACCTCTCCTAGGAGATCTAAGAAGCATCGATTCCTAAGGAATTGTCATCCTGGGTTTGAGGATAATGCACTCATGTTCTATGAAAAGCATTTGGTGCTTTTGATCATAGAATTGAGAAACACTCAAGAGATTATGTTCAAGCTGTTTGACAAAGTTTACTTTGTCAATGTTTAACTTACCATTGGATACACTACCTCTACCAGAAATGTATCCTTTGGCTTCACCTCCAAACTAAACAGGACCTCCATCAAAATGTTCTAATTGTTGTATGGGAGATCTGTTCCCCGTCATGTGCCTGGAGCATCCACTATCCATAATCCACATATTTCCATTCTTGTCATATGGTTGTGCCTGCACATAAGGTGAAATGATTAGTTATTGTTAAAAACCCAAGCCTTGTTGGTCTTGGCCTCTTCCAATGCAGATGATATAACTGAACCAAATTGTATGCATGGGGGCTCAATTAAAATTTGTGAAGAAGAGATTTAGGCTGCAGCATCTTTTCTGGTCTTCTATTCCATCCTATAGTTCACCTGTATTGATGAGCCTGAGGAGGCTTGTGCAGCATGACTTGCTTCCGAAGCTTCTTTCTTTTTGGAAAAAGTTTTCACCGCCTTTTCTTCCGAAGCAACCTTCTTCTTGGAAGGTTTCAAGGAAGTGTTTTTGTTTATTTGTTTGTTCTTTGGCTTGTCTTCCGAAGCTATTTTCTTTTCAGAAGAATTAGTTTCTTCCGAAAGCAACTTGGCTTCGAAAACAAGCTTTCCTTTCCTTAACACTTGGACCATATGGTAAGGTCAAAATGTGAAACCATCCTTAACTCCTTCTTTCTTAACATTGGTTGCATAATGTGTGCTTACTGGATTGTAGCAACAATCTTTAGCCATGTGGTTATGCAGGCCACAGATTATGCACTCAATATTACTTTTGGTGGGACATGTGGGCTGTTGTTTCTTGCACTTCTTCTCTTCTTCAACAGCCTTTCCTTTTAGTTTCTGATCCTTCAGCTGGATAGTAGTGCTGGTACTACTCTCCTTTCCTTAATTATTGCATCATTCTTCTGCTCACTAGGTGGTTTGTATTATTGCATCATTCTTCTGCTCACTAGGTAGTGGGTCAGCAGTTGGAACCTTTTGCTCATCAGTACCACATCTTTGCTATGTAATAGACATAAGAGAGTGTGGTGGAGCAATTTCATTGGATCCCAACCCACTTTTGTTTTGATAGCATACCTTGGAGTGGGGGGATGATGCTATAATGGTGTTGAAGTTATGCTCTTGAATAGCATACTTCTCTGCTTTAGCCTCAGCTATGACTAGCTGGGCTTGAGCTTCAGTCAACATGAATATTAGATCTTTTATTTGAGTCCTATAGTTGGTATGTTCATGTTTTAAAGAGGATATAGTTTTCTCCAACTCTTCTATTTTGAGCTTATAGTCAGATTCTGCTCTCTTAAAATCAGATTTTAGGATATTTAAAGACTCGATATCAAATCTAATTTCCATGTTGTAGTCCTGATACAATTTAACCTTAGCAATATAGGCTGGAGTATAGAAATGTTCATATACCTTGTTATCTTTAGTTCCAGCCATGAGAGCTTGAGCAGGAGTGATATCTTACACCATAAATCTCCAGTCAAACTCTTGAGCAACAGTAGCAGTTTGTGGCTTAGTGGGTTTGGTTGCTGCCTTTGAAGTAGCAGGATGTTAGGAGGCTTGAGCTGCTCCAGGATTAGATCTTGGAGCTTTACATTCTCTAGCAAAGTGACCAAGCTGGTTACAGTTGTAGCATTTGGCCTTGCTCTTGTCAAACCCGAATTTGCTATTAGTTGGGTTCTGAGGAAACTGCCTTCTGGTTCTTTTAAAGAACTTCTTTGCTCTATAGGTTAAAAGAGCTATTTGTTGGATAATATCCATATATTCAATATCATCTGGGTTAAAACACTCTAGATCATCAAAATAGTATTGAAAATCTCCAAAGTGCTTATCCCTGAAACAAAGGCGCAACTATCCTGGAAAGGAATGTGTTGAGCCTGTTGAGACCTGGGTGTCTCAGGGAATGTGATGTATGGCCCAGAAGAGGAAGATGGCTGTTAGGGGTAGTTCAGGTACAACTGAGGCTAGGGAGTTCTTGATCCTTTAGCAACATGTAGAGCATTGTTAACTGTAGGATGTGAGTGTCTGTTCATCTGGTGGCTCTTCTGAGTCTCCATCTTCATACGGTATCCATCAAGGATTCTGTACAATTCAGTCATAGTGAGAGTGTTGAGATTTACAGTTCTTTTGATTGAGACATAGTAAAAAGTTCACTCATGAGGAAGTGCACTTAAGAATTTTTTGACTATGTCTCTTTTCTCAAGAACAACTCCCATATTATGAAGAGAGGTGATCAAGTCCATATACCTGAAGTATTGTTGGCTCAAGGTCTCACCAACAACATAAGTGAAGTTCTCAAACTTCTACTTCAGCATATCCTTCTTGTTTTCCTTTGATTCAATAGAACCAGAGTACACAGCTACAAAGCATCAAAGAGTTCTTTGGCGGTCTCGCATTGCTTAAAGCCTACCATTATGGAGTTAGGTATGGCAGTAAGCAGCACTGTCATTGCTTTGTAGTCGATGTCCATCCTCTTATAGTCTTTATCAGAGTAGTCTTCAACAGCTTTCTCAATCATGGCGCCATTACCGACCGGGTCCGCCACCTTTGGCTTGTAAGGACCATGAGTGACGGATCTCCACATGCTGTCGTATTGATACTTGATAAAACCTTCAATAAGTTTGCACCAGGTTCCAAAATCATCAAGGGTGATGATAGGAGCCTTGGTCATGGTTCCCATCTCAGACTCAGAAAACTTTTGGTTAAGAGCCATTTGAGTGAAGTGAGTAAGTGTAAAGAAACGAGGGTGATTTGGGATGGTTAGATCTCACAATCAACAGCCTAAAAAGCTCTGATACCAATTTTAAGATCGATGTTGATTTCTCAACACAAGTTTTGTATCTCACAAACTCACTAAGTCTCACTCGGTTAATGAAGAGGAATCTCTAACTAAGTTGACAATAATATAATAAGTTAATGAACACAAGAATCGTTTTCAAGATACTTGTATATATTATTTCTCAACTTAGTACTACAAGACTCTTACAAGCATGGTTATATAAGTTATAATGAGAAACTATATATATTACTTTCTATAGCCAGTTATACTTGGAAAACCAACTGGAATTTACCGCTAAGCAAATACTACATTGCTAGAAGTAAAATATCTAAGATAAAATAATATCCTAGATTAGGTAGTCATGACAGGTCCATGACTTACCTTTTGTCACCAACTAAGTATCAGAGTGGGAAAACGCCATACAATGTATCAGAGTTGTCAGCGGATGTCAGACAGCCCATACTTATGTCACTTGTTTATAGTTCTTCCGAGGCCATTTATACTTTGGAAGAATCAACTTCTTCCAAGTCTTCTGCAAGTCTTTGTGACTTCATTCTTTAAAAGACTTTCTCTTGGATCTTCTAAGTGTGAATGCTTCGAAAGGGGAATTACTTGGTCTTCATATACTTCAGAAGACTCGGTTCTACCTTTGGAAGTTCTTCATATACTTCGGAAGTAAAACTACTTAGCCTCGAAAGACTTAGTTTTTCCTTCGAAAGTTCTTCATACTTAAGCTTCAGAAGATCTTTAACTTGTCTTCGTAAGAGCAGCTTTAGCTTCAGAAGACTTCTTCAATTGTACCTCAAAAATATTCTAAGTGTTGTTTTGATTGCACCAGCCTATATGATCTAACAGTTTGTTTAATGTGTGATTGACTTTTATGTTTGGCCTTGTCGGTTGATATTGGTGAAGTAGGCTTGTTTTGGTGAAGTAGGCTTCCCAGACACCTTTGTCTGTTCCATATTTCCTAGTCTTTTGAGAACATCTATTTTCAAAGCCTAAGTTTGAATGGAGTAGGCTTTGAGATTTATCTTGATTTTCTTGTATTCCTTATCATTAAGATTTATATTAGGATCCTCTATGGGGATTCTAATAGTTTTGTACTGAGTTGCTTGATCAGCATTGAGTGAAATAGGAATGTAGGGTCCTTCGCATATGGATCCAGTAGTCGGGATCCACGCCTGTAATGTAATTTCTAAACCTTATTTTCCATAGCTTAAACTCAGACTTATGTTGAAGCATTAGAGGTTTAGATGCATGACCAAGTTCAAAAAAGTTAAAAGAATCCATTATAATAAACTTGATTTTAGATGGTTTGAGTATCGATTATGTTGATTTTTATGTTCAGAATGTTCAAACAGTCCAATGTCTTAATGCGGTGAACAGTAGCAGCAGTATCTACGAACACTAAAGTTGATTTTAGGTTGTTTTTGGTCAATATCGTGTGATTATGAGTGGATTTTGTCTGATTTTGTTGAGATTCTACAGTCAAATAGTGTTTTTGAGTTTCTAGGTCAAAAGAACAGTAATTGGTGATGAAGCTTCACGTATTTTTAGTCTGAATGCTTATTAGAACTCTGATAACAATTGACCGGGTACGAATCTGAATCTGAGTTGATGTGATTCAACTAGGATCGAAATGATGATTGAGGCAATGATTGAGTAGCGGAAATACAGAATCAAAGATCATAAATGCTGAAAATACTAATAAATGCTTTGTATATTGATACTAATGAACAAAATACAAAGTGTGCTAGGGTTTGTAGCCATGAGCTTGTAGCACTCAAAAGAAGCTCTTAAATGTAGTGTATACTATTCTATTTATAGGCAGATACAATGCCTAAACAAAATGAATAAACTACCCTGACAACTATACATCAGAATACTAGTCTAAGTACAAAATACTGATCCGCATTTGAGTTGTACATCAACATTAGTTACTGCGTATGTATTGGTCTTCGTCCGCATTTCTTCTATTGTGCATCCGCATTAAGTATGTCATCCGCATTGACTAATGCGAATAAACAAATCCTTAACAGCATTTGATTTTGCTTATCCGCATTAGTGATTGCGGATGAACAAATACTAAGCCGTATTTGTTTTTGCACATCTGCATTGACAAATGCGGATGAACAAATACTCAACCGTATTTGTTCATGCTTATCCGCATTGACAAATGAGGACATCCGATACTTGTCTTTTTCTTTTGATTTCTTCATCCGTATTAATTCTGTAACTTGTAGGTTCTACCAACCAGAACAATCTTCAACCACCTCTTGAATTGGCATGTATGATCCTTTTAGGGTCCAACACCCATATTCGAGAGTTCAATACATACTAGATTGGGATTGGATAACCGGGTACAGGTTTGGTTGTGGACTTATTTAATTCGCATCATACATGTTGAACTCTGTTTTTATTAAACCTACAAACTCACCAACTATTTTTAGTTGACATTTTTAGTATGCTTTTCAGGAACCGAAAACCAAAGATATCTTGGCTAGTTGTATATTTTAAAGAAACTCACGTAGCAGTTGTACCAAATTCTAGAAGCTTAGACTATGAAGCCTTTAAGAATATATTTGATGTAATAAAGATTTTATTATTCTCTTGTAAACAATGTTGTTCTTTATATTTAGTATAGTCGCACTCTTGTTGCTTTCGCTATGTGCTGAAAGTGGGGATGTGACAGGTTGGTATCAGAGCCATTAGTTATAGAGAATTAGGTTTTACCTTAACTATAACCTTAAGATCAAACTCTATAAACCTTAGGAAACATGTGAACTTTTTAGGTTCTAAACTGAGACACGTGGGAAACAACACTTGTAGCCTTCAAACTATTGAGAACATCTAGGCTATGACCTAGTAAGATAACCTGGGCGTATACACCTTTGATTAAGTGAAACATTAGGATGTAACTATTAAGGATTTCACCTGACAGTGACACTTGACTTAGGTGTGCATAAACTCTGATTGTGAATACCAACTTGATACATTGATGCACACCAAGGAGCAATACTGTTGTGTTGATACTCTATTTAGCTATATATTGCCTTTCACTTGATTTGCTCCTCACTATAGCTTTATACCTCTTTTGTTGAGCTATATCTGAAACTTATGCCTTTATTGATAACATTATGAGCTTGGCTAGAAACTACATGAGTAACTAAATGCTTGAGACTTGTGCCTGGATTAACTAGACTATAGATTCTTCTTAATACTATAGGATTAATTACACAAGCATAAAAACACATAAGAACAAATACAACTCAATGAACTCACCATGACACAAAAACTAAGACTCGTAATGGGAGGAACTAGAATGATTATGTAAGGTAAATTGACGATTACGTGTGCATAATATAATGGTGAATTTACAGGTACATGAAAGTTCTAGCAAATCCTATTGTGTGTGCTATATCCAAAATATAATATTAATAATCTACGCAATTAAAGTTTACATACAAAGTATCTATATAAACGATGATCAAATTCCAAGATATTTAAATTGAACTAAAACCATATAACAAGTAAAAAGTTGTCAAGTATGACCTGATAATTATCTCCTATTACTATCTTACATTCAAAAATCTAAAATTTAATTTCAAGTAATGATAAGACTAAATAACAAAACGTTTACATAACGTTTTTAATAATATAAGTTTATTTATTACTATAAAGATATACTTTTAAGATATATCAAAGAGGAACATCGAGATTCTGAATCTTCGATCATAGGAATTAACAACTCGACTATAATAAGATGACTATTTAATCAGGTAAAAGAAGAACTATATTGTAATAAACTAACGTTAGGATAAGAAACTGTTCTCATCTTCTTTCTAGAATTCCTACATAATGGAATCCAGAACATCTAACATTGGAACTTGAAATGAATATCTGATCTTTCCATTCTATTGAAAAAGATTCAATTTACGTTCAAGAAACTTTGATTGATCGGAAACTACTTACATCGTGACCAGACACTTATCAAGACATGAGTTATACGGATTCAACTAAAGATAAGATTAAGTCTTCTAAAATGTTGACCGTATTGGAAAATCCCCATAGAAATAAGATGATTATCTTAAGGGATGTGGTCATATGTTATAGTGGAACTGATTGAAATGACAAAATAATAAAGGAAAGTGGTGATGTATACCTTATACCATCTAACAAGTTGAACATATTCTTGGTATAACTTTGATGCTTGAACAAGCTATTCAACACCTCTCGACTTCAGTATCCATGTTTACCAGCACAGGTTAAGAGAACACCTGTCTTTATTGGTAAGTAACATTAACTAAAGTTAACCAATTAACTATCAAGTATCGATTTTATAAAATATGGCATACATACATCAAAATGATATTTGATCTGATCTGCTTAGAAGTGCCATGCACATTTGACTTTGTCGACTATCTAGTTAACCTATATAACCCTAGAGTGATCTCTGAATTTTAATCTAACTCATGGAAATTGATACGAATAATCATAAGCAATCTACTTATCTATTTATCATAATTCTAAAATCTTGATTCCTCATGATACTATTACTTGGTTGAGTACTTCCATAATCTTTGAGCAAAGTGGAACAAATCAATCATAAGAGGCAATATTAGTTAAACCATAATTTCAAGGATGAAATTCCTTTAAGATGGGGAGGATGTGACAACCTTGAAATTCAACGATCTTAGAAAACTTATAAACGTTATAACAAATGACCAAATCGAACTCACAAGGGCCAATATGGCCCGTCAAGAAATTTAGGTTTATTCAAATCCCAATTCTATAATTATAAACTTGAACATTAGCTAGACATTCCTAACAAGTGATAATGTGAAGTTCTATAAACCTACAAAATGAATGTTCAAACTAATAAATGGTTAAATGAATTAAAAACATGATTTTAACATATTTTGATTTTTTTAATCACTAGATAATTTATAACATGACATAATAAATATTCTTGAATATTTATTACATTTAATATTTAGAAGTATTATGAAAAAAAAAGTTAGGAGAGACGGTTTCGAACGCGACGCGAAATGACCTGTTAACGAACCAAATGACCTTACCCCTATATAAATCCATCTTTCTCTCATTTTAGGGTTTCTAGAGAGAGAAAGAGGAGTGTAGCCGCCGCCCTCCCCCCGTTCTCCGGCTGCCAGCTACCGGCGATGGCGGTTCCCGGCGAGTGCTAGCGAGTGACACACCTCTCTCGACTCCCCTCGACCCTTGAGTCCGATGGTGGTGATGGTTTCACTCAAAACACAGCAAGGGTGGTATGAATCGAAGGTGGTGGTGATGCTTCAGTGGGCTCTAAAGGCGGCTGTGTAGGCAGTGATGGTCGTCGATGGCGATGGTGATGGCGACTGTGATGGTGGCGGTTTAGTTTGTGGTTGTTACCGGCGGTGGTTACAGATACAGGTGATGATGGTTGAGATGGCGATGAAGGTGGTTATGGTAGGGGCTATCAAAGGGCTAGTTGTTAGTGGTGATGGTGGCTGTCGGTTGAGGTGGTAGTCGATGGTTGTGATGGTAGTTTAGGTTAGTGGTCATAGGCGGTGATGGTGAAGGTGGTCAGATTGATGGTGTTGGTCAGTTGTGAGTGTGGTGGTGGTTGTCAATTGTGGTTATGGTGGCTGTGATGATGGTGTTGTGGTTTGGTGGCGGTAGTGATGTCGGTTGTGTTGATGGTAGTGTGAGTCGGTGGTTGAGGGTGACGGTGAGGATGGTGTTGGTTGGTGGGTTTGAGTGGTCGGTTTTGATGGCTAGGATTTCGGTAGCGATGATGGTTGTGGTTGCATGGGTGGTGGTTGTTGGTTGTGGTTAGAAGTGTGGGTTGTGATGATAATGGTGGCAGATGAGGGTGGTAGTGGTGGTTTTTAAGGCTGTTGTGATATTGGATCGTATGGGTGTCGATGGAGGTAGTCGATGGTGGCTCTGGATGAAGGTTGTGACTGCGACGGTTGTGAGGGTGATGGCAGTCGTGGTGTGGCTATGATGGTGGTTAGTGAGCAACAGTGATGGTGGGTGTGTTGGTGATGCCGGTTGTGGTTGGCGGTTTTGGCTACAAGGGCGGTGCAAAGTAAGGATGATGGTGGTGATTTAGTGACTACGGTGATGGTTGTGTTGGAATGAAAAGGTGGTGTTTTGGGTCTTGGTCAACAGGAATAAACGGGTCAACATGGTCAAGGGGCAGTCAACCTCGGTCAAACAGTCAACTAGATACGATAAGATCGAAACGAATACGAGTGGGTTAGCTTACATGAACCAAGTGAAAGGTATAATCGCACACGTCACTCATTTAAAATTTAATTATAAGTCGTACGTATGTGTTATTTGCGTTGAGCTCTAATCTTAATAGTGTGAATGTTAATATATTTTATTAAAACTTAACATTAAAAATAAAAATAATTCTAATATGCATTACATATTGGTTATTATAATTTAAAAATAAGTTGTGACACGTAATTATTCGATATTTATAATAAAACATATATAATAGTCCAAGAAATGAAATATATAAAACATATCACGATAATTTATCAAATATTCAAGTATAATACTAAATATAAAATATTACTAAGACAAGTAATACCTTAGAAAATAATAATCGATCTGAAGTTTCTAATCATGTTTATTATTATTATGATTATTTTTCAAACTTTAAACATTGTAACTATTCTTTTCATATTATTATTATCTATAAGAAACATATTATTATAAGTGTTAAAGTGAGAATTAATATTAGTTTAATTATTAATACTATTGTTAATATCGTTAATATAATAATTATTATCTTAAATAATAATATAATTATTCTAGCATAAATTTTCTATTAATAGTATTAATAATGTTAGTGTAAGGACCTAGTATTTATGGATTACAATATCAAGTGAAAAGTAAAAACTCAATTCATGCGAGAAGTACAAGGAAGCGAAAACTCCAAGATGATTGAACAAGAACTTATCGGGCAAAAACTTGAAGTTGTCGTGCGAGAACTTAAAGTTCTCGCGTGAGAACATCTAGACAGTATATATAGATGTTTTTCCTTTGTATTTCGTGGTGTGTGTTCATTTGTAAAAGTGCTCTGAGGGTGAGAGAGCACAGAGTTGTATGATAGGCCGCCCGAAGGGAGCTCACCTCGGGTAGATCGAGCTTAAACGATGTATACTCCTTTGGTATTGTAATCAGTTGATTAATAATATTCGATTGAGTTTGTTTAATGTTCG
This sequence comes from Flaveria sonorensis, assembly GCA_025506505.1. Lineage (NCBI taxonomy): Eukaryota > Viridiplantae > Streptophyta > Magnoliopsida > Asterales > Asteraceae > Flaveria > Flaveria sonorensis. Next base: position 41,163,130 of record CM046423.1, on the reverse strand, counting down.
TTGATATCACACACGCACACATCCGTCTTAATTTGATTATAAAGTGCAACAAAATATGGAATAGATCGTGATCAGGACTTTACATTTGGTATCAGAGCGAGGTGTTGTTCTTGATACACGGATTTTCATTTCGCAATCATCTGTATTAAGATGTTAAATATGAAGATTGAAGACCTGAAGGTTATGATCAGTTATGGACTGGTTTTGAAGGAGAAGAAGATGAAACTGAGAGTGAACACACATTAAATCGACTTTGTTACTTGCTAAAATGATGATCTGCATCAATACGCTCAGTATCATCAAGTCATGATGATGAAAATTGAAGAATTGAAATAGCAGCATTAAATCAGACACAAAAAGTCGATTTTGACGAAGTTTTCGCATGAATAACCGTTTTTTGCGAGAACTTGGGCAGTTTTCGCATCGGTAACCGCTTCTTGCAATAACTTAAAGTTGTCGCGCGAGAACATCTACCTAGTTCATATGCGAAAACTTCATCAAGCAAAAATTCAACATTCACGCGAAAACTTTAACTATCAACTTGATTTTTGCGAAAACTTTACAAAAATGCAAGAACATTGTCTAGATGCAAAAACTTGTTAGTTTGTGAAGGTTTAGAACAAGTGTTTCAGCCCAAATCTAGAGGATGTGGAATGATTTGAAGTTTGGTACTTAAACAAGGGTTTTTGTGATGTTTGAACAAGTTCAAGATTCTATATTATAACATTTGATTCGGGTCGTTCGTGAACTGAAACTTGACAATGCGGGCTTGTCTTATCTTACTGATGGGGACAATGATTGAACGGGATAATTAAGTGAAGAATCAAGATTGTTTGGTATTCTTGCTTTGAAAATATGGGCTTATTACATCTTACATAGGGAGAAGAATACTTTAGATGATCTAGTTTGTCGTCACAAAATCTTGTCATCAGATTGAAGAATCAGGTTCTTCGGGAATCCAAAATGGAAGTTGGACCTCTCTGTCATATGCCTAATACATCTTAAGTCATAAGTAATCATGATTAATTCAGACGTGATATCCTTTATGAAGCTATACATTAGGAGGAGGTTACAGCTGAGGGGGAAGACTAAAGTGAAAGATACCCAAGGATCAGATAATTCATGAAGATGAGTGACTGAAGTCAAACATAACTTGATATCATAATCCATAGGGGGAAATTATAAGGACCTAGTCTTTATGGATTAAAATATCAAGTGAAAAGCAAAAACTCAATTCATGCGAGAAGTACAAGGAAGCGAGAACTCCAAGATGATTGAAGAAGAGCTTATCTCGCGAAAACTTGGAGTTGCTGCGCGAGAACTTAAAGTTCTCGCGCGAGAACATCTAGACAGTATATATAGATGTTTTTCCTTTGTATTTCGTGGTGTGTGTTCATTTGTAAAAGTTCTCTGAGGGTGAGAGAGCACAGAGTTGTGTGATAGGCCGCCCGAGGGGAGCTCACCTTGGGTGGATCGAGCTTAAACGATGTATACTCCTTTGGTATTGTAATCATTTGATTAATAATATTCGATTGAGTTTGTTTAATGTTCGTTGATATCACACACGCACACATCCATCTTAATTTGATTATCAAGTACAACAAAATGTGGAATAGATCGTGATCAGGACTTTACAGTTAGTTGTTAACAAAATCATTCCAATTCCAAAATAGTATAATATGTAACTTTATTAATATTAAGCTTAGTATTAGTAATGTTAATACTATTACTCTTGTAATTAGACTAGTAATAGACTTATTAATAATACTTTGATTATGTGAATGATAACTATAGGATTTAATTATATAAACAATTAGTATGCATATATAAATATATTGAAAGTTAAGTGTAAATATATATAAGTAACGTACGCCTATAAAGATTTAAATATAATAAGTGATCGAATCAAATAAACTTAATTAGGTTATGATTAAATGTTTTTGTCACAACGTTCTAATAAAGTACATATAATAAAAAAACTACATGAATATCTACAATACACATAAAATATAGTTTAAGGAATTAGAGTAATTATATAAATAATATTGATATTATTCAACAACTTGTAATCAATTATAATATTAAAAAATCATCTCACCTAAGTTAATAGAAAGAGCTCAACCTCACATTTGATAGTGTTATTATATTCCTAAGGACTTACTATAGCGGTGTAATTAGGATTGCTTTGGTGAAACCCTTCACGTAGTTGTGAGCTTCCAACAGTGATATACGTACTTGTGAGAGAACACAGGTGAGTCTTCGTAGCCCCTTTTTATTTACCTTTTGGGGTGAAAAGCATACTCATTTTTCTATGATGTGCAATAATTTAAGACTTTCTTTTTGCTATTATGCACTTGCACCGACTGTTGGTATACACAACCATTAATTCTGTATATAATGATGGATCGCATGGGTAGTACTACATGGGGGGAAAAACCTCCAAGCACAGTGTGTCCTATTGATAGGCAAACAAAACAAAGACATGCAGTGCCGCTGAGCCTGTAGTGTCGCTGCGACATATTATCTTCACATGCTTATTATTTGACAGTTCGGGTACCCATATACAGGAGTTCAAACCATACTAGATTGGGATTGGATAACCGAGTACAGGTTTGGTTGTGGACTTATTTAATTGGCATCATACATGTTGAACTCTGTTTTTATTAAACCTGCGAACTCACCAACTATTTTTAGTTGACACTTTTAGTATGCTTTTCAGGAACCGGAAACCAAAGATATCTTGGCTAGTTGTATATTTTGAAGAAACTCACGTAGCAGTTGTACCAAGTTCTAGAAGCCCAGACTATGATGCCTTTAAGAATATATTCGATGTAATAAAGCATTTATTATTCTCTTGTAAACAATTTTGTTCTTAATATTCAGTCTAGTCGAACTCCAGTTGCTTCTGCTGTGTGCTGAAAGTGGGGGGGGGGGTGACACCCCCCCCCCTTTTAAGTGGAGTAGACTACGGCGGTCGTGGAGGAAACCACATACACCGGAGTTAGCGGCCCCTCCAATGGAGGTCTTCGGATTTTAGGGGTTGCGGTGTTGTGGCTGGTGTAAGTTGCGTCGACAATGGTTCACGACATCCATTTGCCTTTGTTCTTCCCCAAAGAAACCCTAGCTTTGCCCTCTTGCGCAAATCTGCACTTTTACCAAAAAAGTATGGTTATTCGGGTTGGTACCGATGTGCTTTTGTGTAACTCCCTGAAAATTTCAAGAGAAAGAAAGGCAGAAAAAGTTCTCGCGTGAAAGGGACTTCTCACTCGAGAAGTCTGAACGAAAAGTTGAACTGGGTATAAATAGCTAAGAACACCCATTTGACCCCATATTCGCACGAAAAGTGCTGCTGGCAGAGAGAAAAAGCAGTTGTGTAGAGAGAGAAAATGAAGAATCGAAGTGTTTAAGGTATGTAAGTCGTGTAGCAACTCGTGTTATGTACTAAGAATGGATTATTGATGAATGTAATGCTTGGTTATGTAGTGTTCATTCGGCAAGAGCTTTCGGGAAGGTTTTGTTTGTGCTAGATCTTCAAGAAGTGAGTTTCTAGCCCCTTTTTATACAAGTTTTTACATTTTTGGGGCTATTATGCATAATAAGTTTTGTTTAGGAAGGAAACCCTTTAGTTTTCGCTGGAGTAGGAAGGTTGTACAGTAAGGGTTTCAAATCTGGGAAAGTTCTAGCGCGATATGTAAGTTCTCACACGACCTGTAGTTTTGCGCGACTATGATTGATTTGATGTGCAAAGTTTGACTTTATTAAGGTTCTTGTGCAAAAGGGAAGTTCTCGACCAAGATGAAGTTTTCGCATGACTTGCTGTTGTATATGTTGTGTTATCTTTTCACGTTTAAATGGTTTTCAAAACGATATGTTTTACGGTATGACTTTACGTGGTATGTTATGTATATGTACGTAAAGTATTAGGTAATAAAAGTCAAAGATAATGATAATGAAAAGTGAAATGTAATGAATGAATGAAAGTCTTGCAAGCAAAATGAATGGAGGTTCACAACTCATTGAGGGTTTGTTAGCTCAACTGTGTGCGGCGATTATGGTAGAACCGATGAAGGTTGAGGCGGTGATGCAATAGAGATCTCCAAGGATGCCATCTGAGAACCATAGTTTCTTAGGTTTGGTAGGTTACTACAGGTGGTTTATCCAAGACTTCTCTACAGTGGCGGCTTCGTTGACTAAGTTGACTTGTAAGGATGTGAGGTTCGAATGCGGTTCCGAGCAGGAGAGTTCCTTTCATGAGTTAAAGGCGAGATTGACTCAAGCCCCTTTCTTGACGTTGCTTGAAGGGAATCATGACGTGGTGGTATATTCAGATGCGTCACATTCGGGCTTAGGTTGTGTGTTGATGCAATGAGGGAAGGTTATAGAATATGCTTCTCGACAGTTGAAGATCCATGAGGCTAACTATCCCACTCATGACTTGGAGTTGGCTTCTATGGTGTTTGTATTAATAATTTGGAGACATTATCTATATAGGGTGAAGTGTACCATCTACACTAATCACAAGAGCTTAAAGTACTTCTTCAAATAAAAGGATCTCAATATGAGACAAAGGAGATGGTTGGAGCTTATCAAGGATTATGATTGTGAGATCCACTACCATCTGGGCAAGGACAACATGGTGGCGGATGCCCTTAGTTAAAAAGAAAGACCGGAGCCGATCCGGGTGAAGGCTCATCAGTTGGTCATGACATCCAATGTGATGAAGCAGGTCAAGGAATTTCAGGATAAAGCGTTGAAAGAAGATCGGATTAACTTCGACCGGATGAAGGGTCTACTCGCACAGTTGGGGGAGAACACTCTTGGTGTCAGGACCCGATCTAGGTGGATGTCGATTCCTCGTTATGGAAATCTAAGAGGAAAGTTCATGGACGAGACTCATAAGACTCGATACTCAATTCATCCCAATGCTACAAAAATGTCTCAGGATATGAAGAAGGATTACTGGTGGCCGGGAATGAAGCGCGACGTAGCGGAGTATGTGAGTAAGTGCCTTACTTGTCTGCGAGTGAAGGCGGAGCATCGAAAACCATACAGGAAGATCCAACCTTTAGATATACTCGAGTGTAAATGGGAGCACATCACCATGGATTTCATCACGAAGTTGCCGCGTACGGCAAGAGATACGATACCATATGGGTGATAGTTGATCGTTTGACGAAGTGTGTTCACTTTTCTGCTAATCCGTGAAACGACTTCATCTGAGAGGTTGCAGATCTGTTTATCAAGGAGATTGTAACTTGTCATGGTCTACCGATGTCTATCGTGTCTGACCGTGACACTCGGTTTACATTAATATTTTGGAAGAGATTTCATGATGCGATGGGGATGAGGTTACATATCAGTATGGCTTACGATCCTCAAATAGATGGTTAGTCGGAGAGAACTATTCAGACGCTTGAGGATATGCTCCGGCCATGCGTCATTGATTTTGGAGGAAGTTAGGACGAACACTTATCGTTAGCAAAGTTCTCATATAATAACAGTTATCATGCCAGCATTGGTATGCCCCCTTATGAGATGCTATACGGTAGGAGGTGTAGGACGCCTGTATGTTAGGGCGACATCGGGCAGAAGGAGTTGGGGAGCATTGAGGTGATCGAGGCTATGATCGAAAAGTTGGATAAGATCAAGGCCTTTATGAAGGCAGCAAAGGATAAACAGAAGTCGTACGCCGACTAGAGACGTAGACCGATTGAACTCAAGGTGGGCGATAGAGTTATGTTGAAGGTTTTGTCTTGGAAGGGGATCATCCGGTTCATAAAGCGAGGGAAGTTAAGCCCGAGGTATATAGGGTCTTTCCAAATCATTACTGTAGTAGGAGAGGTGGCCTACCTATTGGAGCTACCCAGTGAGTTAAGTGGAATTCTTCCAATGTTCCATGTATCTCACCTAAAAAGTGCTTAGCAGAAAAAGATATGATCATGCCACTCGAGGACATTGAGGTGGATGAACAGTTTAATTATGTGGGGCAACCAGTGCCCATAATTGATAGAAAAGAGAAGCGTTTAAGGAATAAAGTGGTTCCACTTGTGCGAGTACAATGGAGACACAGAAAAGGATCCGAGTCTACATGGGAGACTAAGGAGGATATGAGGCGGTATTATCCACAGCTATTTGAGGGCTGACAGGTTTCGAGGACGAAACCTAAATAAGGGGGGTAGACTTGTATTGCCTGAAAAATTCAAGAGAAAGAAAGGCAGAAAAAGTTCTCGCGCGAAGGGTGATAGAATCAAAATGGATCGATCTGTGATGATATCGTGAGACAATTCAATCTAACAAACACAAGTAATCAATTCAATGCAAACATATCACAAAAATTCATAGTTTCATTGATAGAATGCATAGAAAGTACAAGTATATAAAGAAATCAGTTGCAATTCATTCTTAGGTGCTTCTAAGATGTATCTAAAGTTCTTACACATACTTTATCTATGCTATTTATACTATCAATAAAAAAGGAACAAATATTTACAAAATAGTCCCTATACTATGACAAAAACTATACAAGACACATAAAGACTAAATGTTAATCTTTAAGAAGCATCTACAATACTCCCCCTAAGATTGACATTGTCTTCGATCTTCAAAATCAATCTTTAGTCTTCAGATTTTTGCCTTCAATCTTCTTATCTTCTGTCTTTGTCTTCTCTTTTATCTTTAGTCTCCATGATTTATCTCCAATCTTCAGTCTTCATAAATCAAAGAAGTCTTCAGGCTCTTCTTTAATTTTGAATATTGGCTTCTCTTTATAAAGTTCTTGTTCTCTCAGAGCTTTAGCAATAGTTGACTTGAACTTGCTAGCTAAAATTCCGTGCTCCGGTTTAGCTTCATTCGTCTTTATCTCCATGCTATTCATCACTTCCAAAGTTTGCTTTAAGAGACATGTAATATCCACATTAGCATAACACTCTATAGGGTTTGGATTATCTTTACAGTGAATCTCTAAAACTCCTTTGCTCGATATTCTCATGAACTCAATATCTTTAATATCTTTCTTCACAATGTTAGCATATGCCAATGCTTTCCTCAAAGATATCCTTTCCATTGCCGCATTCATCACTTTAATGATTGATAGAAAATACTTCTTACCATTCTCAGCCATTTCTGGAACAACTTTTTCAAACTTCTGTATTGACAAGAATGAAATGTAACTGGGATGCAAAAGCTTCAACTCAAAATCACCAAATAAAGAAATCATATCGTGATCCCAATTATTCAAATCTCGTACTAACTTCAGCTCAAATATATCCGAATTATAAAACCACCTCAAGATTGGTTTCGATTACTATGTTCCATCAATGACTTTGTGTCCTGGATTTGTTACTTTTTCAAAATATTGATCACTTGAATGCGTCTAAGAACTTTTCTTCTCCTACGTCTTTCTCAACACCTTTTCTCTTCTACTTTATTGTTTAAAAATATTCCTTATCTTCCTGATCACACCTCGTTTGTAAAAATGAACTCATTCGAGTTATTCCTCTATTTAATAATTGCACAAAGTTTTCTCCATGCTTAGCTTTAGATGGATTAATCAATGGCAATTTATTCAACTCTTTGAGATCTTGAACAGGAAGTTTTATGATACTTGAGAAAAAATGATAAACGTCACAGATTGCATTAACTCTTTTGATCAAAAATACATCAAAAATCTCATCATATTTCGAAGCAACGATCTTCACTTCTTTTGTTGTATCTAGAACAATCATAGCATTGAGTAGTTCTGAAATAGATTGCCCTTTCTGCATTACATTGCGAACTAGGTCTCCTGTTGAATGTGCCTTGTTCCACAGTTGCTTTTGTTCCATAGAGACTTGATAACCTTTCCTTTTAGTCTCTGGAAACATTCTCATAAGCTCCTTTCTTCGTTCATACACTGTGCTCTTCATAGCCATAGACTGAATTTCCTGAGGTTTCAGAATCTTCATTCTTTTCGTGATCTCAAGATACTGAGGATTATCAGTATCAAGCACAATCATTCTATTAGTCTGCTTTTCTATTTCTTGAAAGCTCCTTACCAAATTTCTTAATGATTCGGCTTGTAACCTCTTGAGCTTCTTCCATGGATAGTTTCTTGATTGTAACCATGTCCTTAATGCAGTAACATTCATATCATTTGGATTTGGATGATGCCACTCAGATGTAATCAGTTCTTTAATATTAATGCTCTCCTGTAATGGATTCCACTCCCCGTGTTCCACTATAATCTCATCCGGATCAATTGGTGCACTTGATTCAGTAGCTATGCACTTCTCAAACTCTTCATTAATTTGAGACACAGTTAAACAATCAAGAAAAACTCTATTGTACTTCATTTTGATAAGATAATTATACCTTTCTTCAACATTAACAGGTATATCATCATGGCTTATATCAATTGGTGAATAATGCTCATTAACATTTGCATCTACTAAATCTTCATCATCTAATACTTCATTATACCAGTCATCATCAAATTTAGCTTCTATATCATCTAAAGCTCCAATGGTTTCTTCTATATCCGAATCTTCTTCATCTATACTTGCATGTTCATCAATCACTTTTTGAACTTTGGATGATGATTCAGGTAATATTGAAACATCAATATCATCTATTTTCCTCTTTCCTTTATCTAAAACAGTAACTTTCTCAACATCTATCGGATTACTCTCTGAAATAATCATCAAATATGGAGATGGAGACTTTTGTGTTTCTTTCATCCTTTCCAATTCTTCTCTAATAACTTCATTTTCATCATTCAATTTCTTAAGCTTTTCTTCCATTGAATCATAATCTTTCATCATTACCTTAAATGTTTTCACACTGTCTTCTTTGCTTTTCATCAACTCTTCAATCACTTCATCTTTCTTTTTCAATTCTTCTTGTAATTTCTCATTAACTTCTTTCAAATCTTCAATCACTTTCAATCGCTTCAAATTTTCTTCTTTCAGCTCATCAATAATCTGCTGAAAATTAACTTCTTCCGTTACATTAACTTCTTGTTGAGGTTCATTCATAAATTCATTATGAATTGCAGTTTCAATAATTTTAAATTCTTGAATATTTTCATTAAACTCAAATTGTTCATTAGTATCTACCATCTCTTCAATCATACTCACTATCTCATCAACAATTTGACTATCACCAATAATTTCTTCACTTTGATTAACTTCAGTATCATCATCATGAATTTCTTTAGTAACTTGGTCAATTTCTTGTACATTTTCATCAATTTCATCATAAATTTCCCCAGTAGCTGACTCAGTTTCATCTACATCATCATGTCATTCTTCATGAGCTTCTTCAGTAACTTGCTCAGCTTCTTGTATATCATCATGAACTACTTCCGTCACATCACCATCATAACCACCATCATCACCATTATCATCTTCAGAAGAACTTGAACTCTCTTCATCATCATCATTATCATCATTGTCATCATTATTAGGCAATTCTTCAATGAGATCATTAGGGTCTATAGGTTCTTCTTCTGTCAAATGGTAGTGATCAATAGTAATGTCAACTTCATCATTAGCCACATTCCTTATGTAATCAAACAATGGTACATTTTGAGCACTAGTGACTATAGCAAGTCTCTTATAAGAAATCTCAGACATGTGTTCTAGCATCAGAGTTTCACCACTCACACCATCTACACGTATATCCGGATGCTCTTCATTTATGATCATCTATAAGAATCTTGAGTACATTAGGTACTTGTTCCTGGTTCCCTTTTCCAAATTAAAGATAAAACTGTTTAGAATCCACTTTGACATATTAAATCTCCGATTAGTTGCAAGTGCTACGATAGGAGCTGCTATGTCTACTTGGAAAGAGTTCCATCCAACACTTCGTTTGGACATACAGTGTTGAAAGATATAGCATAACAGCTACCAGTGGTTATAGACTCTTGCTCTAAAGAATTGTTTCTTTGGAAAGTGATCAAAATGACCCATTTCCATGAATGTCTCTCTACATTCATTAAATAACAATTCAGATAAATCCTTTAGATCATTTGATCCCAATCTTATAGCTTCTCTTATGGATTCTTCAGATACTTTAATCATTCTGAAGTTTGTAATGAATCCTCTCACTACTTTTCTCCCTTCATCATTAACTTCAACATATGCAGTGTTCCAGAACTTCTTGATTAGTCTTGCATAGATGATTGGCTGATAACACATGGCATAAACATACTTCGTTCTCAACAAAAATCTAATCATCTCTTCATATCCCAAAACATCTCTTAATTCTTCATTCAGTAAAGCTGAAATATTGTGTTTAGGCTCGAATTTTAATTCAACCATCTGCAAAATTAAAAACAAAAAATTTAGAAGCTTGAATATTAAACAATTAAAATCAATTGAAAGTTTATTGAAATTTAAAGAATTTGTATGTGTTAAACATTTTTGACTAACTTGCACTTAAAAATTTTAAGTGCTTGACATTCTATTCAAGAACAAATCATCATTCAAGTTAGTTTCTTTATGATTTATATACTCTTTAATTTTCAAATTTATCTCACAAAACATATTTGTAACATGAATTTTTTTGAAATTTTTTTTATAAATAAAATTTTGAACATGACTGTTCATCTTCATCATACGGCTGATGAAGAATCATCACAGATTGAAGTTCAATGAAAAACAGATTTAAATGCATTAACATGGTCGCAATCATGTTTCTATTAACATTTAATCATCAATTTCAGTTCATTATACTCATTTCATTCACAAGTTTAACAGATTAAATCCAGGGTTCGTGCTCCCGAATAGGTTCGATACGCCCAAATCAAATCAACCAATTAAATTGTAATTCCTGTGATTTTGATCATAAACTTACGTTTTGAATCTGATATAAAGACTATTGAATGCAAGACAAGATCAGAAATCAATTGAAATGAGTGAATCAGGGTTCATCGAGTGTCTGGGTTTATGAGTGTTCAGGGGTTTTGAGAATGAAATGTCTGAAATCACAAAGTGTTGCTTTTATACTAAGTGAAATTTTAAGGCTCATGAGCACTGTTTATGCGCATGAGGTCAGGCACATGAACACTGTTTATGCGCATGATAATGAAAAAGTATTTAGGCGTATGAGCACTGTTTGTGTGCATGGGCTTAGACGCATGAACACTGTTCAGACGCATAAGCACTGTTTAGGAGCTTTTGCACTGTTCAGGCGCATGAGTCTTGCTGAAACGCCCACACTTGGTATTTTTCACTTGATACACCCAATTCTTGAAAGTCTGGATACTGTTTAGGCGCATGAGAAAGGTAAAACGCCCAATAGTTGACCACAATTTTCAGACTTATGACAACTATTTAGGCGCATGAGGATGTCTGAAACGCCTAACACTTGTATAAATTCTGAAAAACCATCATGCTCCTAATCCTGGACTTATTAACACTGTTTAGGCACATGAGATGACTTTCATGTGTCTTAACACTTGTAATTTTTTGATCTTCCACCTGTACACTGTTTAGATATATTAGTACTGTTCAATATTAATATTTAAACAATTTTATCAAATTTTGACTTTAATTTTTTAAATTTTGACTCTCACCCAAAATTTACACAATAGACCCTTAATTTTGAATTTTTTTTACATTTCAAAACTTTTAATTTTTATTTTGATTTTTTAATTTTTATATTTTGACCTTTTATTTTTGTTTTAATTTTTCAAAAATAATTTCCTGTCATTTTAGTCTCTAATTTTAACAAATAATCTCATTTAAAATGATACAAGAAGCTTTTCACTTAAAATATTTTTCAGGTTCATTTTTACATTATGTCAAACACACACATGCTTGAATATTTTAGCTTCATCCTTTCCATCCAAAACATTAAATTTTGATTAATCATATCTTGAAATTTGAAAATCAATTTTCTTAGACACTTTTTCTTTTAACTCTTTTTACTCCCCCTAAACTTTTAAGTTTATCAAAACTAAGAAATTTCTTGAATTTATCACATGAAGATCACACTAATCATTGTTAATATGCCTGCACTCAGAAAACATGCAAAAAATCAAAATTAAAGCAGAATAAAAATCTAAAATTTACAAATGAATCAATGTCTGCAGTGAGATCATATTGGTTAAGATCAGCACACTGAAATAAAAAAATTGATGGATAGTCATAGACAGTGAATAAATCCTGATCAAGTGTGTTCCAGGTCAGCATTTCTACAGCAAAGGAGACACAAGATCTAAGGACAGAAAATGAGTGCATTTAGCAAGATACTCAGTACACTTACTTTTTCAATTCTTGGATTGTTTAAGGTACAATTAGATATGACATTATGCAGTCACACTTAGACTTAGAGAGGTTAATTCTCATAAAGATATGCAAGAAGTCATTGTTCTCAACTTGTTAACCTGATATATACTATAACCAGATGTCATTTGGTGTTTGTGCACATTGGCATCTTGTTGCATTAGTGAGAATATCCAGGTTTGTAATCACTTACAACAACGGATATCTCATCACTTCAGGTCTATGACAACTCATAACAGAGAAGTGTTAGATGGATTAAATAATTAAAGCTCAATGGTTATTCATATCACCATCAGGTGTGAGATTATGTCTTAACAAGCAATCAATTTGAGAAATCAACACTACTTATTAGTGCTAAGATAGACATACATGAATGCATGAGTGATTTAGTTTAATCACAAGAATTTACTTTTTCAGTCTAATTGCATGAACTTACTTGCACATCATATCTGATCATGTCAGACTTTAGTCGAAAGCGAAGTATGCAACTTATCAAACTAATGTATCTATCATTTCTCACATATTGTAATAACAGATTCATCCTAAATAATGAGTTAACAAAGAAAGACTCTATTTTTGTAGTTTTTTTTGTTTTATATTTTTATCTTTTGATTTTCAATTTTCTAATTTTGTATTTGGTTTTACTTTTTCTAATAAACATGCACACACAAAAATACAACCAGGCAATTAACTTTGACAGGTTCTCTGGCTGTGTCCTATTCATATAAGGGAGGGTTCTGATCATAGTTAGACTCAATTAACTAAAATACTCAAAAACCAGTTTTTAAATGTGTTTAATAAGACCAATTGACTCTACCAAATACTCAAACCGTCCTGGTAAGAAGGCTTTAGTAAAAAGGTCAGCCAACTGTTTTTCAGTAGCAATTTGAATCCATGTGATTAAACATTTTTCAGAATTATCTCTGAGAAAATGATATCGAATCTCGATATGTTTTGTTTTTGAATGTTAGACAGGATTAGCTGTAATGAACATAGCAGCAGTGTTATCAATGTAAATTGGAGTTTTAAGAAAGTTGAACCCGTAATCCAGCAATTGGTTTTGTAACCAAAGGATTTGAGAACATCCTGCTGAAGCAGCTATGTACTCAGCTTCTGCGGTTGAAACGGAGACATTTGTTTGTTTCTTACATTGCCATGAGACTAATTTGGGTCCTAAAAACTGACAACCACCTGTAGTAGATTTTCTATCTTGACAACATCCTCCATAATCACTATCAGTATACCCATATAACTCAAAGTTTCCTTCATAAGGATACCATATCTCTAAGGCCGGTTTTCCTTTGAGATATCTAAATATGCGTTTGATAGTAATTAAGTGAGATTCCTTCGGGTCTGATTGATACCTTGTATAGACACAAACATCATACATTATGTCTGGTCTAGATGCAGTGAGATACATCAAAGAACCAATCATAGATCTGTATAAAGTTTGGTCTACAGATTTTCCTTTCAGATCAGCCTCAATCTTGGTGTTTACGTCAGCTGATGTTCTGATGGACTGACAATCTTGCAGCTTAAATTTCTTCAAGAGCTTGTCGACAAACTTCTCTTGGTTAATGAATATACCATCTGCAGATTGTTTAACTTGAAGTCCAAGAAAGAAATTTATTTCTCCTATAGAACTCATTTGAAATCGAGACTTCATTATTTCTTCAAATTCCCTCTCGTGTATCCATGTTGGATTAAGTGCTGTGATAATGTTTCATACCAGATTCTAGGGGTTTGATGTAGACCATATAAAGCTTTGCTAAGCTTGTACACACGATGTGGATATTGTGAATCTTCAAAACCCGGAGGTTGTTTTACATACACATCATCGGTGATCGGTCCATACAAGAATGCACCTTTTACGTCCATTTACTACAATTTAAATTTCATGAATGATGCATAAGCCAGGAAGACACGAATTGATTTAATTCTTGCAACTGGAGCAAATACTTCATCATAATCTGTTCCTTCCTCTTGAGTGTATCCTTGTGCAATGAGTCTCGCTTTATTTCTAATAACGACACCTCTATCATCAGTTTTGTTTCTGAACAACCATTTTGTGCCTATGGAATTTTCTCCTTCAGGTAAATCCACCAGATTCCACACTTCTTGTTTGCGGAACTGCAATAATTCTTCTTGCATAGCCTCAATCTAACTATTGTCCTTTAATGCTTCGGCAACTTTTTAGGAACAATTTGAGAAAGAAAACACGAGTATAAACAAACATTTGTTTGTTTTGTTTTACTCCTCGTAGTTCTCACATTCAATGGACCAATAATCTAAGATATTGGATGGTTCCTATGGATACAATATGTTGGAATCTTATTCCCTTAAACATGAACATCCAGATTGGTTTGATTCAAGTTGAAAAGCTGATGCAATAGGCTTGAAGAATGTGGATTGAAATTGGGAACTTAAGTCGATGAGTTGATAAAGTAATCAAGATTACCATAATCAACTACATCACCAGAAATAGATGACGTTCCTGACTCAGGTTGTACAATTTATGTACCATCATTAGGAATAGGTTGTGAAACATCTTGATTTTCTGAAACAGAATGGTCATTATTTTGATGAGAATGATCATCATTATTAGAATGAATTATAGAATCTCTGACAAAAGAAAAGAAGGGATAATCTGGGCTTGAGTCATTCATATCATCAGAATCTGAATCATCACTGAAAGAACCGAGATCTCCTTGATTTTTCTTCTCACCTGTAGAATCAAGCAAGTTAGATTGATCAAACAAGTTAGATTGAAAAGAGTTTGACAATGAATCTATATCAAATAACCAAGCTGGACCATTTGAAACTGATGGAAACTAGTTTTCAAGGAATTTAACATTGAATGTTTCAAGTATAACATTTTTCCTAGAGTTATAAACTCGATAGGCTTTTGAAACAGATGAATATCCAACAAAAAATCCATCATTAGATTTTGCATCAAATTTTCCTAGCTGATCACTAGAATTTAAAATCATAACTGGACAACCAAAAGATTTAAGAAAATCTATGTATGGTTTCCTGCCAAACATCAACTCATATGGAGTTTTCAGTTTGTCTTTCACAATTAAGTATGATTCTGTACAAAACACGCAGTAGATATGGCTTCATCCCAGAAACTGATAGGAATTTTTGCATCTGCTAACATGGATCGCGCAGCCTCAATCAAAGTTTTGTTCTTCCCTTCAGTAACTCCATTTTATTGTGGAGTTCTGGGAGCACTGAACTGATGAGCAATTCTTTTTTCTGCACAAAACATGTTAATAGTTACATTTTTAAATTCCATACCATTATCACTTCTCATTATTTTTACTTTTTGTTCAAGTTGATTTTCTGCTTTTATGATGAATTCTTTTAATAATTCAGCCATTTCAGATTTAGCATTAAAAAAAAAACCCATGAAAATCTTGTAAAGTCATCAGTGATAACTAAACAATATGATTTTCTTCCAATACTCTTCACGTTGGTTGGTCCAAAAAGGTCCATATGTATTATCTGAAGGGGTTTGGAATTTGAGTTTATCTGTTGGGGCTTATAAGACGCTCTGTGTTGTTTCCCTTTTAAACATGCTGAGCAGTGATCAGTAGTGACAAACTTCTTTGTTGGATGGCCGATAACATGATTTCCCGCTACGAGCTTGTTCATATTCTTGAAGTTGGAATGCCCGAGACGTCTATGCCAAAGCTGAATTTCATCATTTGATGCTTGAGCAATAAGACAAGTTGTTTCTGTAGATGGATCAACTTGTGACATATCCAGTTTGTATACATCTTGATCCCTAATAGCTTTAACAACCATGCAGTCTTTGCTAATCTAAAAACCTGGCTTCAAAATATAGCAATAAGCATCATCAAAAAGAACAGAATAGGATTTATCACAAATTTAGGATACGCTTAGCAAATTAAAGTTCAACTGTGAGCAGTAGTTAACTTTATCAAATCTTATTATCCCATTGGATACTGTTCCTTCTCCTGTAATTTTTCCTCCCGCATCACCACCAAAGGCGACATGCGTACCATCCTTTAACTTAAAAATTTTGTAACAAGGCATGATTGCCTGTCATGTGCCGGCTACACCCGCTATCCACATACCATGTGTTGATTGTTCTTCTTGGGCGTACCTGCAAAACAAAGAAATTAAGTTGAGTTATCTACCCAAGCTGAGATGGTCTTTTCCGAACTTATCAACAGTTGTAAATTGTTTGAAATGAAGTTTGTTTACATCAGGCTTATTTTTAATGAATTTACCAATTCTGTTATTATTCACAAATTTTTGATTATTTGGAAAATTATACTTTTTGAATGACCAATTTTTGAAAAACTTTTATTCTCAAAATTTTTATTATTCATTCTTACAGACCTTGGAATGAATTGATCTTTAACATATTGTTTTGGTCTCACCGAATCATTTCTTTTGAAAAATCTCAATCCTAAGGAAGGTTGGTTTGTTAATCTTTGAAACCCAACATTTTTATTTCTTTTATATTGAGAATTAACATAACCTTTGCTCACTGGTGAAGTAGCAAATCCTTTCCTTGATGAACTCTTTCGAAAGTAACAATTTTCAGTATTGTGAGTCCGTTCATCATAGTAGGTATAGTACTTATTAAAATAGCACTCTGATGTTGAGTGATTTCTCATGTCGCATATGTGACAGTACTTGTTGAAAAAGCATTTAGTAGTGTTGTGATTGTACATGTCACATATTCGCAGTACCTCTGTGGAGTTTTAAACAATTGTTTATTAACTTTTGATGTTGATGTAACATTTGTTCCTTGTTTTGGTTTAGGCGTCAAAAAGTTAATCTTTTGTTTTTGATTTGACAAATTTTGTTTTTGATTTGACATATTTTTCTTTTGCACATTTTGTTTTGTCTTTTGAACATGAACTTCATTCTTTGTTTCCTTAGATACAAATCGTTTAACGACAGCGGAAGACTTAGAATCTGAACCTGTTTTCAGATCAGAGGTTGATTTGTTCTTAGGAGTTTGCTTAACATCTTGAATTGAATTCATGTTTAACATACCAGCAGACACAAATTTTATTGGTTTAAATTTATTTGTTTGATTTGTTGTCTGTGTCTGATTTTCTTTAATTTGGTCATTTTTAGCTTTATTCATTTTTCTTCTTCTTCTCTGGTTCCTTGATTTTGTGGAACTTGATTTTACTTGAGATTGAACATCTTCAGTGGAAGATTCTTTTCCATTTTCTTTCTTTTTCTGGACCTTTTGCCATTTAATAAATTCAGGAATATTTAGACCATATGAGTTAGAATCTTCTGATGATACTTCTTCTTGTTTAGCTTTATCTTTGGTTTTGGAGTTTTGGTTATCATTTTTAGTGATTACTTCCTCCAAGACAGATTCTTTTGGAACAAAAATTTTCTTGCTTTTCGGTCTTGGTTCATAAGATTTGACCTTAACCGGAAGACTGTTTTTTAATTTTTTCAGTATCTTTCTCTTCAAAGATTTCTACATTAGCTTTCTCTTCTTCATTATCAAAAATTTTGTTCTTGTTTTGGAACGCTTTGAGTTTTGCCTTATTTTCAGGAGAGTGATCATGCGTATTAAAATTTTCTTTCAAAGTGTTAGTTATAGATTTAGGCATTGGTTTGTGAGTGAAACCTAATCCTACTTTTTGTTTATCCTTTCTTTCACTTACCAGTTGTTCCACGATTGTTTTGGAACTTTTGACTTTAGCAAGATCAACTTGAGTAGCAGCATGTGCTATTTTCTCCTGTTCTAAATTCATGGTCATTTCTTTAAGTTGTTTTGAAACTATTTCTAGTTCTTTCAAAGTTTTGTTCCATGAAGTTTGTAAAGAAATGATCTTTTCATCTGACACTTTATGATCATTTTTGAGTTTATTATGCATCAATTCCTCTTGCTTAAGTTTTTCATATATTTTATATGAGTAATTTCTGTAGAATTCAACGTGTTCAATGCAAGATTTTGTGCATAATTTTTCTCTTACTTCTGATGGTATTTCAGGATATTTAGGAGGAGAGGTCTCAGAGTTAGAATTTTCAACCTTTGGTTGATCAGACTGTGCCATCAAAGCAACTTCTTCTGAATCCTCTTTAGGATCAGACTTGTCACTCCAGTCATATTCTTCCTCCTTATTCTCAGAATTCCCTTCAGCTTTTGGATCATTGTCGTCTGACCAATCTACTCCTTGAACTTCTGCAATAAGAGATAAATTGGATGTTAGATCAGCAGTAAATTACTCAGCATAAGCACTCCAATCATATCCATCTTTAATATTGACAACTAGAGCTTTCTTAGGCTCTTCAGATGACTTAGATTCATCTTTTAGTTCAGGCATTGGTAAGCTTTGGTATGGTTTCTGGAATGTCTTCTAAGATGATTGTTGAAATCTCTGATTGCTTGAACTCGATTGGCCATTCCCTCCTTTGTTTCTAGGAGCTTTGCATTCTCTTGAAAAGTGGCCATAACTATTGCAGTTGAAACACCTTGACTTAGACTTGTCAAATCCAACAGTCTTGTTAGCACTTGGCTTGTAGTTCCTATTGATGTAAGAGTGTTTCTGAGTCCTATAAGCAATCATCACCATCTGCCAGTTCAGATCCATTTCCTCCACAAGATCTAATTGTGTTAAATGGCTACCTTGATAAGCTTGAAAACTAGCCATAAAAGCAGTAAAAGCAGATTTGGACTCTTCATCCTGTAATAGGATGTTGATGACATCTTTAACTTTGCTAGCTTTAGCAGAGTTAATAGATGGAGTCTCCATTTGAGGTTTTGAACATTGAGGCATAGGAGGAGACTGAGGTTAAGGCTGAGATGCATAAGCAGGTGCACTTTGTATAAGAAGAATCTGTAAAAAACCCTGCTCCTATAAACAGATCACCCTCTTCTTCTAGTAAACTTTCATTTTTGGTGAGGCATTCTCCACAGTACTAGCTGGAGATGCAACATGTTTGTACTAAGACATTGAAGCTGCTCTATCATTATTCCTTGAGCTTTCATCAATTTCAACAGACTCAATTTTGGCTATCAACAGATCAAGATCCATAGGAAATTTCTCAGTATGCTTTAACAGTGTAACTGTTTGCTTCCATGAAGATGGAAGAGCATTGAGAAGCCTAAAGTTTAGATCTTTTAGATCATTTTTGTTGCCAGTAGTTGACATCTCAGTTGTAATTTGTATAAATCTATTCATCATTTGGTTTATAGTCTCACCAGATAAATGCTCAAACAACTTTAATTGCCTCTTCAGTTTTTGCTTCTTGAGATCTTGAATCTCCTTACCACCTTCACAAATTTTCTTTAAAGCTTTATACATGGTATATCCCATCTGATATCCATGTATTCTAGTTAGGATTTCAAGTGGTAATCCTTTACACATCATAGAATATGCTTTTATATCATTCTTAACTTTCTTTAAATCATCACCCTGCAATCCATCTTCAGGGTATGGTTCTGGAGAGTCTTTAGTATAGACAAACCCTCTATCAGGACCATCTAAAGTAATAGGAATGTGAGGTCTTCTTTCTATTGACTTCCATAAGTCAGTGTCAATAGAATTAAGGTGATGTTTCAATCTAAGTGACCAATTCTTAAAATCAGCTCTGTTCTTCAGTTTAGGAACTCTGTTCTCTAAGTCTTCTGATTTCACCATTTTTAATTTTGAATTTTAGAAAAAGATTTGTTTTTTTTAAGTTTTGATATAAAACAATGAATTGAAAATATTTTTGGATTTTTTTTAAAGTTTTTGATAAATTTTTGAAAAATTTCTAAGTGTTGATGTTGATGCGCCTAAACAGTGATGAAGCGCCCAAACAGTTAAGATACTTCTGACTTGACTTAGAAAAGCCCAAGGGATTGCCTTAGAAGAATTCTCAAAAACGCCCAAGCTGAAATACGCTTGAACAATTGTGAAATGCCCCAACAGTGGTAAAACGTGTGAATCCAAGGATCGCAATCAGGAATTATCAGTGTTAGATTGGTTTTGAATTAATGATCGCGGAATTACCATTAATCGTTGCTTAATTGATTCATTAATAAATATTGATGCCAGAGAAAATAAACAATAAATGCTCAAATGATATCAACAATATGCAAAGAATAATGTTTTGAATCAAATGTAATTCATTAAAACTGATTAATGATTACAAAGAATCAAATAATAATTGCTAACAAAATTCTATGCTATGATTGTGTTTGCTATGAGTGGTGTGTTGATGTGACGGCTGCTAGGGTTTGTGTTGATCGTGCAAAACGATGTGATGGTATTTGTCACCGTCTTTTTTTTCTCTATCTTTGATGTGAAACCTAGGACTCATATTTATAGACATGTGTTTCTAGTAAGGAAACAGCGAATCTCTTGGAGTCAGTGATTGACTTGTTGACTTGTTGACTTGAAACACTTGTATGATATAAGTACGTGTCTGGTTCTTCCGCAGCTACTTGTTCTTCCGCAGCTACTTTGTTCTTCCGCAGCTACTTTGTTTGGTGTTTGTTCATCAGTGAATACCCATATTCATCCGTAGAAGATCTTCTGATGAATGTCTTGTAAGAAAGATATCTATGGAAGAACAAAAATGTTCATCCGTAGATGTTTCTTACACTTAGTCAATTTCAGAAATTGACCAAGTATAATGTTTGTACCTGTAATCATACACATAAATCAACGCACATATGGGTTAACCTATATACATAATGAATTACAAATATTCATTACATGTATTGATTAAAGTTCTAAACCTACACAAAATGATCTAGACCTATTATTCCTAGATCTAACAATACTCCCCCTTAGGCTTAGACACTTGTAATCAGGTCTTCAAAGCAGAAAGCTCTTTGATTCTTGACACCATTTTCTTGTTGAAATATGACACTGCATCCTTTTGATTATCGTACTTGTACTTGATCTCCATTCTGCATATCTTTTGTAGTGTCTCAAAGCTCAATCCCAAAATGTCTTCTTCTGTTGTGAGAGTTTCCATAACACTCTGATTATTGACTATTTCCAGCTCATCTTGTTCTGACATCCTCAGTTCAGATACTTCCTTGATGTTAGCTCCTCTTAATAGTCCAGCCTCATATCTTCTTCTTTTGTATGCTTTTGCATGCAATGACTTGTATGATATGCAAATACAGGCATAGGTCATTTTGAGCTTGATCATCTTTGAGTTTTGGGAAGAACTTATCATGTAGGTATGAAGTGTAGCTTGGATGCAGAAGTTTAATTTCAATTGGATCAAACAATCTTATACTCATTGCTTTCTTCTTTTATTCATTTGTCATCAGCACCAGTTCTTTAGTCTTCTCCACATATCCCCACTCAGTTATGGGAAGAGTGTATTGATTTCCTTCAATGACTTTTATGGCTGTTGTTTTTCTGTTAGAGTATCCAACCCTCCTTATGAATTCATCATCAACCAGTGTAAAAGAGTTGGATTTTGATCTTCTCTCCCCTTGGTATCTTTTCTTGTGTTCCCCATCTTCCCTTCTTGCTTCCTTGAGTACATCATCCTTAAATTTTGTTTTCAACTTTCCAACCAATACAGAGAAATCTCTTCCTCTTGGGCTTATTGGGTAGTTGGAGATGATCAAACTTTGAAGGTCTTTAATGTCAGCATGAGGCAACAACAAGATTGATTCAAGTAAGTGAAAGTATTCAACTCTTCCAGATACTCTCTTAATAAGTGCACAATCCCACTCTGGATCATATTTCCAAGCCATAATCCTGTTATCTTCAGTAGTAGTGGGAGTTGTGATATGATCAAACAACTAGATTAGAGAAGATTTTTCTTTAGTGATCTCTCTCACAGTTGTGCCCAGAGGCCATACTTTCCCAGGGATCACCACTCTTGGTTCTTTGATCAATTTATCTTTCCCTTTATGTTGATCTTTGCTTTCAACTGTTACTGGTTCAGCAGGGGTTTTTAATTGATGTTCATAGGAAGGATTTGGATCTTCAGTTCTGAATTCTACTCCAGTTTCCAATTCCACCTTCATTACATGCTCCATCATCCTTCTAAGCTCAGCCACTGATCTTCCTTTCAGCTCATGTATCTTGTAGTTATGACTTTGTAACCAACAAGTCATATTGTATTTGCTCAGCGTTGTTATGTCAAAGTGATCTAGCTCCTTCTTTGTTTTCTGAATTGACTGAAAGGCTATGAATGTTTCATAATTGCAATCTGGGATCATGAAGCTTGCTAACTCAAATTCCTTCAGTGCTTCCTTCATTTCTGTCATGTTCATTCTCTCAACCATGTCATAGGGAAACCCATGAATGATCAGGGTCATAAACATAGTTGATTCAGGCCTCTCTTCCAATATGTCTTTAGTGGACAGTAGGTCATCAGCCTTTGATTCTTTTTGTTCTTTAGGAGACTCATCTTTAGTAAGCTCATCCCATTCAGCATCACTCTCAGTTTCAGCATGAGATATAGGCTTTAAATTGGAAACATCCACTGAAGGAGTGTGCTCTGGAGATGTAGGCCTTGATCTTTTTAGTGAATCTTCAACATTAATCACCTCTTTCTCTACATACCCCAAATACTTCCTCTTTCTTGAGTACTGAATGATTTGCTTTGAAGCTTCAGTAGATTCTTTTATTTTTGTTGATGGAGTAGCATTCGATTCAAGTGCACAAATTTTCATCTTGAGCTCATCAATTTGTTCATCTTTCCTTTTCAAAAAAATAGACTGAGCAGTGAGAGAGTTGTTTGCTTGTTCAACTTCTAATATGAGCTTCTCTTTTTCAGTCTTCTCATGCTTCACAAAGTCTTTAAGTTCTTCAACCAGCTCATGCAATGCATCAATTACTTCCTTGTTGGTTTGAGCATCTTCTCTTAATCTGATCAGTCTGGATTCTTGTTTGTTCATCAGCTCCTCTTTTTCTTTTAACATTCCTTTGATCTCTCTAATTCTTTCCAACCTCTTGTTTGATTTGATGATAAGTTTGTTATACTCAGCAACCAGATAACTTTTGCTCACATCTATATCATCATCTTCCAGGTCATCTTCATGATAGACTATAACATCAACATAGTTAGCTTCTTCTTCACCTTCTTGATGTTGACCTGCAATCTCATCCTCATTGCCTACAGCAGGAGCTATACTTGCTAAGCTTGAAATAAACTTAACTGCTTGGTCTGTTTTCTCTTGATGAGGTTGTTGTTGTCATTGTGGATCAATGATTGGAGATGTAGGTTTAGTTTGGTTAGACATGACTGGGGTTTGTGAGCTGGTGATTGTGAGTGGATTGGTACTTGCTTGAGATACTAACTCAGTCTCACCAGTGTGTACTGAATTTTGAGATTGAGTAGCTGAGATGGGTTCTGTATGAGTACTCTCAGGAGATAGATTTTATGGAGTTAGAGGTTGTTGATGAATCGGTGATTAAGGGTGAATTGGAGAGATTGGTTGGGTGTTTTGACTGGCTGGTGATTGGATTTATGGAGATTGATGATGGTGGTGTATGGGAGATTGAGGAGGGGAATGTTAAGGTAAGTCTTGCTCAGCATCAGTAGATTGACTATCTTGCTGATCTTCCCACACTACTTCTGGTGGAATGTTGGCATTAGCATCCGCCACATGTGCAAACATTGGCATATCTTCTCCTTCATACTTTCCACTTATCTTATTCAGTACAGATCTCCCCAGATGTGCTTGAACAAACACATCACCTTCTTTTGCTATCTTAGGCAATTCAACATTGATGATCAGTTGCATAAACCTTGGAAACATATACATCTTATCAGCCTTTTGCACTTTGATGTGGTCACACAGACAACTAAAAATGTACTTTGAGTAGTTGTATGTCCTTCCCTCAAAAATGCCAATAATTCCAGATGAAATGTGCCTTGAGAATCTGTCAAGCCCAGACTTCCTGTTGGAGATGCACTTTAGATACGTGTGACATAAGAATCTATATGGCTTGCACAATCTCCCTTTCTTTATCTCACCCTTGTCAAAGTCACCATCATATCCCATCAGATAGAACACTTTCTCTATGCACTCATTCTCAAATACATCCGGGTGACCAACTTCTTGTTCTCCCAGCTCAAGTGCCCTTCTGATAGTTTAGTCATCAACTCTCATCCTTACATTCTTGATTTCAGCAACTATCACCTCATATTCTCCAACTTGCTCTATTCGAGCTGATTCCAGAAATCAATGATGTGTGCTTGATTAATCACAGGCTCTGCAGATAAAGCATAGAAAAGCCTGGATCGTCGTAGGTATCTGATGATATCTCGACATCCTTCTGCTACAGGGTCGTCAGGATTTAAGAATGCATATACATTGTGCTCTCTTGCAAAACGATTAGCCATCTGTTCATAAGAATGAAGAAAATTATGTTAGAACAAAATCATCACACCTAAGAATACGAAGAGTTTAGACAAAGAAATGATGAATCAATCAGTTCATAATTTTGGATTATGATATGTTTTACCTTGATATTATTGAACTTTTAATGAATAGAGATCAAGAATCAAGCAAGGTTTAAAGGTTATTGGTAATTTTGAATATTGTCGGACGGGGGTTTATCTGAACGTTTTCTAGGTTGAAAAAGATGTTCTGAAAAAGTGAATAGAAATGACAAGTCAAAAACATCATTTATACTCCCTCGGATATATTAATTTCATTTATTAAATGAGGTGGGACCCCAATTTTATTGTTTCCGTAGATTTTAGTTCTTCCGTAGATCATCTACGGATGACTTAGAATTAAAAAACTGATTTTTTGATGAAGTATAATTTGAATTTCCATAGATTACCAGTCTATTGAACTATTATACTTTTAAATACTACCACATCCGTAGGTTACCAATCTACGGATGGTCATATTCCTTTTTCGCACTGTAGAATCTACTGAACAGGAAAATGTACTGTAGCTTCTGCTGATGCTGAAAATACAAAGTTGAAACTTCTTTGATTGTATGGTCCTAATCAACTGATAGAACCATTTATTGCTATTGGACCTTGTTGACTTTGTTTTCATGACAATTTGTGCACACGAAATATAATTTGAAAAACTTCATGTATCCTTCAGCCAAGTTAGTGCTCAAGTTCCAATTCCTTCATTTGAATTTGGATCATTGAATTCAGCTTTTATGTTTCATGTATTTCATGTATTAACTAATCCCCCTAAATTTGTGATTAATGATAAAGTGTTGCATTCATCATAAATTTATGAAGTAAATAGCATGAAAGGCACATGACTGTCCAAAGATTACACACAATAAATAAACTAAAAGTAACAAAATTGAATTAAATATATGTACATGCATATAAACACATATAATGGGATCATACTATGACACTAAACTTCTTCCTGATTGAGTTGATTGTTGAAATGTGACCTGATTCTAGTCCAGATTGCAAGTATGTTTGTCCACTTAAATCCAAACAAGAGTTAAAGTATGTTTATGAGTTGATTCCATACTCTTGTTTGGATTTAAGTGGACAAACATACTTGCAATCTGGACTAGAATCAGGTCACATTTCAACAATCAACTCAATCAGGAAGAAGTTTAGGGTCATAGTATGATCCCATTATATATGTTTATATGCATGTACATATATTTAATTCAATTTTGTTACTTTTAGTTTATTTATTGTGTGTAATCTTTGGACAGTCATATGCTTTTCATGCTATTTACTTCATAAATTTATGATGAATGCAACACTTTATCATTAATCACAAATTTAGGGGGAGTAGTTAATACATGAATTACATGAAACGTAAAAGCTGAATTCAATGATCCAAATTCAAATGAAGGAATTGGAACTTGAGCACTAACTTGGCTGAATGATACATTAAGTTTTTCAAACTATATTTCGTGTGCACAAATTGTCATGAAAACAAAGTCAATAAGGTCCAATAGCAATAAATGGTTCTATCAGTTGATTAGGACCATACAATCAAAGAAGTTTAAACTTTGCATTTTCAGCATCAGTAGAAGCTACAGTACATTTTCCTGTTCAGTAGATGCTACAGTGCGAAAAAGGAATATGACCATCCGTAGATTGGTAACCTATGGATGTGGTAGTATTTAAAAGTATAATAGTTCCATAGACTGGTAATCTATGGAAATTCAAATTATACTTCATCAAAAAATCAGTTTTTAATTCTAAGTCATCCGTAGATGATCTACGGAAGAACTAAAATCTGCAGAAACAATAAAATTGGGGTCCCACCTCATTTAATAAATGAAATTAATATATCCGAGGGAGTATAAATGATATTTTTGACTTGTCATTTCTATTCACTTTTTCAGAACATCTTTTTCAACCTAGAAAAACGTTCAGATAAACCCCCGTCCGACAATATTCAAAATTACCAATAACCTTTAAACCCTGCTTGATTCTTGATCTTTTTTCATTACAAGTTCAATAATATCAAGGTAAAACATATCCTAATCCAAAATTATGAACTGATTGATTCATCATTTCTTTGTCTAAACTCTTCGTTTTCTTAGGTGTGATGATTTTGTTCTAACATAATTTTCTTCACTCTTATGAACATATGGCTAATCGTTTTGCAAGAGAGCACAATGTATGTGCATTTTTAAATCCTGATAAACTCCATTAATGTTTTTGATATTTCAGTTTTTTGTTTTAAGAAAAAGACCCATGTGAATCTAGTGAAATCATCCACAACCACTAAACAATATTGCCTTTTTCAAATGCTCATCACATTAGTTGGACCAAAAAGATCCATGTGAAGCAATTTGAGTGGTGTAGTGTTTGTATTTATTATTTTGGATTTATGTGACATTCTATATTGTTTTCCTTTATAACATGAAGGACAATGGTTTGAACAAGAAAATTCTTTCTTTGGCAATCCAATGTCTAAGTCATTTTTCACCAATTTATTCATGTTCTTCAAGTTGGAATGAACAAACTGAGATTCATCTTCTGATGACTTAGATAGCAGGCATGTTTCATTATTTATGAGTGCTGTATTATTCATATCCAAAACATATGTGTTTCCTTTTCTTGATGCTTTAAGAAGGATCCAATCTTCTAGAACTGCAAAACCTAGCTTAAGAATGTAACACTTAGTGTTATCAAATAATGTGGTATAATTTTGATCACAAATTTGAGACACACTCAATAAATTATATTGCAAATTTTCACAATAATTTACTTTCTCAAATTTGAGCACACCATTAGTTACCATTCCTTCACCAACTATTTTACCTCCCTTCTTATCCCCACCAAATGCCACATAAGAAGCATTTTTATGTTTGAAGTCGTGGAGAAGATAACAGTTTCCTGTCATATGTCTGGAACAACCACTGTCAACATACCACTTGTTGTCAGCTCTCTAAGATTGTTCCTGCACAATTAAAGAAATCAATTAGATTTGGAAACCCAAGTCTTAATGATCTTGGGTGATCCTGTGGAGTCAAAAATTTTAACTTCCTCATGAATGAGTCTTGAAGATTTAGTATTAATTTTAGTTTCAATTGATTCATTGTGTGTTGTTTGTGGTGAGGATGATTCTGTTGATGATGAACTTGTGGAATTTTGTTCTGATTTTTCAAACTCTTCCTCAAGGATCTTCTCTTTCTTTGTTTGTTGTTTTGACTTTGATGATGATCTTGTGGAATTTTGTTTTGATTTTTCAAACTCTTCCTCTAGGATCTTCTCTTTCTTTGTTTGCTGTTTTGACTTTGATGATGATCCATAATTGTTGAAAGTTTTATCATCCTTTGATTTTGAATGAGAAACATGAGTTCCTTTTTCAAAATTATCAAAGAAAGTATCATTAGCATTTGACTTCTTATTGTTCAAATCCACCTTTTTGTGAGGTGTCTTTGATTGTTGAGGTGTCTTTGATTTCTGTTCAGGTTGTCTTTCCTTCAAAGGTTCACTATCAACTGATGATTTCTCTTGTGGTTTTGTCATCTTTTGTTTTTGTTTTTGTTGTTTCTTTAATCTTGAATCTTTTTAATCTTCACTTGATTGAGATTCTGATTCATCCTTCTCAGGTTGTTTCTTCTTTGTGCTATTTGTCTTGTTCTTTTTGTTAAAATAACATTCCTGAGTGGAATGGTTATTTTTGTTACAAATAGCACAATGTTTGTTGAAGTAACAATCAGAAGTCATGTGATTATTCATATTGCAGATGGAGCAATAGTTGCTAAAGTAACAGTGTTCAGTGTTGTGATTTTTCATGTCACACCATTTGCAATACTTTTCTTCTAACTCATTATCAGACTCCATCAATTTCTTCTTCTTTTGTTGTCTTTGAGTCTTCAATTCCTTCTCAAACTTTACTGAAGTTGACTCCATTCCTTTTCCTGACATGATGTCAAAAGGTTCATGTTTATCAGCTGAAGTTTGTTGCTTTGAGCTCACACCTTTTTGAGTTGTTTTCTTGTTGGTTGTTTCTTTTGCCTTTCGCAGATCATCTACTGATTCAGTAGATTTGTTTTTCCGCAGATCTGCAACTCAAGGATGTTTCTTCTTCCGGAGAAGTTCTGCTGATACTTGCTTCTTTTCTGTTTCTAAGGAAGATTTGTGTACTTCAGTAGATGTACACTTCTCAATCACTTCAGTTGAAGGTTTTTGTTGCTGATAAAGTACTTCAAGACCTTCATTTAGCTGAGCTATTCTCTTGCAAATAGTCTTCAAGATGTTTCTTTGCTTTGGAGGATATGGCAACTTTGTTTGCTCAAGTACTTTGGGAATGATTGTTTCAACTGAAACATTCTTACCAATGTTCAGTTGATCCACAGAGTTATCATCATGTTCATCAGAA
This sequence comes from Flaveria sonorensis, assembly GCA_025506505.1. NCBI lineage: Eukaryota > Viridiplantae > Streptophyta > Magnoliopsida > Asterales > Asteraceae > Flaveria > Flaveria sonorensis. Next base: position 41,134,099 of record CM046423.1, on the reverse strand, counting down.
TCATCCAAGTCATCATATCCATCAAAGTCAAATTCTGATTCATTTTGTTTGATTTTATCTGATTCACAAGACTCAGTTTCACTCACCTCATATTCACTGTTATTAACTTTTACATTTTGTTTCAAACTTGGTGCATAGCACAAAATGATTTGACAAGCTATTTGTCATTGATTTCAGGTAAAGTTGTATAGTTATCATTCAAAGGAGGTGCAACAGCATTATATCCCAACCCATACCTGTTCTTTGATTCAATATGAGAATTCAATAATTTCTCATATTGTTGAGATGAAAGTTGAAACTTTTGAAGTTTCACTTCAGTTGATGCATGATCAGCCATGGATTTAGTTAAGGAAATGGTCAGATGCTCAACTTGGGCTTTTAAGCTGTAATTTTCTGAAACTAATTTATCTAAATCTTTTTGTAAAGAGTTAATTTTGAATTGATATAATTTATGTTCTCTTACATGAGATTCATTTAAAATCATTATTTCTTTTACTTTATCAGCCAGTTGTTGAGCATGGACTCTATATCTTTCAACTTCCTCAACACACACTGATGAACACAATCTATCTCTTACCTCTCTAGCCATAGGTGGAACTTTGTTCTCCATGTGGGCCATTAAAGCTTGATTTTCTTCCAAAAATTCCTTCTCATACATGCTCCAGTCACAGGTTCCATCTTGGAGAATGATCAGCCCAGTTTCTTTAGAATTACTAGGTCCTGCTGATGCATTTGTGGCTGGTGGGGATGAGTTGGTTAGCTGTGGTTGTCTATAAGATCTTTGAGATGTTGTTGTTTGATGAGATTGATGCTGATGAGACTGATGTTGTTGCTATTGTCTCATGTCAGGATTTGATTGTTGATTACATTCTCTTGAGAAGTGCCCATAGAGATTTCATTTGAAACATCTTACCTTTGACTTATCAACACCAATCTTTGATGTTTTGCTTGCTGCAGCCAAATTTTTGATTCTTCTCAAGTATTGTTTGGCTCTATAAGCAATCATTGCCATTTGCCATTAAAGATCCATCTCCTCTACTACATCTGGGTGTAGTTCTTCCAAGTCTTGTTGGCAGATATTTGCAGGTGTTAAGGTGCTTCCCAAGTAGGCTTGAAAACTTGAACTAAAAGCTACAAATGCTGCTTTTTGTTCTTCGGTATCCAGAATCACAGTAATGGGATCTGCTTGGTTGTTGTTTGTTGAAGACTTTGTTGCTGATGTAGATGCATCTTTTCTATAATCAGGTCTTCCTTTTTCTTTTCTTGATTTACTTTGAGAAGATTTCTTTGAAGGCTTTGATGCATAAAAGCTCACTTCTTCTTCATCTTCACTTAAAGTACAAGAGTTGTCACTATCATTGTTAGAGATAAAAGCACTTCCAGCACTTTTGGTTTCTTTAAAATGATAAGGTGTGACATGTGTTCTCACACTCTTGTTTCTTGATTTTTCATCCATTTCAAGAGCCTCAACTTTAGCTACCAATGTATCTAAGCCAGTTGCTTTGAGATCAATGGTGTTCTTAAACATGGACACAGTTCGCTTCCAACTTTCAGGCCATGTATGGAGCATCTTTTTATTCATTTCCTCATTTGTATACTTCAACTCCATGATGTTCATCTCGGTTGCCAATTGCATAAACATATGGACTTGCTGAGGAATTGATTCACCCTCAATATGATGAAATGTTTCATATTGTGAGTGAAGTGTGTCCTTCCTAATGCTTCTGATTTCATCACTCCCTTCACAAAGAGTATGAAGTATCTTCCACAAGGAATTTTCTGTTTTATAATTCTCACACCTGATTAGTATTTCTTCAGGTAAAGCCATACTGAGCAAACTGTATGCTCTAATATCAACTTTAACCTTTTTAACATCATCAGGTGACAGATCTTTTGTACTTATGGGTTGATTTTTGTCATTATAATCCAGCCCAAGGGTGGTTGGAATATAAGGACCTTCAGTTATTGAAACCCATAAGTCAGAACCAGTATAGTTCACATGATTTCTGAACTTGATCTTCCAGGACTTAAAGTCTGCTTTTGTTTCCAACTTTGGAGGCTGGTACGATGATACACCGACAAATCTACTCATTTTAGTCAAATATTGAAGTTTGAACTAAAACAAAGTTTCTTATGACCAGTTAATGAAAGTCAGCCAATAACACAGATCTATGTTTCAATTAATTTGAATATAGATCAATGTTAACCGAGTAATGTAACAATACTTGCTGAAAGACAAATCACTGATTTATTGAAATTTAAATCTTCACACCAAATTACTTTTGCTTAAAAACTATAGATCTAGTCAGAAAACTGATAGATCTATTCAATTAAACAATTCTAACACCGATAGATCAATCGATCTAGATCAATGAGCACTTGGCTCTGATACCACCTGTGAATCCAAGGATCGCAATCAGGAATTATCAGTGTTAGATTGGTTTTGAATTAATGATCGCGGAATTACCATTAATCATTGTTTAATTGATTAATTAATACATATCGATGCCAGAGAAAATAAACAATAAATGCTCAAACGATATCAACAATATGCAAAGAATAATGTTTTGAATCAAATGTAATTCATTAAAACTGATTAATGATTACAAAGAATCAAATAATAATTGCTAACAAAATTCTATGCTATGATTGTGTTTGCTATGATTGGTGTGCTGATGTGATGGATGCTAGGGTTTGTGTTGATCGTGCGAAACGATGTGATGGTATTTTTGTCGCCGTCTTTTTTTTCTCTATCTTTGATGTGAAACCTAGGACTCATATTTATAGACACGTGTTTCTGTTAAGGAAACAGCGAATCTCTTGGAGTCTGTGATTGACTTGTTGACTTGAAACACTTGTATGATATAAGTACGTGTCTGGTTCTTCCGCAGCTACTTGTTCTTCCGCAGCTACTTTGTTCTTCCACAGCTACTTTGTTCTTCCGCAACTACTTTGTTTGGTGTTTGTTCATCAGTGAATACCCATATTCATCCGTAGAAGATCTTCTGATGAATGTCTTGTAAGAAAGATATCTACGGAATAACAAAAATGTTCATCCGTAGCTGTTTCTTACACTTAGTCAATTTCAGAAATTGACCAAGTATAATGTTTGTACCTGTAATCATTCACATAAATCAACGCACATATGGGTTAACCTATATACATAATGAATGACAAATATTCATTACATGTATTGATTAAAGTTCTAAGCCTATACAAAATGATCTAGACCTATTATTCCTAGATCTAACAATACTCCCCTTCCAAAAACGCCTTAACAGTTGAGAAGCGCCTAAACAGTTGTCAAGCGCCTAACACTTAGGCAATTTTCAGTAGTGTTTTAACCTAATGCGCCAACTTCAACAGATTCAAACGAACACAGATCTTCTGAAACCCTTCAAAATTTGATGAATTAACCTAAAATCCTCCAATTAGGTAGGAATTCGATCAATTAACAGTCCTCTAACTTCAATTTCATCAAATAACAACAACAAATCGATTTTTGGCTTTAAAATCAGTTCGACTGATGAAGAACAAGTTCGAACACTGATTTGAACAATTCATTGAATTTGAACGAATTGAACTGAAAATTGTGATTCAATTCATGTTTCTGATGATGAAACACAAGTGAAATCAACAATTATTTGATTGAATTGCTTATCAATCATAGATTCAAGTGATTTTATGAGTTCGACAGTTTGAAGAAACTCAATCACTGAACCAACAGCTCTGATACCATTTGATAGAATCAAAATGGATTGATCTGTGATGATATCATGAGACAATTCAATCTAACAAACACAAGTAATCAATTCAATGCAAACATATCACAAAAATTCATAGTTTCATTGATAGAATGCATAGAAAGTACAAGTATAGAAAGAAATCAGTTACAATTCGTTCTTAGGTGCTTCTAAGATGTATCTAAAGTGTCTACACATACCTTATCTATGCTATTTATACTATCAATACAAAAGGAACAAATATTTACAAAATAGTCCCTATACTATGACAAAAACTATACAAGACACATAAAGACTAAATGTTAATCTTTAAGAAGCATCTACAAAGGGGACTTTTCGCATGAAAAGTCTGAGCGAAAAGTTGAACTGGGTATAAATAGCTGAGAACACCCATTTGACCCCATATTCGCACGAAAACTGCTGCTGATAGAGAGAGAAAGCGACTGTGTAGAGAGAGAAAGTGAAGAATCGAAGTGTTTAAGGTATGTAATTCGTGTAGTAACTTGTGTTATGCATTAAGAATGGATTATTGATGAATGTAACGCATGGTTATGTAGTGTTCATTCAGCAAGAGCATTCGGGAATGTTTTGGGTAAGGAACATTTAAAGATTAAAGGCCGATGCAACCAAAGGATACCAGAACAACCAAGTCTTCCAGCATGCACTAAGGAACAAGGATGAACTGGCTTAGGAAGTCTTACACTCACAAATAAGTCTAAGTGTAAGATCTTTCGAAGCCAATAGTTCAGAAGAAGTTGCTTCAGAAGATTCATACTTATCAGAAAATATTACAACTGTGAAATCTTCCAAAGCCAAAGACCCTTTCTTCCGAATCCAAAGATGAAGTCTTCCGAAGCTTCACAAGATGAAGTCTTCTGAAGCCATTTTGATGAGAAGACTGATTTCTTCCGAAGACAGAGAAAATTTGCTTTCTTCGAGTTATTTTTTGATAAAGCTGTTGTACCTTCCGCTGCTGCTCTGAAGACTCACCTGCTTTTCATTAGTTGGTGAAACTTCCATACTTTATCAAACTATAGAAAAAGGTCTTTGCCTATAACTTCCCATAATTGTTCCTGTAGACTTGTCTTATTAGATAAAGTCAGTGAGCTATGGCATGTCATAGTCACTAGTCAAAAGGTAATCTGTCTTTTAACTGTAGATTGATCTTGTTGTCTAGATTAGTCAAATCCTAATTGTATTTTTGTATATTGATGGTTGTAGGTTGTAGTATATAAGAGTCTCAAGTTATTGTAACTAAAACATACTTGAACACACTTGTAATAGAACTAGAGAATCAATATACAACTTCCTTGAAAACTTTATCTTGTGTTCTTGTGATTTTGTTCTTGTTTCACTTACATTAGTTGTGTTGGCTTGGTATCTTCTAAATAGTTACTAGTTCCCTATTTGAATTGTTAAGTGATCTAAAGTTCTCTCCTCCTGTGAAGCTAATTGCAAACTTAAGCACCCTTACCCGAACCTGCATTTTGTTTGCGCTAGATCTTCAAGAAGTGAGTTTCTAGCCCCTTTTATGCAAGTTTTTACGTTTTGGGGCTATTATGCATACTAAAATGCTTGTTTGTGCTTGTGATGATGCTGTTTATGGTGTTAAGCATGTTAGAACAGCCTTGGATGCGATAATTTGTGTTTAGGCAGGAAACCCTTAACTTTTCGAGCGAGTAGGAAGGTTGTACGATAAGGATTTCAAATCTGGGAAAGTTCTCGTGCGATAAGTAAGTTATTGCGCGACCTATAGTTTTCGCACAACTATGATTGATTTAATGTGCAGGGTTTGACTGTAGTAAGGTTCTCGCACAAAAGGGAGGGCACCAGAATGAGAAGCCAAGACAGCAAGCTGTTGTTGCTGTTGAAGAAGGAGGCTTTGACTGGAGCTTTCAGGCTGAAGATGCTTCACCAAATCAAGCACTCATGGCTGACCATGATGAGGCTAAGGTACTAGAACATCTTTGCTCTCCTGAATGTATTGCTAAAGTGAATAGATACAGGTCCTATAACTTGGAAATGAGATCTGATATTAAGTCCTTGAATATCCTAAAAGCTGATTTTAAAAGAGCTGAAAATGACTATAAACATAAGATAGAAGATCTAGAGAAAACAATTTCAACTCTTAAACATGAGTAAACAAATTACAGGACTCAAATTAAAGATCTCATTACCAAGATGACTGAATGCCAGGCTGAGCTTGTGATCAGCAAAGCCCGGGCTGAAAAATGTGTTCTTGAAGAAGAGACCTTCATGAACATCATATCCTCATCTCTGCATGCAAAAGTTTGTTATTGGAATAAGTAGGGACTGGGATCTACTGAGATAGCTCCTCCACACACTCTATTATCTGTAAGATCTCCAAGGTGTGGAACTGGTGAAGATGAGCTTCCTCTCATAGACCCTAGTGTTGAAGAGGATGAAGAGGAGATGGTGAGGGATGACTCTAAAATGAGTGAAAAGAGTCAATCCAAAAAGGGTCACCGTGCTCCTGAGGAGAGTAAGAAGGCTAGTATGACAAAGACAAAGAAGAAAAACTTGATCAAAAGAACAAAAAGAAGGTCAAAGAAGGCTTAAGAGATCAAGGCCACTTTTGACTCCAAGCAGAAACAAGTGTTCATCTCTACAGGGTTTGAAGTGGTAAAGGCTGAGCAATCAACTACAAACTCTAGTACCAGGAGTTTTTGTACAGTTCCAACTCATTCTAGCAAAGAGAAGGCTAAATTACTGTATACCACTGCTACACAGTCTGAACCATCCTCCTCCAAGAGCAAGTCTCTCCCTAAGAAGCTTGCTGCATCATCTATGAAGAAGAAGCTAGAGAAAGAAAGTGTTCAAGCTCAGTCTTGCTCTCAGAAGAAGACTCCCAGAAGGAAGCAAATGGACTGCATCATGTGTGGTAGTACTTCTCATCTGGCTTAGGATTGCATCTACAATCCCAAAATCACTATCCATATGATCAAAGAGAAAGCTTCTGGGAAGAAGAAGGAAAAGCTAGCTTCAGAAGGAAAATTTGTTTCCTTTGGAAGCTCCAAAGTGAAAAGGAAAACAGGTGGTAAATTTCCTTCGAAAGGAAAAATGGTCTCAAAAGAAAGGAATACTTCCGAAGCACCAAAGCCAGCTGCAGTAAAAGCTAGATCTTCCGAAGGCCCAGTCTCCAAATCTTCCGAAGTTGTTAAAACTTCCGAAGCTTTGAAGGTCAAGCCTAATCTTCCGAAGGTGGTGTGGAAGATGAAGGAAGACCATATGACTGAAAGTTCATCATCAGCAACAGCAAATGATCCTCAAAGCCTAAACATAGGATCACTTACTGTTTCATTATCTTCTATTCCCTTTGACAAGCCCAAGACCAATGAGGCTTGGGTTCCCAAATGTAACTAAATCGTCTCTTTTCGTGCAGGGGCAGCTAAAAACCAACAGGAATGTATGGATCATTAATAGCGGCTGCTCAAGACACATGACAGGCAATGGCTCCTTGCTTCAAATCTTTGAGAAGTTTGATGGAGGGCTAGTTATTTTGGAGGAGTTGCAGGAGGTTACATTACTGGCAGGGGCATGGTCTCAAATGGTAAGCTCAGCATTGAGAAGGTAAACTTTGTCAAGGAGCTTGGATACAATCTTTTGAGTGTGTCCTAATTTTGTGACCAAAAACATCACATGCTCTTCACTGAGCATGAGTGCATTGTTCTTAAGCTTGGGGTGGTTATTCCTCAGGAGTACATCCTGCTCAGAGCCCCCAGGAAGGGAAACATGTACAAGATGGATCTGCAAGAAACAACTCCCTCCAGAGAAGTCTCTTGCTTTCTATCTAAAGCAAATAGTGATGAGTCTTTCCTCTGGAATAAAAGAATATGCCATTTAAAATTCAAAAACATGAATAAATTGATTAAAAATGATTTGGTAACTAGAATGACAAAGAAAGAGTTTACAAGTGATGACCATTATGTTGCATGCCTGAAAGGGAAGCAGCACAAAGTGTCTCACAAGCCAAAGGAAACCAACTCCATCATTACTCCCCTACACTTGTTACATATGAATCTGTTTGGCCATACTTGTGTAATGAGTCTAGGAAGGACCTCTTATTGTTTAGTGATCACAGATGACTTCATAAGATTCACTTGGGTCTTCTTCCTTAGAACTAAGGATGAGACTCCTGAGATCTTGAAGAACTTCATTCCGAAAATTGAGAATCAATGTGATCACAAGGTCAAAACCATAAGATGTGATCAGGGAACGAATTTAAAAACCAAATCCTTGATACATTTTGTGATGAAAAGGGTATTTCAAGACAATATAGTGCTCCCAGGACTCCTTAGCAAAATGGTGTTGCTGAGAGGAGAAACAAGACACTTATTGAGGCTGCTAGAACCATGTTGTCTGACTTTAAACTGCCTATCACCTTCTGGGAAGAGGCTGTCAACACAGCCTGCTATGTGCAGAACAGAGTTTTAGTAGTTAAGACTCATGGTAAGACTCCTTATGAGTTGTGGCACAAAAGGAGACCATTCATTGGTTTCCTCAGGTCATTTGGATGTCCATGCACCATCTTGAATACCAAAGATCAAGTAGCCAAGTTTGTTGAGAAATCAGATGATGGAAACTTTGTTGGATACTTCTCTCAAGCTAAGGCTTATAGAGTATACAACCTCAGAACTAGAGTAATTGAGGAGCCAGCCAATGTGACCTTCAATGAAAACACTCCTAGTGTTAAAGGTTCTAGTCCGGATTGGCTGTTTGATCTTGATTTAGTTACCAACTATTTTAACAATTCTTGTGAGAATGTTTCAGGATCTACAGATAATATATCAACAGGTGATCCTGACCCAAGATTTGAGCTGAGAAGACCAAACAAGAATACTACTTCAGCTCCAATGGTAACTAAACCTGCAAGTGAAGCTCCTATCAGTAGAAGCATGACAAATACTGTTGATTCATCTAAGATGCCTTTAAATTCCAGCTCAGAGCTCCAAATCCATGTGAAGGAACTTAAAATGAAGAAGGAGATAGAGGTGGTAACAATGATTAGGAATTTCTTGATGCTGATAACCACTCCTTAGAAGACAACATTAATGATGTAACACACTCATTGGATCAAGCTTCTCTTGATAAGTGTGTTGATGTGGTGGGTAGTACTTCTTTTCCAGATCTAAATTTCTCTAACTTAGATCTCTCAAATCAACTTGATATGATCCCTCAACTTAGGATCCACAAGTCACACCCCACCACAAACATCATTGGAAATGTTGACACAGGGGTGAGAACAAAAGGACAAACACATGAGAGCAATGTTTGTCTACATTCTTGTCTCTTATCCCAGATTGAGCCGAAGAAAGTTGATGAGGCTTTGAAGGATGGAAGCTGGATTGAGGCAATGTAAGAAGAGTTGTTTCAAATCAGAAGACAGAAGGTGTGGAACTTATGTCCTCTTCCTCAAGGGAAAAGTGTCATAGGAACCAAATGGGTATTCAGGAACAAGACTGATGATAGAGGGATTGTCATCAAGAACAAGGCTAGACTGGTTGTCCAGGGGTACATTCAAGAAGAAGGAATTGACTACACTGATGTCTTTGCTCCTATAGCAAGACTTGAAGTTGTAAAAATATTCCTGGCTTATGCTGCATCCAAGCATTTCAAGGTCTACAGGCTTGATGTAAAGTGTGCCTTTCTCTATGGGGTGATAGATGAAGATATTTATGTCAAACAACCACCTGGGTTTGCAAACCCAGATCATCCTGATTATGTCTGCAAGCATGATAAAGCTCTATATGGACTGCATCAGGCTCCAAGAAAGTGGTATGAGACACTATCAGAGTATCTTTGTCAACATGGATACAAAAGAGGTACTATTGATGGGACTCTCTTCATCAAAGAAACAGGGAATGACATAATGCTAGTTCAGATATATGTAGATGACATCATCTTTGGTTCAACTAATCCAAAGCTCTGCAAAGACTTTGAGAAGCTGATGAAGGATAGATTTGAAATGAGTGCCACGGGGGAAGTCAACTTCTTTCTAGGAATTCAAGTGAAGCAGGTTGAAAATGGAATCTTCATTAGTCAATCAAAGTATGTACAATACATAATTATAAGATTCAAGATGACTGATTGTAAGGTTACAAAGACACCCATTACCAGAAACCACTCCTTTGGTCCTGATCTTGAGGGGGAGTGTGTTGATGAACATCTCTACAGGGCTATGATTAGGTCTTTTATGTACCTCACTGCTAGCAGGCCTGATATTATGTTTGCCACGTGCATATGTGCAAGATATCAACCAACCCCAAGATGTCACACCTAGTTACTATGAAAAGAATTCTCAGATACCTCAAAGGTGCTCCTAAACTAGGCCCTTGGTATCCAAAGAATTCAGACTTTAATCTGTATGCTTATACAGATAGTGACTATGGTGGCTGCAACACAACTGCAAAGTCTACATCTGGGGGATGTCAATTCCTTGGTGGAAGGATAGTCTCTTGGCAATGCAAGAAGCAATCCTGTATGTCTGCATCAACTGCTGAAGCTGAATACATTACTGCTGCAAGCTGCTATGCTCAAGTGGTTTGGATTTAGAATCAGATGCTGGACTATGGATTCAATTTCAAGGAGACTCCTATCAACATAGACAACAACAGTGCTATCTCTATTATAGAGAATCCTGTGCAGCACTCTAGGACCAAACACATCAACATCAGGTATCATTTGATTAGAGATAATTTTGAGAAAGGATTAATCAAACTAATCAAGGTTAACACAAATGAACAATATGCTGATCTATTCACTAAAGTTTTTGATGAACAGAGGTTTAAATATCTTATATCAGCTATTGGGATGACTAACTTTGAATAGATTTTTCTTTAAACACTTAATCAACATTATTTCTACAAAATTGTGTGTCCTAAGTTGTCTATATTATCACCTTCATAAGCCCAGTTCTCTTTGGAAGTAAATCAATTTTTTTAGATATTCCTTAGATTTGTGAAAATTTATTATTTTACCTCGGAAGAACTCAAATTACCTTTGGAAGAAATTTATGTCTTTAAATCAATTAACTACTCATAAGAGATTACCTTCGGAAGAAATTCTTAGAATATCTTCCGAAGCTTAAATGTGCTTATAAGTACTTAAATGCATTCAAAGAACACATAATCTTCCGAAAGCAATTTTGTCTCGGAAGATTTATTATCTATGGATAATAATTTTCTCAGACTTAGTTCTTCCGAAGTAAAATTTATGTCGGAAGAAATTTCTTTAAGCATATTCTTTCCGAAGCCAAATTTTCACAACTCTTTGAAATATCTTCCGAAGCAAAGTTGCCTTCGAAAGCTTTTCTTAAAAAAACTTCCGAAGCAAAAATACCTTTGGAAGATTTTCAACTTCCAAGAAACTAACTTTTTGGGCGCTTTTTCAGAAGTGGGACCCACTTGCGGATTTCAAAGTTTATCTTTTTGTTCTAACTTTGTCTCAAATCCACTGCATATATCTTCTCAACGGTTCCATTTCTTCTCTCTACTCTCATAATCTTTAACCTAATTTCACCCCAAACTCACTTTCTTCTTCCTTTCTTCACTGATAAGCTTCACCAAATGGCCAACATCGATCGCAAAAACGACCCTGATTTCACCATGCACCTACACAGGCAACACAATCAAGTTGCCCTGTTGAACTCTAAGAAGGATCCAAGCTTCTCAGATGTTTGTAGGTACCTTTCTTCATCTCACTACTTCACCTCCCTTACAATCGATCCTCCTCTCTATGAGGATCAGTTGCTTGAATTCTGGCGGACCTGTCAAGAGGTCACCATGGATGGGGAGAAGGCACTGTCTGCTACGGTGCAGGGGAGGACAGTTTTCATCACCCCGGCCATCATAAACACCCATTTGCAGCTGGATGATGAAGCAAGTGAACTGTCCTTTCCAAAATTTGCTGTCAACCATTCCTTCCAGCAGATGGGCTATGAAGGTGACTTCTCAGTCAAAACCTTCAGGAAGGAGTACCTCCTCCATGTCATCATACATAGCTTATCTAACAAACATAGAGGATGGGATCAAGTTCCAGAAGACCTCTCCTTCATAGTCCATGGGATGGTACAAGGGGTCAAGTTTAGGTACTCTTAGTTTATTTACACAAATTTACTTGCTAACTTGGACTCCTTAGAATATTACATGTTCCCCAGGTATGTTCAACACATTCTCAACTGGGAACTGGGACCACAGTTGAGGGGAACAGGAAATATTCTTAAATTGGGACAAATGAGTCCCGGCATTTTCAAAATCTTGAAGAAGCCAACTGTTGGCTTCTCAGGGGAAAAATAGCCCTTGTCCCACAAATGTTTGAGCTCATTGCTCAGGATGACAACCTAGCAGCATCAGCTAGTGTTGATCCCACACCCTCCACTTCTCAACTACCTCAAACACAGCCTACCATCACCATCACCTACAAAAGAAAATCCAAACGAACCCCTGCACTTGCTACTGAGCATGTGCAAGCTCCCATATCATAACCCATACAGGAGGAAGTGGAATCTCGAGCTCCCACTTCCCCTAAGGAGCAGACCACACCCATCTTTCAAATAATCAGTTCTGAGGTTCCTCATGCTCAGGCTGATGAGCTCATTACCCAAACAGCTTCTAGCCTTCACTCTGAGTCTTTAAACTCAAGTGATCAACCTTCAGGGGACAGCTACCATCCCCAACCTCTAGATCTCAACCAACCAATATCTAGCATAGACTTTTATGATGATGAGGACTTGGATGTCACAAGAGATCAGGGAGAACAATATGTCTACTTCACAAATGACATACTTAAACTTCCTCTGCATGATCTCTTTGACATGAGAAGGTTCTATGTCAGTCTAAAGGATCCAAATCTTATGATGAAGAAAGGAATGCCGAAGATCCTGATGTGGACAATCAAAATCTGAAGAACTTCTCTATTTTGGTAGCATCAGCCTAGGGGGAGTTTGTAAGGAACATCTGAAGATTAAAGGCTGATGTAACCAAAGGATACCAGAACAACCAAGTCTTCCAGCATGCACTAAAGAACAAGGATGAACTAGCTTCGGAAGTCTTACACTCACAAATAAGTCTAAGTGTAAGATCTTCCGAAGCCAACAGTTCAGAAGAAGTTGCTTCGGAAGATTCACACTTATCAGAAAATATTACAAGTGTGAAATCTTCCGAAGCCAAAGACCCTTTCTTCCGAAGCCAAAGATGAAGTCTTTCGAAGCTTCATAAGACAAAGTCTTCCGAAGCCATTTTGATGAGAAGAATGATTCCTTCTAGAGACAGAGAAAATATGCTTTCTCTGAGTTACTTTTTGATAAAGCTACTGTACCTTCCGTTGCTGCTCTGAAGACTCACCTGCTTTTCATTAGTTGGTGAAACTTCCATACTTTATCAAACTGTAGAAAAAGGTCTTTACATGTAACTTCCCATAATTGTTCTTGTAGACTTGTCTTATTAGATAAAGTCAGTGAGCTATGGCATGTCATATTCACTAGTCAAAAGGCAATCTGCCTTTTGACTGTAGATTGATCTTGTTGTCTAGATTAGTCAAATCCCAACTTTCTTTTTGTATATTGACGGTTGTAGGTTGTAGTATATAAGAGTCTCAAGTTCTTGTAACTAAAACATACTTGAACACACTTTTAATAGAACTAGAGAATCAATATACAACTTCCTTGAAAACTTTATCTTGTGTTCTTGTGATTTTGTTCTTGTTTCACTTACATTACTTGTGTTGGCTTAGTGTCTTTTAAATAGTTACCAGTTCCCTATTTAAATTTTTAAGTGATCTAAAGTTCTCTCCTCCTGTGAAGCTAATTGCAAACTTAAGCACCCTTACCCGATCCTGCATTTTGTTTGCGCTAGATCTTCAAGAAGTGAGTTTCTAGCCCCTTTTTATGCAAGTTTTTACGTTTTGGGGCTATTATGCATACTAAAATGCTTGTTTGTGCTTGTGATGATGCTGTTTATGGTGTTAAGCATGTTAAAACAGCCTTAGATGCGATAAGTTGTGTTTAGGCGGGAAACCCTTAAGTTTTCGAGCGAGTAGGAAGGTTGTACGATAAGGATTTCAAATCTGGGAAAGTTCTCGTGTGATAAGTAAGTTCTCACGCGACCTATAGTTTTCGTGCAACTATGATTGATTTAATGTGCAGGGTTTGAATGTAGTAAGGTTCTCGCACGAAAGGGAAGTTCGCGAGTGAGATGAAGTTTTCGCATGACTTGCTGTTGTATGTGTTGTGTTATCTTTTCACGTTTAAACGGTTTTCAAAATGATATGTTTTATGGTATGACTTTACGTGGTATGTTATGTATATGTACGTAAAGTATTATGTAATAAAAGTGAAAGATAACGATAATGAAAAGTGAAACGTAATGAATGAATTAAAGTCTTGCAAGCAAAATGAATGGAGGTTCACAACTCATTGAGGGGTTGTTAGCTCAACTATGTGCGGTTTAGCTAACCCATGAGGATGCACATAGGGGGCCAATCTTGGTGATTGGCTAACAAGTACGAAAATAGGATCCTTGTCGCTTGACCCCAAGACGGTAGTAACTTCGCGCACAATGATGGGGCATAGCATATGGTAGGATCTAGATGAAAGTGAAAGATGTTAATGAAAGAAAGTACAAAAACGATCGAAAATGCACGAAAACGAACGATTAAGAATGAAATGCTGATATGTATGTATTGATGAATGATCATGTATGAAAATGTAAAGTTCTTAAATGTATGAAAATGTATTTTATTATAAAACTAGAACTCACTCAACGTCACTAACTATTGTATGCATAATAGTTGGCAGGTAATTGTTGATGCTGAGGAGATGCAGGCAAGGACGCGAAAGCAACTGGGATAGTTCGAGTCTGGCATCCATATTTTTAGGAATGTTATTGTATTGATACAATTTTTAAAATGTAAATGAAATAATATAATGTTTTGACACAAGTTTAATTATTAATGAAAAGTTATATTTTCCGCTTTGAACGTTACATTTTAAATGTTTTATGCTATGAATGACCAGTTGTAAGCGTCCCGGGAATGGGCCCTTACATTTTGTGTGCTTGTCGGTGGACGGTGGCGATGCTCTCGATGGTGATGTCGGTACGGTCGCTTGCATGTCGGCCTTGCATCTTTGCCTGAGGTAGCCCTGATCTCAGATCTAACATGGTTTTTCATGATGGCGGTGGGTCTGTTGGCCTTTTTCATCTCTTTTGTGGTTGAGGTGTTGCCGTCGGTTGTCTCTGCCCTTTCAAGATGTTGATGATTGCTTAATCTTTTGTTGATGTCAACGATGTTGGGTGTTTTTTTTCATTCGTTGACGTCGATGATGCTAAGCGTACGCTTACCTGAGACTGTTGTTCGTTGATGTCGATTATGGACACGTCTTCATCTGAGACCATTGCTTCCGGTTCACTTGCAATTTTATATGAAAACTGGTGTTGGTTATCTTGGCTTGGCATCCATTTTTGGTGTGTAGCCGCAACCGGGTATTGGTTTAATTGTTGGTATACATGTACCGGAAACTATCTTGTTGGTGATCTTATCATGTTTTGAGACTTTTGTTCGTTGATATCGATGATGATGAACACGTCTTCATCTGAGACCATTGCTTTTGATTCAACTGTGATTTTATATGAAAACCGGTGCTAGTTACCTTGGCTTGGCATCCATTTTTGGTGTGTAGTCGCAACTGGGTATCGATTTAATGATTACTTTACCTCCAATTAAAACTGTTAGGTTGCGACTATGATGATGCAAACGTAAGTATCAGCCTCAGTTTACCTCGTTCTTAGGACACACAACGCACATCCGGGTTAAAACACTAGTTAAAGTTAATAAATCTCACTTCCTCAGTCAGTTCATTAAAAAAACTATTAGATAGGTTAATGATCAGTAAATATAAAAAAAAAGTTAATATCATAATAATTTTACTTTGCCAAAAAAATAAATATAATAATATGTTTAATGTCTTTCATCACTTTATTTCTTGAAACTGGTTTAGGGCACACAGAATGGATAGGAAAAATGCCAGAAAGGAGCCGAAGAAAACTAGGACTGGTCGGCAACACCATACCCCAGTCTGCTAAATTCATCAACCTGGTGAGAATTCACCAATCTTCAACGACTCAACCCTAAAAAAATTGGCCATTGTAGGTGACCATTGGACATATAAAAAAAAAATTACACTATAAATTACAACTCAAACTCAAAATTTTAACACATTAACTCTACTGCTAATAACTATACTTTAAATCACTCTCTACTCTATTCTAAAATAGTTCTATGGATCCATTAGACATTAATATTTACGACTCATCAACTTTGAAGATGAAGATTCAAATACGCAAAAGCGTAATTTTGAGTTTTTGACTACAGTGGTTTATTTATTATTAAGCATAGTGCAAGACACCAGCTCATCGTCAAGAAGGTACTTTAAATGTTTTTCACATATTTTATTGTTATTATTTATATTTCTTCTTTGAAAATATTATATATTATTTAAGGTACGTGCAACAGGACGATGATGTAGAGTCTCATAACCAATTAGTGTACAATACTTGGTTTATAATAATCCAACATTTCAACTTGAAATGTTTTGAAGAAGGTTTCAATTGGATAAATACTAGTTCTTTAAAACCATTTTTGACGTGCAGGGTCATCAAAGTTCTACTTACAAAAACGAACTTTCTCAAATATGACAACTAGCATACAGGAATATTCTAGACTCGCTTCATGAGTATTTGAATATGTCTGAGAGAACATCACACAACTGCATGTAACACTTTTGTGATGTTGTTATAACTTTGTATTCGAAAGACTATCTTCAAAGACTGACGTACAACTGTAGGACCGTTAAAGGGTACTTAAGCTTGCACTTAGTTAACACACTTAGGAGGATCTTAAGATTACTTAACAATTCAAATAGGGAACTATGAACTTTTACTAAAGATACAAGACAAACATAGGAATAAAACAAGAACAAGAACACAAGGTAAATTTTCAAGGAAGTTGTATATTGCTTCTCTAGTTCTATTACAAGTGTTGTACAAGTATATCTTGAATACAAGAACCGAAGACTACTTATACTACAACCTACAACCGTCAATATGCAAAAAGACAGTTGGAAGTGACTAATCTAGATAACAAGATCAGCCTAAAGTCAAAAGGCAGATTGCCTTTTGACTAGTGACTATGACATGCCATAGCTCACTGACTTTCCTATTACAAAAAGCCAAAAAGGAACAAAAACAGAAACTTGCAGACGAAGAAATTATCTACTTTATCATAAAGTATGAAAGTTTCATCAACTAGTGATAGCAGGTGAACTACCTGAGCATGCAGCGGAAAGTAGGTTGCTTTATGATGAAGTTGATGGAAAAGGTATCTTTTCTCTCTCTTCAGAAGAAAATCAGTCTTGTCTTTAAACAGCTTCGAAAAACTTTTTCTTGAGAGCTTCGGAAGACTTCATCTTTTACCTTCGGAAGAGTTGAGTCTTTGGCTTCGGAAGACTTTACACTTAGAATATTTTCCAAGTTAAGTGTAAAGCTTCCGCAACAGTTTCTTCTGAACTTTGGCTTCGGAAGATTTTACACTTAGCATTTTTCTTGAGTGTGTAAAACTTTCGAAGCTAGTTCACCTTTGTTCCAAAGTGCATGTTGGAAGACTTGGTTGTTTTGGTATCCTTTGGTTGCATCAGCCTCTTAACTTCAAAGGTTCCTACAAACTCCCCCTAGGCTGATTCTAACAAAACAGAGAGGTTATTCAGACTGGGATAGTCCACATGAGGATCTTCAGAATTCCTTTCTTCATCAGCAGATCTGGATTCTTTAGACTCATGAAGTACCTTCTCATGTCATAGAGATCATGCAGAGGGAGTTCAAGCATGTCACTTGTGAAGTAGACATGTTGTTCTCCCTGATCTCTAGTGACATACCATCTGTCTAGATCTTCAGTAAATGTCCAGGATAGAATTTGTCTTTCAACAAAGAAAGGCTCTACTATGATAGGAGTTGGTTGAGAGTCCTCTTCATGCACTTCCTCAGGATGTTCTGACTCACCCTGAGATTGGGAGGAGGATGCCTTTCTTCTTTTCTTCTTTGAAGATGATCTTCTTCTGGCCATCCTTTTTCTCCTCCCTGATGATTTTAACTTAGAGGGTTGGTCTTTAGTACCAAGTTCTTCAATGGATTCCCTCTCGGTTAGGATCTCCTCTCTCCCAGTTTCAGAAGGAGAGGGAGGAGAACCATGCTGTGGGTTAGAAGATGAAGTTGGCTATTGTGCAGCTTCAGGTGCAGGTGGTGTTGTCTCTGTAGGTTCCACCTTTACCTCAACTTTAGGTTGAGCTTGACTTGATGATGAATGAAGGTCCACAAGCTCTCCCCTTTTTATCTTCTGCTTGATCACCCTTATGTGCTCATCTATTATGGATAGAGACATGGGACCAAGCCTCCTTCCGGAGAACCCATACAGCTTCAAGAAGCTCATCATCCTCTGCCTATCTGCAGACTTTTTCTGAATTTTTTGGATGATGGCTCTTGTTTTTGCAGCTTCTTCCCTTTGCCTCTTCTTTGCAGCTTTCCTTTCTTTCTTGGCTTGCTCTTCCAGCTGCTTATTGTATTCAAATAATATATAATTATAAGGCAAGGGAAGGAGTGCAGGTGCCTGATAGAGACCATTAGCACTCAGGTAGTTGATCATTTTTAATCTTTCTTCTTCATCAACTACCTGAGGTTGTTCAGCAGCCACAGTCTCTGACTCAGGACTTTCTTGAACTGGGGAGAGGATAGGAATGTTCTTGTAAAGCCTTTTTCTTCTTATTTCTTCCTTGTGTTTGAGGGTCAAGGCTACATCCTCTGCTTCCTTCCTTTCCTTTAACAATTCAATGTCAGCTAGTTCATTTAACTCCTCTAAGGGGAGAGAGATGAGTTTATCTATGTTGATGTTCCTGGTCCCCAGATAGTTGAGCCTGGCTACCCTTAATTCATCTTCTTGAGTGTTTGGTACAGGGATAGCCAGAATTGCAGCTTGCATGAATCCTGGGGAACCACTTGAACTCTCTCCCCTCAGCTTCCTCTTCCTCTCTCTCTTTTCTTCTTTAATCTCTTCAAGATTCATCTTCCTTTTGCCTTTCTCAATTGCAGATCTTGATCACTCAGCCTGAGGAGAGATTTGGCCTTCATTGCTTGATTCAGCAGTCAAGCTCTGGCCAGAGAGAGGTTGTGAAGCACCATCACCAGCTGGTGCTCACTGAGGGTATGGGGTGCTGGAGGAGATCTTGTCTCAAGGTTCACAGTCTCAGCCTATGGGCCTTCAGTCAAGGCTTTCCCTTTAAAGCAAATCTTAGGGTCTACCTCAACATCTAGTTGACCAAAGGCTTCAACTGCTAGCCTCTGTCTATATGATGCGGTTCTCCTTTTGAATTCTGCTAGCACCCAGTCTTGAATTTGATTGGCTAATCTGACAGCTTGTCTGTTATTGCTTGGGTTGACAAGTGCCAGATCTACCAAGTTTATACTCTCATAGAAACTCAGGGTGGAGATGTTGAGAATATCTTGTTGACCCTGAGCTCTAGAGATCACAAGAGCTTTCCTATCACTGTCATACCCCCAACCCCAAATTAGGTTCTCAGATGGGGTAGACATTGCTGTTGATACTCCCTCCTCAAATAGTTGTTGAATGAGAAGTTCCAGATCACTGTATAGAGGAGGTTGCTGAGCATGGACAACTACAAGATAGGATGGTGAGTCCTGTATGTCCATACTTGAGGAAGAACTCCCAGGTTCTGTGGCTGTTAGAACTTCCTCCCCCTTTTTGGTAGCATCACCCTCATGCATAGGTGAGCTGGGGAAGTGATCCATAACATCCACAGGTTCTTATAGACCTGGATGAGTTTGTCCTATGGGTCTCTCAGCTAACTGGCCCTTGAGATTGGTGATCTCAAGTTGCTGGTCATGGACCCACCTTTGCAAGATAGTCACCTGTGATTCAAGGTGAGCCATCTTTGAAACCAGTTGGGTGCAGATGTCTTCAAGTTGGTGCACCCTTAGTTTCATACTCCCCTCATCTTCAGTTGAAGAATCATTAGGGGATGAAGGAGGTGAACTAAGGTCTGCTCCTTCACCACCAGCATGAGGTTCTTGGCTGCTGGATTTCCCCTGCCCAGTGACAGTGTCAAGAGGCTGGGTTGCCGTGGTTGAGGTCTTAATGATGTAATCACCGGTAATAGTGAGAGCCTCTTCCATATGGGTCTCCTGGACAATCACAGGAAGATCCACCTCAGTTTGGGGTGTCTGATGTGGGCTAGAAATGGGTGAAACACAAGCACTCATCTCTCCTTGAGTGTGGGTATAGAGGAGAGATTCATGATACTCACTGAATCCCAAATCTTCATCAGAGTAGAAGTCAAGGCTGGGTATGGGGCGGTTGAGATCAAGAGGCTGGGGATGGTAGCTTTCCTCTGAAGGTTGATCACTAGAGTGTTGAGACTCGGAGTGATGGCTTAAGGCTGTTTGTGGAGTTGTGAGCTCATCAGGCTAAGCATGAGGAACCTCAGCACTGATTGTCTGAAAGATGGGAGTGGTTTGCTCCTCAGGGGAAGTGGGAGCTCGAGATTCCACTTCCTCCTGTATGGGTTGTGATATGGGGGCCTGCACTTGCTCAATAGCAAGTGCAGGGGTTCGTTTGGATTTTCTAGTGTAGGTGAGGGTAATTGTTGGCCTTGATAGTGGTGGAGAGGTGGAGGGTGTTGGTTTATCACTAGATGGTGTAGCTAGGATGTCACCCTAAGCAATGAGCTCAAACATTTTCGGGATAAGGGCTATTTCTACCCCTGAGAACCCAACAGTTGGCTTTTTCAATATCTTGAAAATGTCGGGCCTCATGTGTGCAAGTTTAAGAACATTACCTGTTCCCCTCAACTATGGTCCCAATTCACAGTTGAGAATGTGTTGAACATACCGGGGGAATATGTAATATTCTAAGGAATCCAAATTCGCAAGTAAATTTGTAAAAACAAACTGAGAGTACCTGAATTTGACCCCTTGAACTATCCCATGGACAATGAAGGAGAGGTCTTCCCATCCTCCATGTTTGTTGGATAAGCTGTGGATGACGACATGGAGGAGGTATTTCCATTGGAATGAGACCTTCCCCTTCCTGAAGGTCTTGACTGAAAAGTCACCTTCGTAGCCCATCTGCGCAAAGGATTGGTTGACAGCAGCTTTTGGAAAGGACAGCTCACCTGCTTCATCATCCAGCTGCAAATGGGTGTTTATAATGGCTGGAATGATGAAAATCGTCTTCCCCTGCACTGTGACAGACAGTGCCTTCTCCCCGTCCATGGTGACCTCTTGACAGGTCTGCCAGAACTCAAGCAACTGATCCTCATAGAGAGGAGGATCGATTGTAAGGGAGGTGAAGTAGTGAGACAAAGAAAGATACCTACACACGTCTGAGAAGCTTGGATCCTTCTCAGAGTTTAACAGAGCAACTTGATTGTGTTGCCTGTGTAGGTTCATGGTGAAATCAGGGTCGTTACGACGATTAAGATTGGCCATTTGAAGAAGCTTTGTAGTGAAGGAAAGAAGAAGATGATGAAATTTGGGGGTAATTTTAGGTTAAGGAACAATGAGAGAAGTGAGATGAAATAGAACCTTTGGAAAGATATACTTTGGATTTGAGACAAAGTTATGACAAAAAGATAAACTTTGAAATCCGAAAGTGGGTCCTACTTCTGAAAAAGGCGCCCAAAAAGTTAGTTTTCTTGGAAGTAGTAAAAGCTTCCGAAGGCAATTTTGGTTTCGGAAGCTTTGCAATCAAAGCTTCCGAAAGCAATTTTGCTTCGGAAGATATTTCAAAGAGTTTTGAAATTTTTGGCTTCGAAAGAAATAAATGAGTCTTCCGAGACTAAATTGCTTTCAGAAGAAATTTGTTACTAAAATGCATTTAAGTACTTATACCAAAATTTAAGCTTCGGAAGATACTTCAAGAATTTCTTCCGAAGGTAAATCTCAGATAAGCTGTTTAAACGATTTAGACAGAAATTTCTTCCAAAGGCAACTTTTGCTTCTTCCGAAGGTAAATTTTCATCATTCTAAGAGATATCATTTTTAAAGTTCGTTTTTCTTCCAAAGAGAACTGGGATTATGAAGTGATCTAATAGATAACCTAGGACACATAGTTTTAAGAAATAATGTTGATTAAGTTATTAAGAAAAAATCTATTCAAAGTTAATCATCCTAATAGCTGAAACAAGATATTTAAACCTATGTTCATCAAAAGCTTTTATGAACAGATCAGCATATTATTCATTTGTGTTAACTTTGATTAGTTTTATCAATCCCTTTTCAAAATTATCCCTAATCAGATGATACCTGATGTTGATGTGTTTGCTCCTTGAGTGCTGCACAGGATTCTCTGTAATAGAGATGGCACTGTTGTTGTCTATGTGGATGGGAGTCTCTTTAAAATTGAACCCATAGTCTAGCATCTGATTCTGAAACCAAAGCACTTGAGCACAGCAGCTGACAGCAGCAACGTATTCAGCTTCAGCAGTTGATGTAGACACACAGGATTGCTTTTTGTATTGCCAAGAGACTATCCTTCCACCCAGGAACTGACACCCCCCAGATGTGGACTTTACAGTCATGTTGCAGCCACCATAATCACTATCTGTATAAGCATACAGATTAAACTCTGAATTCTTTGGATACCAAAAGCCTAGATTTGGAGCACCTTTGAGATATCTAAGAATCCTTTTGACAGTGATTAGGTGCGACATCTTGGGGTTGGCTTGATATCTTGCACATATGCATGTGGCAAACATGATATCAGGCCTGCTAGCAGTAAGATACATAAGTGACCCAATCATAGCCCTGTAGAGATGTTCATCAACACACTCCCCCTCAAGATCAGGACCAAAGGAGTGGTTTCTGGCTATGGGTGTCTTTGCAACCTTACAATCTGTCATCTTGAATCTTGTAAGTATGTCCTGTACATACTTTGACTGACTGATGAAGATGCCATCTTCAACCTGCTTCACTTGAATTCCTAGAAAGAAATTGAGTTCCCCCATGGCACTCATTTCAAATCTATTCTTCATCAGCATCTCAAAGTCTTTGCAGAGCTTTGGATTAGTTGAACCAAAGATGATGTCATCTACATATATCTGAACTAGCAATGTGTCATTTCCTGTTTCTTTGATGAAGAGAGTCCCATCAATAGTACCTCTTTTGTATCCATGTAGACAGAGATATTTTGATAGTGTCTCATACCACTTTCTTGGAGCTTGATACAGTCCATAAAGAGCTTTATCAAGCTTGCAGACATAATCAGGATGATCTGGGTCTGCAAAGCCAGGTGGTTGCTTAATATAAACTTCTTCATCAATCACCCTATAGAGAAAGGCACACTTCACATCAAGCTGGTAGACCGTGAAATCCTTGGATGCAGCATAAGCCAGAAACATTCTAACAGCTTTAAGTCTTGCAACTGGAGCAAAGACATCAGTGTAATTAATCCCTTCTTCTTGAGTGTATCCTTAGACAACCAGTCTAGCCTTGTTCTTGATGATGATCTCTCTATCATCTTTCTTGTTCCTGAATAACCATTTGGTTCCTATGACACTCTTCCCTTGAGGAAGAGGGCATTAGTTCCAAACCTTCTGTCTTCTGATTTGAAGCAGCTCATGTTGCATAGCTTCAATCCAGCTTCCATCCTTCAAAGCCTCATCAACCTTCTTCGGCTCTATCTGGGATAAGAAACAAGAATGTAGACAAACATGGCTGTCATGAGCTTGTCCTCTTGTTCTTACCCCTGAGTCAACATTTCCCATGATGTTTGTGGTTGGATGTGACTTGTGGATCTGAAGTTGAGGGATCACAGCAAGTTGGTTAGACAGATCTAAATTTGAGAAATTCTGATCTGGCAATGAGGTGTCTCCCACCACATCAGCACACTTATCAAGAGAGACTTGATCCAATGAATGTGTGACATCATTCATGTTGTCTTCAATGGAGTGGTTATCAGCATCAAAAAATTCTTGATCACTGTCACCACCTCCAATTCCTCCTCCTGCATTTGAAGTTCCTTCTCCTGAATTCTAAGCCTCTGAGCTAGAATTTGAAGGCAATTCATTTGAATCAGCAGTATTTGTCATGCTAATGCTGATAGGAGCTTTAATTGTAGGGTTAGTCACCATTGGAGCTGAAGTAGTCTTCTTGTTTGGTCTTCTTAGCTCAAATCTTGGATCAAGATCTTCTGTTGACCTGTTATCTGTAGATCCTGAAACATTCTCACAAGATTTGTTAAAACAGTTGGTAACTAAGTCTAGATTAAGCAGCCAATCTAGACCAAAACTTTTCACACAGGGTGTGTGTTCATTGAAAGTCACATTGGCTGACTCCTCAATGATTCTAGTTCTGAGATTGTATACTCTATAAGCCTTAGCTTGAGAAGAGCACCCAACAAAGTATCCATCGTCTGATTTCTTAGCAAACTTGGCTATTTGATCTTTGGTATTCAAGATGGTGCAAGGACATCCAAATGTTCTGAGAAAACCAATGAATGGTCTCCTTTTGTGCCACAATTCATAAAGAGTCTTACCATGTGTCTTAACTACCAAAACTCTATTCTGCACATAGCAGGCTGTGTTGACAGCCTCTGCCCAGAAGATGATGGGAAGTTTAGAGTCAGACAACATCGTTCTTGCAGCTTCAATAAGTGTCATGTTTCTCCTCTCAGCAACACCATTTTGCTGAGGAGTCCTGGGAGCACTGTATTGTCTTGAAATACCCTTTTCATCACAAAATGTATCAAGGATTTGGTTCTTGAATTTGGTTCCTTGATCATCTTATGATTTTGACCTTGTGATCAGATTGATTCTCACTTTTCACAATGAAATTCTTTAAGATTTCAGGAGTTTCATCCTTAGTTCTAAGGAAAAACACCCAAATGAATCTTGTGAAATCATCTGTGATCACCAAACAGTATGAGGTCCTTCCTAAACTCATTACACTGGTGGGGCCAAATAGATCCATATGTATCAAGTGTAGGGGAGTAGTGATAGAGTTCATTTCCTTTGGCTTGTGAGACACTTTGGTTGCTTCCCCTTCAGGCATGCAACACAGTGGTCATCACTTGTAAACTCTTTCTTTGGCATTCCAGTTACCAAATCATTCTTAATCAGTTTATTCATATTCTTAAAATTTACATGGCATATTCTTTTATGCCAAAGGAAAGACTCATCACTATTTGCTTTAGATAGAAAGCAAGAAATCTCTCCAGAGGGAGATGTTTCCTGCAAGTCCATCTTGTACATGATCCCTTTCCTAGGGGCTCTGAGCAGAATATGCTCTTGAGGAATGTCAACCCCGGGCTTGAGAACAATGCACTTATGCTCAGTAAAGAGCATGTGATGTTTTTGGTCACAAAATTAGGACACACTCAAAAGATTGTATCCAAGCTCCTTGACAAAATTTACCTTCTCAATGCTGAGCTTACCATTTGAGACCATGCCCCTACCAGTGATGTAACCTCCTGCATCTCCTCCAAAAGCAACTGGTCCTCCATCAATTCTTTCAAAGTTTTGAAGTAGGGACTCATTGCCTGTCATGTGCCTGGAGCAGCCACTATCAATGATCCACACATTTCTGTTTGCCTTTGGCTGTCCTGCACAAAAGAGATGATTTAGTTACATTTGAAACCCAAGCCTCATTGGTCTTGGGCTTATAAAATTCAGATGAAGGCAATGAAACAGTAAGTGATCCTATGTTCAGGCTTTGAGGATCATTTGCTGTTACTGAAGAGGAGCTTTCAGTCTCAAGGTCTTCCTTCATCTTCCACACCACCTTTGGAAGATTGGCTTGACCTTCAATACTTCGGAAGCTTTTGTAGCTTCGGAAGCTTTGGAGACGGATCCTTCGGAAGATCTTTCTTTCACTGTAGCAAGCTTCAGTGCTTCGGAAGCATTCCTTTCTTCCGAGACCAACTTTTCTTCCGAAAGCAGTTTCCTACTTGCCTTCTTCTTCATTTTGGAGCTTTCGAAGGAAACAGATTTTCCTTCTGAAGCTGTTTGTTTCTTCTTCTTCTCAGAAGTTTTCTTCTTAATCATGTGGATAGTACTTTTAGGATTGTATTGACAATCCTTAGCCATATGTGAAGTACTACCACACATAACACAATCCAAATCTTTCCTTCTGAGAGTCTTCTTTCCCAAAGAAGACTGAGCTTGAACTCTTTCCTTTTCTTTCTCCACCTTTTCAGATGATGCAACATGCTTCTTAGGGTGAAGCTTGCTCTTTGAAACGGATGGTTCAGGCTGTGCAGCAGTGACACACAGCTGATCAGTCTTCTTGTTGTTGCTGGAGTGAGTTGAAGCTGAAGTAGAACTCTTGGTACTAGAATTCTTGACAGGATCTTCAGCTTTCATCACCTTGAACCCTGCAGAGATAAATAATTGTTTCTGTTTGGGATCAAAGGTGGTCTTGATCTCTTGAGCTTTTTTGGATCTTCTCTTTGCTCTTCTGATCAAGTTCTTTCTCTTGGTTTAGCTCAAACCAACTTCTTTTTCCTCCTTAGGAGCATGGTGACCCTTTTTGGATTGACTATCTTCACTCATCTCAGAGTCATCCCTCACCTTCTCCTCTTCAACCTCTTCATCACTGGGGTCTATGGATGGCAGCTCATCTTGACCAGTTCCACACCTAGAAGATCTGACTGATAGTAGAGTGTGTGGAGGAGCTATCTCACTAGATCCCAGTTCCTGCTTATTCTAATAACACACTTTTATATGCAGAGATGAGGATATCATATTCTTGAAGGTCTCTTCTTCAAGAACACATTTTTCTGCCCTGGCTTTGCTGGTCGCAAGCTCAGCCTGGCATTTAGTCAACTTGGTAATGAGACCCCTAATTTGAGTCCTGTAGTTTGTTTGCTCATGTTTAAGAGTTGAAACATTTTTCTCTAGATCTTTATCTTAAGTTTATAGTCATTTTCAGCTCTTTTAAAATCAGCTTTTAAAATATTTAAAGACTCAATGTCAGATCTCATTTCCAAGTTGTAGGACCTGTATCTATTTACTTTAGCAATACATTCAGGAGAGCAAAGATGTTCAAGTACCTTGGCTTCATCATGATCAGCCATGAGTGCTTGGTTTGAGATGCATCTTCAGCTTGAAAGCTCCAGTCAAAGCCTCCTTCTTTTAACAGCAACTGCAGCTTGCTGTCTTGGCTTCTCATTCTGGTGCCCTCCTTCAGTGTAGTTTGGCCTGGATGAAGCTTGGCCACCATTTGACTTAGGTGCCTTGCATTCTCTAGCAAAGTGTCCCATCTGGTTACAGTTGTAACACTTGACTTTGCTCTTGTCCAGCCCAAACTTGCCACTGGCAGCATTGCTAGGAAACCTTCTCCCAGTCCTCTTGTAGAACTTCTGGGCTTGAGTGAGAAGAGCCATTTGCTGGACTATCTCCATGTACTCCAGATCATCTGGATGGATACAGTCCAGGTCTTCAAGAGTGAAAAGAAAGTTGCCTGAACTTTCATCAGTGGAGACAAAAGCTTGAGAAGAACTTGTCTCTTGGAAGGGACTTCCTTAGATGTAGCTCTCTCTGGGTGTCTCTGGGAAGGTGATGAAAGGATCCTTTTTTGAGGTTTTAGGGTAGCAGATGAGATGATGTTGTGGTTCTCTGCTATCCCTTTCAACCACATAAAGGGCTGAACTCTGGTGAGTGTTGGAGTTACCAGATGAATTTTGCATGTTCATCTCCATCTGGTATCCACTGAGTATCCCATACAACTCAGTGAGAGTAAGGGTCTTGAGGTTTTCAGTCCTCTTAATGACCACACAGTAGTGTGTCCATTGTCTTGGAAAAGAGGACATGAACTTCCTAACAATATCCTTGTTCTTAATAGTTACCCCAACATCAGCCAGAGTATCCATAATCTCAACATACCTGAAGTATTGTTGAGTCATGGTTTCACCTGTCTTGAAGGTGAAATTTTCAAACTGCTGCTTCAGGAGATCCTTCTTATTCTCCTTGGCTTCATTTGAACTCTCATACATCAGTTTTAGTGCATCCCATAGCTGTTAGCGGTCTTGCACTTCTTGAAACCTCTGTAGATGGAGTTTGGAAGAGCAGTTTGGAGGCTGTCATGGCTTTCTGATCAATGTCAATTCTTTTCCAGTCTTCATCAGAAAAGTCAGCCCTCTCCTTTGGTATCATGCCACCACCAGCAGCAGCTGAAGAGGTGCATGGTACATGAGGTCCATTGACAACAGACTCCCACATCCTAGAATCTTGAGACTTGATAAAGCCTTCCATTCTTTGACACCAAGTGTCAAAATCCTCAGGAGTGATCAGTGGGGACTTTGTCATAGTTCTAGTTTCCATATCAGCTTTGGAGATAGCTGCCATTTGAAGAGTTAAGTGATGTGTGTAACTAAGAGGATTTGAAGATGGTGAGATCTTACAATCAAGAGCCTTGAATGCTCTGATACCAAATGCAGGACCGTTAAAGGGTACTTAAGCTTGCACTTAGTTAACACACTTAGGAGGATTTAAGATCACTTAACAATTCAAATAGGGAACTGTGAACTTTTACTAAAGATACAAGACAAACACAGGAAAAAAACAAGAACAAGAACACAAGGTAAATTTTCAAGGAAGTTGTATATTGCTTCTCTAGTTCTATTACAAGTGTTGTACAAGTATATCTTGAGTACAAGAACTGGAGACTACTTATACTACAATCTACAACCGTCAATATGCAAAAACACAGTTGGAAGTGACTAATCTAGACAACAAGATTAGCCTAAAGTCAAAAGGCAGATTGCCTTTTGACTAGTGACTATGACATGCCATAGCTCATTGACTTTCCTATTACAAAAAGCCAAGAAGGAACAAAAACATAAACTTTCAGGCGAAGACCTTATCTACTTTATCATAAAGTATGGAAGTTTCACCAACTAGTGATAGCAGGTGAACTACCAGAGCATGCAGCAGAAAGTAGGTTGCTTTATGATAAAGTTGATGGAAAAGGTATCTTTTCTCTGTCTTTAGAAGAAAATCAGTCTTGTCTTTAAATAGCTTCGGAAGACTTTGTCTTGAGAGATTCGGAAGACTTCATCTTTTACCTTCGGAAGAGTTGAGTCTTTGGCTTCGGAAGACTTTACACTTAGAATATTTTCCAAGTTAAGTGTAAAGCTTCCGCAGCAGTTTCTTCTGAACTTTGGCTTCGAAAGATTTTACACTTAGCATTTTTCTTGAGTGTGTAAAACTTCCGAAGCTAGTTCACCTTTGTTTCGATGTGCATGTTGGAAGACTTGGTTGTTTTGGTATCCTTTGATTGCATCAGCCTCTTAACTTCAGAGGTTCCTACAATAACTATTATACGCTGCACATGAGCTACACCTTGGTTATCTAAGAATGTTGGGGAGCTTAGATTGTATGCATTGGGCTTGAATAAGTTGTCCAATTGAATGGCGATGGCAATACATGAGGGGGATCACAAGGATCCAACGATAATTTATTTCTCAACTATAAATCGAACCAAACAAGCCATTAGTATTTTTATTTTTCAAGATGTTAATTTATTTTAATTGATGTACTTTATTTTAATTTATGAAGTTTGTTATATTATTTTATTGCATTTATATTTGGTTATAGAAATTAAAATGCAAATAGAAATTTGAAAAAAAAAATTGAAAAAAGAGAAGAAATATGTAAAATTTGGGAGACATCATGAAAAAACTGGAAAAACTAGGGAAATGAGAAAGGCTGATATGTCATAGGAAAAAACAAAAATGCAGAACGTTTACTAGTGGCCTTAGTTAGGTAGGTTTATTGATTAGGTTTAATGTGTAGTTTTGAGTAGTTGCAAATCTTCTGGCCATTATCATAAAACATAAGCTCACATACAAAGTGAATTTAAAAAAACCAATTGATTCTATTAATTTGAAAGAGTTTCTTTGGGTAGGAACGGTCTAAATTTTCATGTAGGTGAATGATCGTATTGGAATATTTATTAAATGATTATAATTTTAATTAAGTAAACTAAACAATTAAATATCTATAATATAAACCTTCTTATTTTAATAATTTATTAAAACCTACTAAATTATAAGATTTTCAATATATCTTATCTTATATTATAATTTTATTATTCTTTATTTTTGTTTATTTATTATTTCTTAAATATTCATGAGTTCTTACATTACCAATTACTAATTATATGTAGCAAACAAAATATATTAACAATCTAATTGTTATAAAATGTTAAATTCATTTAACTCACGTAGTAAATAGGTTTCTAAACATTGTTTATATAGCTTTAGGATTTGATTTCTTTTAGGAATTGATCTCTATAGGGTTCTTACTTGGGTAACTTGTATTGGTTTGAAAGACCACAACCAAAATGTTCCACTCCAAGTCACACATCAAGCAACATACGCTCCTACATTTCGTAGATGACTACATTTTATTGTTCTTCCTCCTTTAGAGTATATTGAGTCGTCTTGTTTTCCTATTTTTTTAAGGTGACACATCAGTGTCACGTTTGATTTTTTATATTCCTCAATTTTCTCCAATTTTTGCTCATTTTACACAAAATCGCCCAAGTAATCCCTGTTTTCCGTGTTTGATCCGGAAAATAAGAGAAAGCGGATGGTGATGCCCAGGGATTTTTCACTAGATCAGACTACTAAGTATTTCACCGCAACCCAAGAGTGGTCTTCCCACCCGGTGCTGGAAGTACCGTGGGCTCGGGCTCTCTTATGTATTTAAATATATAAATATTTTGTTACATATCTTTTGTGGTAAATTCACATGTTTAGCCACTTATTTATCTTAATTGTGAAATTATAAGATATTTTTAAAACCTAGAGCATTTTTTAAAAAAACTAAGTTTTCAAGAATATAGGCATGATCGTGCACTATACTAGGCACAACTGCGCACCTTAAAGCATAGGCGCGACGACACCCCTCCTAAGCATGGTCAGGCGCCCTTTGAAAACTTAATTAAGACATGTTTTACTTCCCCGCGTCCGTGTCTTGAGATTCAACCATGTTTGAGTAGAAACCACATTATTATCAAAGATCGAAGAGACAACTGAAGTTGCACATCGGTCAAACACTCTGGAAAACAAAATGATCACTATCGTGCCTAATCAAAGCACGGTTGCGCTTTGTATGGGGCATGATCGTGACTCCTCACCAAGCATGGAAGTGTCTTATCTTTTTGCTATAAAAGCTACCATAAGCCTTCATTTTATGCGTGGACTCCATGAGAGAAAACCCACTGTTCTATTTTCTAAAATTAGTGATTTCCCACCATCTTCAATGATTCAAGGAAGATTACAAGATTAAGAAGAACAACATCCATCATCTACATCATTGGGCTTGGATTCTTGTCATGTTAGGTTTTATGTTCATCTAGAATTTGTTGACATGAATTGCTAGCTTGTGTAATCTTGACATGAAAGTCATATGTTGAAGAAGTGCAACTAGTTAGTAGTTTGGTTATTTCTTTGTAAGACTACAAGTAGTTGTTTATCTTTTAACTTAGAAAGTAATGAATTAAACAGAAAATTGTTCTATATCATATCTCTTCTCTAGCCTTGTTCTTAGAAGATTGACCATATCAAGTCGGTATCAAGCAATCAAAGTAAAGAGGTGACGTTACAATGTAAATGCATTTCTAGTGGTTGTTAGCTTATTTTGACCACTGAATCAATATTTCAGATTCGTTGAGCTTGGATCTTAGGATTTATCATTTTCAGATCTGAGAATTCAAAATTAAAGATGGGTGGAAGTGTGTGAATCGAAGAACAAGGACATGTGTGTAATGTATAATGTTATGATTTCATTGATGTTGAATAACAAATCGCAATGAAGAAACATATACAAAGATGGATGAACATCAAACCCACCCAAAGGAGAGAAATTCTCCTTGGGTGGTGATTTACACCATGAAAAACACACACATAAGAACTACCAGCTCTCACATACTTTGCAATAATCACACATTACAAGTGGCACTAGTGGTTCTATTTATAATGTTTTTACATCATGACCTGATTTTGACTTTTCTTGTGGTTTTGATGTTGACTTTGTCTTGTTGACTTTGTCTTGTGTTTGTTTCGTTCTGTTTATCAACTTGGTCTCTGAACTTGTACAATGAGATCTTCAGTTGGCTTTGATTATGGTTTGGAAAGCTTCAGTTTATCAATTGTTGAACCCAACAATACTCCCCCTAAACTGATGCTTGCCAAACTTTAACTTGAAGATCTTCTCTGTCACATGTCTTCTTGATCAACTGATGTTCTGACACAGTACACTGTAGTTCTCCCCCTCAGATTAAGCTTCTCCTAATGTATTTCTGATAAAGGATAGAATCTCTTTGAGAATACTTGACGTATTGGATATGAGGTGTATCACTTTTGGATTACTGTTTGTTCATATCACACTCAAAGGATTAGAATGTATTAGGCATATGATGAGGCTTTGAACTTCAATAAAAAGCATCAGGAACATAAGTCAGTCTTGAAGACACTTCAACTCTTTGAATCTCTGAATTAACTTGATAATGGATGGTTCCAAGTACTTCAGAAAGAGTTTCTAACAGTTGTACAAATCCTTGATTGGATCAATGATTATGTGACCAATGTTGATTTCTTCATTTTTGTTGAATGTGAAAATGGATGTGCCTGTTGGTTGCAATCATCCATATTCATCATGTTTCTTGTTTTCTTGTTTTTTGTAGTCATCTGTTCATCAATATTGTTGTTGTTGATGATGTTGTTGTTGATGTTGATATTGTTGATGATGTTGTTATTGATGTTGATGTTGTTGATGTTGTTGATGATGTTGTTGTTGTTGTTGATGATGATGTTGTTGATGTTGTTGTTGTTGATGTTGATGTTGTGCACGGAATGAAATCAAAGCTTAAAAACACAAAAGTGGCCCAAAAACCCATTTAGAGGCATTATTTTGGAAAATAACGGGACAACCCGCCTATGGCGGGTTACCATGACGTAGCCCTCGTTTTCATGGTCGTTTTGACTGGTAGCACGTTGGAAACGGAGGCTCGTAGCCCAGGTTATGCCCATTTTGTTGATCAAGCAGCCGTATTTGGGTGATTAACATCTGCATTTGTTGAGATAAGCATCCGTATTTGTATGTTAAAACAGCTGCATTTTGCATGTTCAACAGATGCATTTGTTTAATTAACATCAACATTTGTGAGCTAACTCATCCGCATTTGATGTAACATCTGCATTTGTGGACCACTGGAACTCAACCGCATTTGCACAAGACAGCCACATTTGTTATTCCAATCATCCGCATTAGTTGTTCAACAACAGCATTTGTTCATCCGCATTAACTCTGTAACATCCGCATTGGATGAATCAACATCCGCATTGGTTGTCTTAATGCTGCAGAACATCCGCATTTCTATTGTCACATCCGCATTTCATTAAAACAAATGCGGATGTGTTAAAAGTTATCGCATTTCTTTTGTTCATCATCAGCATTAGATTTGAACTTTCATCCGCATTTGTGTAGTTAACACATCCGCATTGAAGATTCTCATCCGCATTACATTTCAACACATTCGCATTCATTTAGTTCTCATAGCCACATTTGTATGCCCTTTATCAGCATTAGTTCTGTTTGAACATCCGCATTTGATTGCCTTGGCGACAAATGTGGATGGCTTCAGTAGGAAATGCGGATGCAAGAGAGAAATGTGGATGGCTTGTGTTTCATCCGCATTTGTCTTTCATGTTCATCATCTATTTGAGAATATTGAATTCAGGTTCAGTCCGAATCATCTCTGTTTGAGATCTTTGTAGTTAGCCTTGAAATCATGTTAATTGTACACTGGTGGTCTCGGATTTGTGATTGGATTTGATTCAACAACACATTGATTAACCACCAGTTTGAGATCTTTGTATTTTGAATCAACCTGTTCGAGATCTGAATGTTCTTCTCAAATAAATGTTCGAACCGAATGTCTTCTGTTGAATGCTTTATCATCTTCAATTCGAACCCATTTTGAATATATTTGTTGATGTTCTGTGTATTTTGTAGATGAACAGATGATGGTTTGATGAACAGAGACGTGTTCTTTATTTTTCTGATTTTCATCTTTGTTGTAAACATCTTTAAAGATGAAAACAGATCTGAAACATACATGAACCCAGCAACCAACAGCTCTGATACCATTTTGCTGAATCAATATTTCAGATTCGTTGAGCTTGGATCTTAGGATTCATCATTTTCAGATCTGAGAATTCAAAATTAAAGACGGGTGAAAGTGTGTGAATCGAAGAACAAGGACGTGTGTGTGTATAATGTTATGATTTCATTGATGTTGAATAACAAATTACAATAAAGAAACATATACAAAGATGGATGAACATCAAACCCACCCAAAGGATAGAAATTCTCCTTGGGTGGTGATTTACACCATGAAAAACACACACTTAAGAACTACCAGCTCTCACACACTTTGCAATAACCACACATTACAAGTGGCACTAGTGGTTCTATTTATAATGTTTTTACATCATGACCTAATTTTGACTTTTCTTGTGGTCTTGATGTTGACTTTGTCTTGTTGACTTTGTCTTGTGTTTGTTTTGTTCTGTTTATCAACTTGGTCTCTGAACTTGTACAATGAGATCTTCAGTTGGCTTTGATTATGGTTTGGAAAGCTTCAGTTTATCAATTGTTGAACCCAACATTGACAAAAACAGTTCTTAAGATGAGTTTAAGATTATGTTTTGGATAATGAATAGTCTAATGATAACCCTTAATCCTATAAGATCATAAATAGGCATACCAAATTCATGTTGGACTTCCCGGGTAGAGATGGGCAAACCGGGTTTTGGGCCGTACCCAGGCCTGGGTACAAACCGGGTTGGGCCCAACCGGGTTTTTTTGTACTCGGGTATTGGTGAACCCGGGTACGAACCCGGGTCAGGTTCATCATCATAAAAACCCTACCCGGTATACCCGGGTAGGGTCGGGTCGGGTATGAAACCGGGTTCATACCGGGTTTAATTTATTTTTTTCCTTTTTTTTTCTTTTCTTGTATGTGTGTCGAACACCGGGTCCTATCTTCTCTTTTTCTTATCTTTTCTTTTCTTTTTTTCCTTTTTATTTTTCTTTTCATATACCGGGTTCAAATCTTGGGCAGAAAAAGTTACACTTATAATATACAAATATTGAATACTTTTTATATAAAACATTTGAATGACAAAGAAATTTAAAAAGAACATGAAAGAAATATAATATTAAAACAACTTAAAAATACATAAATGAATCAATAAAAAATAACAATATCGTCTAATTTTATTTTCTACGAGATGTTTGATCAAATGCTAATTCTTCATCGGATATGCCAGAAGATACTCCTTCTTCTACCTCTTCATCATGTACTTTAGCTTCGAGTGTAATTTCGTCTTCGAGGCTTGTTTGGTCTTGTATACGATCCATTGCGTCTAAGTGATCCTTTAAACAAATGCACATCTCCACTGCTTCCGGAGTTGCTCTTGTTCTCCGTAATGATATTACCCTGCCACTAAGAGAAAAAGCAGATTCTAAAGCTACCGTAGAAGCTTGGACGCTTAGTAAATCACGGGCCATAGCAGAAAGAATCGGAAATTAATTGAGATTCTTTTCCTTTCCACCAAGCCAAAAATATCGAATGCACGATAATCTTCGGTAGTCATAGTGGAAATAAAATCCGTTCCACTATATCTATCGAGCTCACTTGTTGGGGTGTTACCTCTTTGACGTTTAGCAGTCACATCCCGAACAACATTCAACATAGTCAAAACAGGGTCTTTAACCGAGGTACTAGCACTTGAGGTTGATCCGCTTGGCATGGTTATGTTTACGTTAGACCCATATCTATTTAAATAAAAATTATAAATTGTTTTCAAACTTTCATTAAAATTTTCTTTTGCCTCGTTTGAAAATTAGGGTTTTCGTCATGCATATCCAAATTGTCATTTATCTCATCTATAAAACATTCAACCCCCGCAACATTTAGAAACGGATTTAAAGCGGCGGCACACGTAAAAACGGGTGGTAACTCCTTAAAATATTTTTTAAACTTTTCTTTCATTGGTTGTATCATTTGATTAAACATATTATTTTTATTTTGAAAATTTTTAAAATTCAAAGACAAAAAATATAATTCTTGAAGCACCGAATAACTAGTGGAATAATAAACTCCCGATAATTTTGTTGTTGAGTTTTTAAAAACCTCAAGAAACTCGGATAGACGTTGAAGATTCTCCCAACCCGCATCCGGAAATGGGTCGGCTTCACCATTATCCGAAAGACTATTATGAAAAGCTTTCAAAGTGCCCTTTTGTTTTAAAGCACATTCAAGTCGAATTCCACCGAGTAGGTACATCCCAATTAGGACCTAAAAATCTAGATTCCGTATCCTTACAAAGTTGTTTATAATCTTGATATCTTCTTCTACTTTTTTTAAAAACGTCATATAACATAAATCGAAAAGCTTTAGTAAAGTTATCAACATATTGTCCGGATAGTCCGTCTTGCACTACTAAATTAATTATATGTGCAACACAACGAGTATGGAAAAAATCACCGTTTGCAATCGGAAGATATTTTAATTTTAATTTTTCAACCGCGGTTGTGTTGTTAGAGGCGTTATCAAATGCAATTGAAAAAAGTTTATTTTTTAACTTAAAAGTATTTATTACATTATCTAAAAGTAGTAAAACAAAAATTCTCCGGTGTGTGGATACGGAAAAAGATCAAATGCAAACGTACGTTTTATCAATTGCCATGAATTGGGATCCACCCAATGAGCGGTGACGAAATGTACGATTCGGGTAAACCGTGTGGAGCCGACCAAACGTCACTAGTTAAATTTACACTGGTATTTAAATTTTCAAATAATACAATTAAATCATGTTTTGCTTGTTTCCATAATTTTAAACAATAACGTCTAAGTGTAGTACGACTTACGTGGGTGTAACGAGGTTGAAGCGTCTCTCGAATTAAGTTGGTCAACCGAGGATTGTCAAAGTGACTAAAAGGGAAAGCTTCTTGAATCACGAACTTCGCATTCTATCTCGAACCGTATTAACATCGTAATTAAAGGTTCCACCGTCTCCACCCAATTGTGTTTGTTGCGAATCCGGATTACTTTTCAACGACTTACAAAACTTCTTGCTAATGTGTTTGCTTAAAGTCGTGTTAGAATCTTTAGCAAGCAAAGCTCCACAAAACCTGCAACGAGCCTTTACAGACCCGTCACTCAACTCAACCATATCCCAATTGCACCAAACATCCATGTTACGATTGTGTGTAAGAACACGAACGACGGTTGGAGAGTTTGACGAACCTTGACCAACGGAAGATTGTGATTGAGCCATATCAAGATTGAAGAGAGTGAAAGTGTAAAACGAGAGAGTGAATGTGTAAAACGAGATTAAACGAGAGTATTTTTTGCGTTTTTTGCGTATGTTTTTGCGTTTGAGACTTGGGTACTAAACCATATCAACCCACACCTATTTATACTAACTTATAAGGCTAAAAGAGACAAAAAAAAAAGTAACAAATCGGGGCTAACGGCTATATAGCCGTTATTAACGGCTAGATTTAAAACAAAAAAAAAACGGTCAAAACCGGGTCCAACCCGGGTTCAATGGGGTTGGGTCCGGGTCGGGTCGGGTCGGGTTCTACCAAAATCTAGAAAAATATACCCGGTTCCAACCCTATGTTTTTTTCGGGTCCAAACCGGGTACACCCTATACCGGGTCGTACCTGTACCCGGGTTCGGGTCGGGTCCGTACCCGGGTATTTTGCCCACCTCTATTCCCGGGGACTGGATAGGCAATGAGTAACTAGCAACCCACGGTATGGGAGACACTTGTATACATGGGCGGACCTATATAGGTCTCATAGGGGTCGTCCACATCCCATGAAAATTTGTTCTTTTAGTGTATGTACCTTCGAGTCCTGACTCACTCCTAAGAAATTTTAACTTCGCCCCATTAAAGTTTGACATTTATCCCATGAAGCTTTAATACCGACTCTCAAGAAACTCCACACTGGGCCTATAAAAACTTTGACACCAACCCCCAAAAAATATAGTTTAACATTTCAAGATTTTAAAAATATAAACATACTATAAACTAATAGTCTTCAGTTCATTTGGAGCGAGTCTAATAGCTAACCAACCCAACGACCCGTTTAAATTTTCTTATAAACCCAAATATCTAATAATTATTTAAACAATTTAGTTCATTATTCTTTAATTCTCAAAAACTCAATAATCTAAACACTCGAAATCTATATAAATTTGTTAAGTGCATTACTCTATTAGCACAATTTAAAAAAAAACTAATGAAACCATGAAGGAACGATCGTTTGACAAAAATTTTACCATATTTACTACCACCAATCACCTCTTTGTACGTAGTTACACGTACAGATCAAAATCTAAACAGCCTCATTATCTTTAATTTAGGTTTTTTTTTCTTTTTAACTTTTTCTCCAAATTACTTCATTATTTGAATAGTTGTTGAATCAGATATTAAATTATCAATATATGGATTAATATATATTTAATTTCTTTTGTGATTAGTTGATTGATTTCCTGATTATTTGATGAAAATTATGCAACCCAAACTGACCCTTACTAAAAAAAACTACTATTTAACGATACACAACCAACCACAATAACTTCCGACCCCGATAATCGGATAGGATAATGACCAAAACCAACGCGCTGTTGCCCGTAGTTGTAACTGGATCACTCGGCTATACAAATAATATATTTCCTTTCACAAGATACAAATATTCCACAAAGGCACAAACTAATCCTTCTAATTTCCTGATCTATAAAATACTGTAATTCCATCTTCCCAAAAGGATCAAGAATCTACAGATATGTACAACAAGAGATCATTCAAAAGCACGAGGCTGAGTTCCTCCTGGTGCAGCGTCATTCACGGCCTTTAAGAAATAAGAATCCGAAAAACAGACATCAGAAATCTAGTTTCTGATATCAGTTCATCAAAAAACAGACATCTAATCCACAAAACATACTTTTTGGTTTTTGTTGTTTTAACTTTCAACTATTACCTCCCGGAAACTTCTGTGATCGTGACATCATTTGATGATATGTTAATCTCACGACCTTCCATGATCAAATCCATTTCTGCTGAGCTTAATGATGTGAGATCGAGTTCATTTGGTTGAGGAAGGCTTGTGTTTTCACCTTCCAACATGAAAACTACTGATGACATTGTTGGCCTTTGAACTGCTGATGACTGCACACATAACATTGCTACGTGGATGCATTGCAATGCTTCAGTTCTGTTACATGAATCTATAATCAACGGGTCGATCAGTTCCTCAGGTTTACCTTCCTTCCATAGCTTCCATGCCTGATAATGTAACAAACGTCCATATAAATTAGAAATTTAACACAATGAAAGGCGGACCTGATGACCTTGAAGTCGTCATGGTTTGAGAAAACTAGAGGATCAAACTCGACCCATTACATGATAAATGATTTGTTCCCAGGCATCTTGTTCTCTAACGGGTTGGACAGTAAAAAGTTTTTTCTAATTGGTCAGACGGTAAAAAGAAAAGAAACATTTCAAAAGTCACCATATCATTTTACTTTTAAAACTTAGATTATACGACGAAATAATGTAACTTTGATAATCATAATTGACGCTACTTACTTATAGAAAGTAAAATAAAAACTGGACAAAAAAGTGTTTCTAGACCGTTTTGAGGTGTTACCCAATATAATGTATAAAAAGACTGTGCAAAGCTCACCTAATTGTGCTAAAGAAATAGTAAAGTCAGTCTTCTATACAGTATTGTAAACAAACAGGTCAAGGTAACAATTTCAACCAGCGGTTTTTAGATTTTAGCTCTAACGGGTCAAATGAATAAATTATTAAACTTGGCTAAAATGTCAATGGTCAAATGGACAGATGGTCCAAAGTGAGCCAACCTTCATTTAATTGCTTATAGCTTTTTGAATCGCTTTATTCCAAATTAGAATAGTATTTGATGATATACTTTCATAGAAAATTAGTGCAAGATACAAATTAAGAATTTTCTAACACCAGAAAAGGACTTTATATGAAATTATTCTGTTCTGTATTAATATCTTAAATAAATTACTTATTTATATAAATTCAAGATAATAAAGAAACAAATTACTTGTTTACAGATCAACCCAAATCGTTTTGACCTGAACTAGTTTTGACGCATTACCCAACCTGCTGAACACTGCCACTTTGCCACCGTTGTTAAAATTCGGGACTCAAACTGGTTACATTTCTGGTCTGAAAACAGTAAAGTTAACGGTTGTTTCAAGATGAACTTACATGTCGAATTAAATTTGAAGAATCGTCGGTCCGAAAACTATTATTCCTGTGGCCGCTAATGATTTCTAGAAGCAAAACACCAAAGCTATAAACATCAGATTTCACCGAAAACAGACCTTCCATTGCATACTCAGGTGACATATAACCGCTGCAAAAATTGAAAGATACATGATACATTCATTACAAACCATACAAAACTACACATGACAACTTCATTCCATTTACTTATGAACAGGTCTATTCTAGTTATATACTATCACTAAGTAGCAAACGAGTAATACAAAAGAAATTACCATAAAAGGAAACAGGTTGAAAGTTACTCAAAGTGTGTTTTCAATGCATAAAACCCCCTAACTTGTTTGTTTCAAAAACATTGATTATTATCAAAATAAAAGATCCTGAAAAACTTACTAAGTTCCCACAACTCTATTCGTATTCGCTTCATTTTGGTTGCCTCCAAAGATTCTAGCCATTCCAAAATCTGAAATCTTTGGGTTCATCTCTTCATCAAGCAAAATGTTGCTAACTTTTAAATCACGATGAATGATACGAAGCCTAGAATCCCTATGGAGATAAAGTAAACCCCTTGCAATCCCTTCAATGATGTTGAATCGTGTTTTCCAATCTAATTCTGCTTTCTTTATCGGATCTTCCATTAATACATAAAAACACGCCCAAACAGATAGTTTAGAAGCTTACAACAAAGTGTTTATACTTCATACCTCAAATGGTGAACAAACATACCAAAAAGAAATGAATCGAGGCTTTTATTAGGCATGTATTCATAAACGAGCATTCTTTCTTCCCCTTCAATGCAATATCCCACCAATCTAACAAGATTTCGATGCTGCAATTTTGCAATCAGAATCATCTCATTCTTGAATTCCTCTAAACCTTGCCCTGATGACTTCGATAGACGTTTTACAGCAATTTCTTGACCTCCTGGTAGGATTCCCTGAAAAAAACAACCATTATAACTCCACATTATCCAAGTAGCATATCCAAACAACTCCTGAACTATCATTAAGTTTCAAAAATATTGCAGAATACAAAGTTGGAACCTTGTGAACAGGGCCAAAACCACCTTGCCCTAGTTTGTTCTTGTTTGCAAAGCCATCTGTGGCAGCTTCTAATACACGCGAACTGAACACAGGTAATGGAGGACCATCACATTCTTTACTTTCACGTTCGAGTTGTTCTGAAGCTTCCACAGGCATATCCTGACCATTGGACACCACTGAAACTACAGGCCCATTCTTCGTTTCCCCACATGGTATTCGACATGCTAAATATCGTAGTAAATTGCTTGAAATTCAGAATCTATTTAAATTTTGTTCTACAATTTGTTAAAGTCTACTTGCTGTATGTATGAAAGTTTACCTATGACTTTTTTCCGACACCTCCACAGCAACAGTGCAAGTACACCAAGAACAAGCGCAACGGTTACAGATATTACAATGACTACGCTTTTAGACACACCTTGATTACTTCCTGAAAATGAATGACACAAATATCAGCATAATTCAAAACATAATCAAACCAGAATCACAAAACATAAAACATAAAACAAACCTAAATCTGAATTCGCGACACGAATGAAAAGTGTTTCACCGCCATCTTCAAAGCGCTCAACATCAACCAAATCACCACCCCAAATCAAACACCCAGCCCCCGAAAGATAAGCATACGCACTACACGAACAATTCTGCAAACATCTGTCTCCACAATCGCCACTACTTGTGGTTATAAGGTCAGCAAAATCCGGCAGTTTAACACGTCTTTGTTCTATAAATCCATCACTCGTTGTACCATTTGAATTGCATTCCAATCGAGTTCTCCTAACACACCCACCAGACCAATTTCCTCTATTCCGCTGATCTTGGGTCGTAGGATTTGGATCAAACCCCTCCATACAGCTACACAGAGCCGGAGAATTACTCGTTCGACAGATCCCAAAGTTCCCACATTTGTTATACTCTTCACAACCCACTGAAGGCTGGGATAGAGACACATTCCACTGTGATGTTGCATCATCATATGTCAATTGTTGCACAGTTCCATTCCATTGGATCAAGAATCGCACCAAAGGATCAGTGGGTGGATAATTGAAGATGAAATACATGAGTTCATCATCTACAGGAACCAATGTAAAACCCAAAATTAGCATAGATCTCATCTGCGGAACCCCGGTGAATATCTGATTATTCCAGTAACCAGTTCTCCAAAGCCTCCGGTCCGATGATGCTTCCAACACCACCACTTGAGGTGCACCTTGAGGATCAACGCCCATGCTGTAATTCCCTCTTGAAGGATCATTCGGGGACCTCCATGAAACAAATTTGCGACTAACCCCCTTTGAAATGTTCAAATAAACTCGCATATTTGGTAGATAAGTATCAGTGGGATGATCACAGCTTCTCCAAATAGCGTCTGAATCGTCACCGG
Source organism: Flaveria sonorensis (assembly GCA_025506505.1). Classification (NCBI taxonomy): domain Eukaryota; kingdom Viridiplantae; phylum Streptophyta; class Magnoliopsida; order Asterales; family Asteraceae; genus Flaveria; species Flaveria sonorensis. The sequence continues at coordinate 41,091,503 of CM046423.1, read as the reverse complement.
GGTTTTCAACACTCGAAATAACCAGATTTCCGTTGTCCAAAAGCATCGCTGTTAGATTTGAATCACCTCCATCTGAAGAACTGTTGCTTGACCAGTGAACCACACCGTTGCCATCGGAGACGATCAAGCTTCCATTTCGCAAGCTGAAGACGCCAAAACGATCTGGGATTGGACTGTCTCTGTTGGCTACCCATGCGACTGTTCGATTGGGGATGCTGTAATACCAAATTCCAACGTATCTGGAGCTTGAATTCACGGGGCTGAAGAAACCAAGCTCGAAGATCTGTTGAGGGGAAACGCGGGTGTCGCCATCTCTAAGCACCTGATCTTGATCGATTCTGCTGCTGTTTGATTGTGGGAATACAGGGAGAGTGTGGAGAAGAAGGATGAAGGATACGATTTGAAGATTTGTTAGGGGTTTGGTGGTAAAACCCATGTCGAATTCACGAAGCTTTGGGTGAAATTCAACCGATTATGCGAATCATCATAGGTGGGTGTTTAGAATAGAGGAAAATGGAAGAAAAAGAAGAAGAAGAAGTGAAAGCTTCTCATTTGGAGTTGAATAGTGGAGGGAGGCTGAAATAATTGACCACAAGCATCTTTTCTCCCCTCCACCAAATGGCACTCGTTAAAAATCTTCTCCTCATAGGTGATAATTTATTTAAGTTTGTTACATTATTTTATTATAAAATATATAGTCAAAAAAAAAATTATTTAGTGTCTACTTAGCAACATCTGATTGACTAAGTGTTGAACCAGTAAAAGGTCTGAACCAGTAAGATGTCTAAACCAATAAGTGGTCTGAACCAATAAGTGTGTTTGGTTGTAAAAAGAAAAGTTTTTAAATAAAAACCCTCAAATCATTTTAAACAATCAGTTTATCATCTCATCTCATCTCATCTCATCTTCATCATCGCCTCCCTCCTTCCGCCATACGCAAGCGAACCCACCGCCCGTCGTCTGAACCATCGTCGTCTGAACCAGATCCCTCGTCGTCTGAACCACCGCCCGTCGCCTTCGCAGATCCCTCGTCGTCTTCGCAGATCCCTCTTCGTCTGAACCACCGCCCGTCGCCTTCGCAGATCCCTCGTCATCTTCGCAGATCCCTCTCCGTCACAGACCACAGATCTGACTCGGGTCAGATGCAAGCTCACGTCTGACCGAATAAGGGGTTTAGTCAGACCTCTTTCTCATTAAGAGGTATCTAACCAAACGTAATGATCTGACCCATGTCTGACCGAGTCAGACATTAAGGTCTGACCAGTCTCATTAAGAGGCAAACAAACAGCCCCTTAGTTTTAGATGGAAGCCAGGAATGGAGTTGGTATGCATATCGTGATCCACAAACCTAGTATAAAAATCCACCCTATCAACTTACGAGGAGAAAGATGAAGGAGAAGAACAACAACAATATGAGGTTTTGTATTTTCAAAATTTATTTTTATTTTTTAGTTATTTGTAATTTTGATTTGAATGTATTTTATTTTAAGTGATGGAAGAGGTGATTGCTATGTTTTGAGATTAACGCAGAAGGTGATCACTATCTTTATTTGACGAAACGCAGGAAAAAATGATCACTGCCTTTGTTTACGTGAACGACTATAAATTTGTTTTGTTTGTCTAACTATAACTCTTTATATTTCTTGTATTATCTTTTGCTTGGGTAACAAGAGATTAACATATAAAGTTTTGGTTAGCTAAGAAAGTCTTAAGAAAACTTATACACCCATGTTAGTTTTTCTACAATTAGTATTTAGTTTTTCAATTAAAATATGTTTTTTTACAAAACTTGAGCTATATCCATGGCTCAAAATGTTTATGTAGAGGAGAATTCTTCAACTGACCATCGTTGTCGAAAATGATTTTGCTATTGAAAACAATGTTTTAAAAGATATAGATTTTTGGCCATACTAGTTTCTATATTCGGCCATAACAGAATCACTTTTTGTAGATTTATTTAGTTGGATGATTTGCTCTCTTCCTCTTGAATACCAAGAATATCATGGTTTAGTTTTGGTGTAATATTAGTGACATGTGTTTTGACATATAATATGCTTATGTTATATTGCTAATTACTCAGCGACCAATAGCCGAGGCATGTTGGTACAAAGTTTTTGTTTATTGCCATTATAGTTGAGAAACCCATTTGATTGACTACAATCTTTCAATCTTTGCTTAGTAACATTATTTTACATAACACTTTGTACAAGGCAACAATTGCAATAACAACTCACTTGTTTGATAACAATTTTATATAATCTAATAATAACATATCATGTTTCTTAACAATTGTTGTTCAAAAAAACATAACTATTTCTAGAGAGCAAAAATTTCAATAACAGCACACTTGTCACATAACATGTTTTCTATATTATACACATAACATGTTTTCTATAGTACAACTCAAGTATAATAGTACAACATGTCACGTCATAGTTTGCAAAGGAAAATGATTGCAATAACAACACTCTTGTCTTGCAACAAGTTGTTTGTACAACTCAATGATAACAACACAACAATGATAACAACACAACAAGTTACACAACAGTTTGTTGAACATGTTTGGTATCGTACATACACTTTAACCATTAAAGTTATTAAAAATAGAAACTTTTGTTAAATTGAGCAAAAACATTTAATCAATTAATTTAACTAAATACCCAATCAGGTATCTAGATTCAGTCAATAAAACAAAACACAACCATAGATTTGCATAAAGATTGAATCTTGACGGTAAAATTTAAAACTTCACACCTTAGAAGCAATCAACGATCTCGCTAGTTGATCTGAATCATGAAAATCTTCAAGCTTTGCAATTTTTGCAACCCGAAGTAAGTTCCGTCGATGACGATGATGCTACATGGCGTGGTCGGCGGCAGTTTGTAGTGGTGTGTGATGTTCGGCAGAGATTAGGTCAAGAGGGGGGGAGTTGGAAATAACAATGGGGCTGTGGGGTTAGATTTATATGTCCAAGTCTACAATACCATAGGTAAGCATCATTGAAATCCAATTTTGTATGTTTATTTGAGATGTTGTATTTATCGTTATTATTATTATAAATTTCTATCTTATAGATTTCATTTTGTGGTTTTACATTAGAGTAAAAGACACCATTCAAATATGAAGATATATAATCACCAAAAAGAGCATTTTTAAAATCATGTTAACAAAAACCAGAAACTAAAACAATACTTCTAGTCAAACTAAGTACGTAATATACATTGTTAAAAATATGTTCTAAACCATTGGAAAGTAAAAGAACATATTATCATATTGTCTTCACTACAATCTTTTATCCATAGCCAACATAGAGTTTGAGGTCATCTTATTTCAACTTTCTGACCTTCTTAGTTCCTACAAATCATTTCAAATGTGAGAACCACATCCAGTTTCAAACACCAAAGATATGCTAAAGAAAGAGAAGGTTGCAATAACGAATATACCTGAGGGTCATGCTTTAGAAAAAAAAATTATGTGTCAGCTCAGCTAGGTATTTAGTGCAGTTCCTCTTCTAGTGCCCAATTTTACCACAACTAAAGCACCTTGCATCCTTTAGAGGATTCTTCTTTGTAACAACTACCTTTCCATTGCCTTTGTCCTTTCTTTTAGAATCATGCTTCCTAACTCCACCCTCCTTGATCAGTTTTGTCACACTCCCACTTTTAGCACACAACGGAAGCAACGAAAGTGTGACCAGACTGAATATAAAGAAAAACATTATTTACAAGAGAATATTAAAAGCTTTATTATATCGAATATACTCTTACATGCTTCATATTGTCACACCCTCAAAATCCACGTGCAAAGTTTTACCGCGAGGCGCGTGACATACCAGGATCTCAGTCATTAGTTACTCAGAATGACTCTATATGAACTAACATTCAAAATCAGAGTTTAACTTGAAAACATGCGGAAGCGTTAAATAAACGAGTAAACCCAAAACAATGTAACATGATTTAAAATGCGCAAACATACACGCCCAAGTATTATGCAAAACCAAAACACGATGTTTAAACAATCATAATCCAAAACAATATTTCATAACGCGCTGACAAACACCATGATGCTGACCCGTGTGACGTGCTCCTAGGCAATAGCAACCTTAACCTGAGAATAGCATACTAAAGAGTCAACACAACGGTTGGTGAGTTCAAGAGTTTGCGTTTAAACATAAAACAATAACAGTTGCAAAATATAAGATGTGTATTGTAATAGATAACTAGTCTATAAACAAATAGTAATAATCATAGTGATTTCACGATTGAAGCTGACTGTGTTTCGTTTGTTGCCTCCTGCCACGACTTACCAAGTCGTGACAAATGTTCGTTAGGACAAAATTGCACCCGTTTGACCTCGAGTCGCACAGGTGGGGCTCGTCAGACCTAGTAGTACTACCCAAAATTTCCCGCTAATATCATTATTAACAATCCAAAAGTGTGAGGACTTTCATGGTAATCAACACTATATTATACTATACACAACTTATCATGATAAAGCGTTTGTAAAACCAGTATGTTATCTCCCCCAAAAGAGAGTATGTAAAAGAGTGGGACATGAACTCACCTGATGCGCGTAAGAAATTACTTAATGCTTAACTTGACAAGAAAGAGTGGATAGACAACCCTTAGAGGTCACCTAGAACACATGAGTACATAAGTACGTGTACACAGAATCATAATGAAACCCTAAGTGCTCTATGAACCCAAAGAACTCAAGGTTTTAGAAAGACAAGACACATTTGACCCAGTTGACCCGTTTGACCCGTTGGTGACATTATAGGTGAAATTCCATTCAAACAAGCATAACAGTACATCACACATGATTAACATACAAACTGATTACATATAACACTTCATTAACCACATGTACCAACTAGATCATCATACAGCCATATATCATACAAGTCATGCGAATCTCAAACAATTATCATGATCAACATAGTTACAACACAACCAATGCATCATACATAGAATCCAATCATTCACGGCATGCCATGTGAAGCCACTCACGACTTCACACCCTAAACCCTGCCAATCCTACTAAGTAGGGGCCTCAGATTCGCACGCGTGTATGATGATCATCAACATACCATTTAACAGAAATCATGTCATCCAAAATATTCAATCATGATCAACCACAAACCAGCAATAGTCCTAACATACCCATATGACCCATTACCATGAATTCCCATAAACAGGCCAAATCAGATAACTAACCAACTAAACATTCATACAATCCAAATAATACATTCTACCACCTTAGAAATCATCCATGAACATGCTAACATGATCCTAATGTCCCAAACATGCTCAAATCCTCATATCCAAGAATTTGTGCAAATAAAGTTTCCCTTTTGGGAAAGTAACACCCAAAAGTGATCTAGCATCCAATTCAATCATAATTTCATCAATATTATACCTAATCAAGTTCATAACATTCATTCTAACATGTTAATCATCACCAAATCATCAAAATTCCCAATCATCATACACAAAAGTTTCTACTTTTAGTAAGTCATGATCAACACCTCAAATTCATGGATTTTCTTGCACAATTCAATTAAACTAACATCCAAGCATTGTATCTAACATCATAACATCATCAAATCATGAATTCTAAGAACAAAAAGTTTCCTCTTAAGGCAATGTATGAACTACATGATCAATCCATGGATTTCTTGCAAAATCAACATAATCTAACATTCATACAACCTAACTAACATCATCTCAACATCTAACAATCATCAATTTCATATTTTCATCATCAATTTTGAATCTAGGGTTCATCAAGATCAAAATTATGAAAAACCAATCAAACTAACCTTTAGATGTGTAGAAATCAACAATTGGACTTGTAAAACATCTTGTAATCACTTGACTCACTCAAAATCCAAATGTTTGTGTGTGTTGAAGGTTGAATTCGCAAGGTAGGGGTGTGGGGATGGGGTTTGCGGCCGAAATTGGGTTTGGGGGGGATTTAGGGTTGTATTTTAGGTAAGTTTTAGGTTTAGAATAATTACAAAGTAAACCCCTTTAATTATATTTTATAAAAACCAATCTTCTTAACACTTTTAAATAATTTTAAATACAAATTATAAGTATTATTAGTCAATAATAATAATCATCAACATTTACAATAAGTCTCACAACACACGAAATATGCCTATAACACGTTGTCACGTTATCGCGTAAATTCACTAAATGACTATTTAAAATTCTATAAATTCATGAATCACATAATCACCACCAATAATCAACATTATTAATTAGATTATTATTGTTTATAATAGATTATTATTATTGAGTCACCAACATTCAACGACAACTAGTGTGTGCTCACGACACGTGTATGCAAGGCCTAACAGAACTAACGGAGTTTGGTAACGGAAATTTACCGGATGTCACATTATCCCCATGTTGAAAGAATTTTCGTCCTGAAAATTGCGTTACATGGTGAGTGTTCTATCACTGGTCTACTGCATTGGCACAAAGTAATCGAAATCGAGTGAGTTTCGGATGAGTTGTCACATCATCCCCATGTTGAAAGAAATTTTGTCCCGAAATTTAAATCAGTACCTTCGCCGGCTGACATCGTCTTTTCGAATAGCTGAGGATGCTTAAGCTTCATTTGGTCTTCACGTTCCCACGTGAATTCTGGTCCACGTCTCGAGTTCTAACGAACTTTGACAGTGGGTATCTTGCTTTGCTTAAGTGTCTTTACCTCACGATCCATCACCTCGACTGGTTCTTCAATAAAGCGCAGTTGTTCATCCACTTGAACTTCTTCCGGCGGTACGACCATCGTTTCATCCGTTAAGCACTTTTTCAAATTTGACATGTTGAATACATCATGGATTCCACTTAGCGAATCAGGTAGGGCTAATCGATAGGCCACTGGACCTATTCTTTCTAATATCTCAAATGGTCCAACATATCTCGGATTTAGCTTTCCTCGCTTACCAAACCGAATCACGCCTTTCCATGGCGAGACTTTCAGTAAGACCTTATCAGCAACCTGGAACTCTAGGGGTTTCCGTCGCTTATCAGCATAGCTTTTCTGTCTGTCGCGCGCTGCAGCCATACGATTCCTTATTTGTATAATCTTCTCAGTAGTCTCGTGTATTAACTCAGGACCCGTTAGCTGGCTGTCACCAATTTCAGCCCAACAAACTTGTGATCTACATTTTCTCCCATACAACACTTCGAAAGGTGTCGCCTTTATGCTAGTGTGATAACTGTTATTGTAAGAAAATTCCACCAATGGTAGGTGAACTTCCCAGTTATTCATGAAGTCAATCACACAAGCACGTAACATGTCCTCCAAAGTCTGTATAGTACGCTTGCTTTGACCATCAGTCTATGGATGATAAGCAGTACTCATATCCAATTGCGTACCCAAAGATTTCTGCAGTGATTTCCAGAAGTGCGATGTGAAACGAGAATCGCGGTCAGAAATAATTGAGATCGGTACTCCATGCCTCAAAACGATCTCCTTCAAATAGAGTCGGGTTAATTTCTCCATCTTGTCTGTTTCCTTTATTGCTAGGAAATGAGCAGACTTTGTTAATCTATCCATGATAACTCATATTGTGTCGCAACCAGTAGAAGTTCGAGGTAACTTAGTAATAAAATCCATTGATATCTGATCCCACTTCCACATAGGGATCTTGGGTTGTTGTAATAGTCCAGACGGTTTCTGATACTCCACTTTAACCTTTGAGCAGGTCAGACACTTGCTCACATATGTAGCTACATCCGCTTTCATATTAGGCCACCAATAGTGCGCCTTCAGATCATGATACATCTTGTCAGATCCAGGATGTATAGAGTACTTAAACTTGTGTGCCTCACTCATGACCAAGTCTCTCAGATTTCCATGTAGGGGTACCCAAAGTCTATCCATGAAGTAACGAATTCCATCAGCTTTTACCTCAAGCTGCTTGTCCATTCCCCTTAACGATTCAGACCCAATGTTTTCTGCTTTCAAGGCTTCTGTCTAAGCCTCTCGAATTTGTTCAGGTAACTGTGTGCTAATGGTAAGCTGCAAATCTCGCACACGTCGAGGCTTAGCAGTTTCTTTCCTACTCAGCGCGTCAGCGACTACATTTGCTTTCCCCGGATGATATCTGGTGACACAATCATAGTCATTCTGTAATTCTACCTAGCGCCTTTGCCTCATGTTCAATTCCTTTTGCTCAAATATGTGCTGAAGACTCTTGTGATCGTTGTAAATAGTGCATTTGGTACCGTACAAGTAGTGTCTCTAGATCTTTAAGGCAAAAACTACTGCACCCAGTTCCAAGTCATGGGTGGTATAGTTCTTCTCATGAATCTTCAACTGTCTAGAGGCATAAGCTATCACCTTATCCCGCTACATCAGGACACATCCAAGCCCTTGAATGGAAGCGTCACAATAGAGTACGAAATCATCACTACCATCCGGTAACGCTACTATTGGTGCGCTACACAATTTCTGTTTCAGCAACTGGAAAGCAGATTCCTTACTCTCACCCCATTTGTATGTTGTTCCCTTGTGAGTCAAGGTTGTGAGAGGTTGTTCAATCTTAGAGAATCCTTCGATGAATCGTCGATAATATCCCGCTAACCCAAGGAATTGTCGTATCTCACTTGGTGTCTTAGGAATTGACCAATTCTTTATCGCTTCAATCTTTGCAGGATTAAAATGTATTCCCTTCTCGTTGACAATATGACCCAAGAATTGCATCTCACGTATCCAGAAATCACACTTAGAAAACTTTGCGTACAGTTGTTCCTTTCTAAGTAATTCCAAGATTAAACGTAAGTGCTTCTCATGTTCTTCCTCAGTCCTTGAGTATATCAGTATGTCATCAATAAATACGATAACAAACTGATCAAGATAGGGTTTGCACACGCGATTCATGAGGTCCATGAATATTGCTGGTGCATTCATCAACCCAAATGGCATGACCAAAAATTCATAGTGACCATATCGTATACGAAAGGCAGTCTTCGAGATGTCCTCTTCTCGATCTCTCAGCTGATGATACCCAGACCTCAGATCAATCTTAGAGTAATAGCTTGATCCTTGCAGTTGATCAAACAAATCATCTATACGAGGTAAGGGATATCTATTCTTGATAATAACCTTGTTCAGTTCCCTATAGTCAATGCACATTCGAAAAGTACCATCCTTCTTCTTGACAAATAGAACTGGCGCTCCCCAGGGCAACAAACTCGGTCGGATAAACCCTTTATCCAACAGCTCTTGTAGTTGGGCGGATAATTCCTGCAGTTCGTTCAGAGCTAACCGGTAAGGTGCTCTTGCAATCGGAACGGCTCCTGGAGTTAACTCAATTTGGAATTCAACTTGACGATGAGGCGGTAATCCAGGCAGGTCTTCCGGAAACACCTCGGGAAACTCGCGAACTACGGGGATATCCTCTATCTTCTTTTTCTCGGTCTGTTTATCTGTGACGAGTGCCAATATGGCCAGTCTACCCTTTCGTCACAACTTTCGTGCCTTCATGAACAAGATTATGCCTATCACCGCACCACTCTTATCACCTCTGACCGTAAGGACTTCTTCGCTAATGGGAATCCGTATGTTCTTCTTGTGGCATATGACTTCCGCTTATTTACCGGAAAGCCAATCCATGCCTACTACTACATCAAAACTTCCTCGTGTAACAGGCATGAGATCTATGGCGAATGTATGACCAGCAAGCTCTATATTGCAATCTCTAAGAATATGCGTTACGTGAATCTATGTACCATCAGCTAACTCTACGGTGTATTTAGATTCTAAGGCTGAGGGCACATCACTTAAAAGACTACAAAACATAGTGGACACGAAACTTCTATCGGCTCCGGTATCGAATAATACGGTAGCAAAACGACCATTAACCGAAAATTTACCAGTTACAGTTGTAGGGTCATTTAGAGCCTCACCTGAGCCAATGACGAAGGCTCTTCATTTGGATCCATTGTTGCTATTGCCTCCATTGTTGTTGCCATTACCGTTGTTGTTGTTGTTGCCGTTGTTATTATTGCTGTTGTTGCCATTGTTGTTGTTGCGATTACCATTCCTCCTGAGCTGGGGACGGTTGCGTTTGTAATGGCCTTCTTTTCCACATTCAAAACAACATTTGGGAGTTTCTAGGGATGGTTGTGGCTTTTTCATCAGCTCACCATGGCAGTCTTTGGCTGCATGACCAATCTTCCCACAACGTTGGCACTTGAAATTGTCACATCGACCCACATGGTGGTAGTTACACCGGTTGCACTTCGGCTGTCTTCCGCCATACCCACCGGGTCCTTGATTTGAGGGAGTCGCCTGGTTGAAGCTTCGATCATTATCGAACCTTCGTTGCAGTTGCTGATTTTGCTACTGCTGTTGAGGTTGAGATTGGCTGCTTAATGATGATATGGGGTAGCTGCTCGGTGTCCAGTGCAGCCACTAGTGCAGCAAAGGCTTGCTCTCGAGGAATATCCGGGGTAGGGAGTGTGAGAGACGGGGTAGCTGTCGACGACCTCGTTCGTGGTCGGGTAGAGGCTATCGGTGGTACTCGCTCCTGATATATTATATGCCATATGCAGGTAGGATAGTAATCCCAATCTCGTGGAGGATCACGTTCAGGTATCGCGAATGGTTGATCCCAATCAACCTCTTCAGATGGATACTGATGTCGTGGCCAGTCCGATCCACTGTCCGGTACGGGTGAGTAAGGAGGTGACTCAGATCTCGCGGGTCTCTTACCCAAGTCACGTGACGACGAAGCCATGCTGCAGAGTACAAGATGCGTATGCCAATAAGTATACAGCAAGGAAGTACGTGACAAGTAACTAACAACTGTGCGGTTATAGTCTAGTGTGTGTATGCAACCTAGTTCCCTATAACCAGTGGCTCTGATACCAATCTGTCACACCCTCAAAATCCACATTAGGGGTTTTACCGCGAGGCGCGTGACATACCAGGATCTCAGTCATTAGTTACTCAGAAGGACTCTATATGAACTAACATTCAAAATCAGATTTTAACTTTAAAACATGCGGAAGCGTTAAATAAACGAGTAAACCCTAAACAATGTAACATGATTTAAAATGCGCAAACATACGCGCTCAAGTATTATGCAAAACCAAAACACGATGTTTAAACAATCATAATCCAAAACAATGTTTCATAACGTGCTGACAAACACCATGATACTGACCCGTGTGACGTGCTCCTAGGCAATAGCAACCTTAACCTGAGAATAGCATACTAAAGAGTCAACACAACGGTTGGTGAGTTCAAGAGTTTGCGTTTAAACATAAACCAATAACAGTTGCAAAATATAAGATGTGTATTGTAATAGATAGCTAGTCTATAAACAAATAGTAATAATCATAGTGATTTCGCAATTGAAGCTGACTGTGTTACGTTTGTTGCCTCCTGCCACAACTTACCAGATCGTGACAAATGTTCGTTAGGACAATATTGCACCAATTTGACCTCGAGTCACACAGGTGGGGCTCGTCAGACCCAGTAGTACTACCCAAAATTTCCCGCTAATATCATTATTAACAATTCGAAAGTGTGAGGATTTTCATGGTAATCAACACTATATTATACTATACACAACTTATCATGATAAAGCATTTGTAAAACCAGTATGCTATCTCCCCCAAAAGAGAATATGTAATAGAGTGGGGCATGAACTCACCTGATGCGCGTAAGAAATTACTTAATGCTTAACTTGACAAGAAAGAGTGGATAGACAACCCTCAGAGGTCACCTAGAACACATGAGTACATAATTACGTGTACACAGAATCATAATGAAACCCTAAGTGCTCTATGAACCCAAAGAACTCAAGGTTTTAGAAAGACAATACCCATTTGACCCAGTTGACCCGTTTGACCCGTTGGTGACATTATAGGTGAAATTCCATTCAAACAATCATAACAGTACATCATACATGATTAACATACAAACTGGTTACATATAACACTTCATTAACCACATGTACCAACTAGATCATCATACAGCCAGATATCATACAAGTCATGTGAATCTCAAACAATTATCATGATCAACATAGTTACAACACAACCAATGCATCATACATAGAATCCAATCATGCACGGCATGCCATGTGAAGCCACTCACGACTTCACACCCTAAACCCTGCCAATCCTACTAAGTAGGGGCCTCAGATTCGCATGCGTGTATGATGATCATCAACATACCATTTAACATAAATCATGTCATCCAAAATATTCAATCATGATCAACCATAAACCAACAATAGTCCTAACATACCCATATGACCCATTACCATGAATTCCCACAAACAGGCCAAATCAAATAACTAACCAACTAAACATTCATACAACCCAAACAATATATTCTACCACCTTAGAAATCATCCATGAACATGCTAACATGATCCTAATGTCCCAAACATTCTCAAATCCTCATATCCAAGAATTTGTGCAAATAAAGTTTCTCTTTTGGGAAAGTAACACCCAAAAGTGATCTAGCATCCGATTCAATCATAATTTCATCAATATCATACCTAATCAAGTTCATAACATTCATTCTAACATGTTAATCATCACCAAATCATCAAAATTCTCAATCATCATACACAAAAGTTTCTACTTTTAGTAAGTCATGATCAACACCTCAAATTCATGGATTTTCTTGCACAATTCAATTAAACTAATATCCAAGCATTGTATCTAACATCATAACATCATCAAATCATGAATTCCATGAACAAAAAGTTTCCTCTTAAGGCAATGTATGAACTACATGATCAATCCATGGATTTCTTGCAAAATCAACATAATCTAACATTCATACAACCTACCTAACATCATCTCAACATCTAACAATCATCAATTTCATATTTTCATCATCAATTTTGAATCTAGGGTTCATCAAGATCAAAATTATGAAAAACCAATCAAAACTAACCTTTAGATGTGTAGAAATCAACAATTGGACTTGTAAAACACCTTGTAATCACTTGACTCACTCAAAATCCAAATGTTTGTGTGTGTTGAAGGTTGAATTCGCAAGGTAGGGGTGTGGGGATGGGGTTTGCGGCCGAAATTGGGTTTGGGGGGGATTTAGGGTTGTATTTTAGGTAAGTTTTAGGTTTAGAATAACTACAAAGTAAACCCCTTTAATTATATTTTATAAAAATCAATCTTTTTAACACTTTTAAATAATTTTAACTAAAAATTATAAGTATTATTAGTTAATAATAATAATCATCAACATTTACAATAAGTCTCACAACACACGAAATATGCCTATAACACGTTGTCACGTTATCGCGTAAATTCACAAAATGACTATTTAAAATTCTATAAATTCATGAATCACATAATCACAACCAATAATCAACATTATTATTTGATTATTATTGTTTATCATAGATTATTATTATTGAGTCACCAACGTTCAACGACAACTAGTGTGTGCTCACGACACATGTATGCAAGACCTAACGGAACTAACGGAGTTTGGTAACGGAAAATTACCGGATGTCACACATAATGTGGCCTTCTAGAACTTGGTACAACTGGTACTTGAGGTTCTTCAAAATCTGTAACTAGCCAGGTTATCTGTGGTTTTCGGTTCCTAAAAAGCATACTAGAAGTATCAACTAAAAATAGTTAGTGAGTACACAGGTTTACTGAAAATGGAGTTTATCACATATGATGCCAATTAAATAAGTGCACAACCAAACCTATACCCGGTCATCAAATCCCAATCTAGTAAGGATTAAACTCCTGAATTGTAACACCCGAAAATTTATTAAAAAGGAAAAGAAAAAAAGAGTAAAAAGAAGGAAAAGTGAAACATTTCAAAGTAAAGGGGGTTAAAGTGTGCAAGTGGCAAACTTGTTTATTATGGGTTCAAAATGCAGGGGATGGCCGTCCACACCCCCATTTCACCATTCTGCTTTCGACTGCAAGAAGGGAAGAAGAAGTTTCAACCGGGTTTTGTGTGAGAAGCTAAAATTCTCCTAGAGGTGAGGTTTTCTTGTGTTTTCTGCTCGGTTTTCAGCTGTGTTCGAGCTGCTGGACCGATTCTTATGTGTTTCTTGTGTTGGCTGCTTGTTTCGGTGTGTTTAGGTGCTACAACTCCCGTTTGCTCTCGGTTTGAAGAAGTGTTACTCAAAAGCTACTTGAGGTGAGTTCTAGATCCCCTATTTTACTTGTTTTAAACTAGTTTAGGTCTGATGTGCATATTAACTGCAGTTTTGCAACCGTAACATGAATTTTCTGTGTTTGTGTCTGAATTGTGTGCGATGTATGTTCTATATGTATTCTTTGAAGTTCTATGCCTTCTCCTAAGTGTGTTGCATGATAGATCTATGTTATGAGTGTGTTAGAATGAGGATTTGGAATTGGTGGAATAGTCTAAGTAATGTGTTCATCCGCATTTGCATTTTATTCATCCGCATTTGTTGGAGTTCATCCGCATTTGCTGAACATTCAACCGCATTGATTTTATGTTCAATAGTTAAGTATTTTTGTTCATCCGTATTTATATGTGTTCATCCGCATTTGCATTTTATTTATCTGTGTTTGTTGGACTTCATCCGTATTTGCTGAACATTCAACCGCTTTGGTTTTATATTCAATAGTCTAAGTATTACGTTCATCCATATTTCTTAGGATTTTTTTTGGAATCTTGGGAAATAAAATGTAGTGTTAAGTTCTGAAATGTTTTGGTGGTTTATGCCTGTTGATGTTATGTATGATTGTGAGCTGATATTGATGTTCTATATTACGTATTATTATGTGACTTTACGTGGGTGTTAATATTCTTGTACGTAAAGTATTATCATAACAAAAGTGAAAGATGAAGCTAATGAAAGTGGAACATAATTAATGAATGAAAGACTTGCAAGCCATGCGAAGGAGGTTCACAACTCAATGAGGTAGTTGTCTGCTCAACTGCGTGCGGTTTAGCTAACCCTTGAAAATGCGCTCAGGGGTCTAATCTTGGTGATTGACCATGATGGGATCATTGTCGCGTACCCCGGTACTGGGTCAGCTTTTTTTAGCATGGCGTGGGGGTTTATTGATAAACCCCGACACAGTACCAGCTTTTTAGCATGACGTGGGGGTATGACATGTGACAGGATCCATATAAGAAAGTAGAACGATGTTAATAAATGAAAGAACGAATGATTACGAATCATGGTGAAAGATAATATATGAATATTATCTAAGTGTACGTATGATGTGTGACGACGGACGAAAGTAAAGGATATTTTTATATAAACGAAGTATTTTATTTATAAAACTAGAACTCACTCAGTAACGGTGAGTTTTTATATGCACTTTCAGTTGGCAGGTAATGTTGTTGCTGAGGATAGTACGGGGGTGAGGCTACTTGGCAAGCAAAGACTGGCATCGATCTTATGCAGATATAATATTGTTGTTTTGTAATGCAACTAAATATTCTTTTGTAACTTTAATCAACGATGTATTACTCGGCAAAAGTAATTATTAATGCATGAAATGTTTTTTGATAATTCTTCCGCTACAATATTTTCTGATGTTAATATATTTTAAATGAGATTTTAGTAATAAATGTTGCTATGAATGGCCAACTGTGGGGTTTCCGGGTTTGGGGCCTTACAAGTTGGTATCAGAGCCAAAATTAAAGAGAATTAGGTAAATTATTTTCAAAACCTAAACTTAAACTGAAAATGGGACTAAATGGAAGGATGCCAGCCCAAGTAGCTACATGCCATCAGGTAAATTTTCATGAAGTTAACCGGTATTTTGTGCGTGTGCTGCTTGATTTATGTGCTCTTAGTAGATTTGGATACTGATGTAGTCAAGATAGGAAATGCTTAGGGGATGAAGTGTAAAGTAAGTGGCTAATCACAACTGGCCACTGTAATTAGGGACTTACTATACCTGACATAATCTGAGCTATTACCTTGAATGATCGTGTTGGTGTTTGAATCTTATGGCGTTTAAAGATAGCTGGTGGTAGATCTTCGAAGGCTTCTCGAGGTAGACTAAGTGGTGGTCGTGGTGCTGGACCGCGTGCCACGAGGAACAGAGCTAAGACAGCCGGAACGGCTCCTGCAGAGCCCGAGCTTCATCACCAGGAAGGCGGTGATGAGAGTGCTAATCTAAGAGCCTCTGTGAAGGAGGCAGTAGTGGAGGAAGTTCATCAGGTCATGCAGACAATTCTGCCGTCTGTGGTGACTGAGGTTATTAGAGCTGTGAGAGAGGATGAGAAGAAAGAGAAGGAGGAGAGGAGGAAGACCATTAGGAAAGGGGGCGAGGAGAGAGGTTCTAGTGAAGGGGAACAACTAGAGACTGAGATGGTTGTCTCCAGTGATGAAGAGAAAGAAGAAGCAGTGCAGGAAACTGCAAAGGGGTGTAGCTATGGGGCATTCTAAGGATGCAATCCCCTAACCTTCGATGGGAATGGGAATGCTACTACTGCTCACCGATGGGTGACAGAGATGGAGGCGGTACTTGATATTAGCGAGTGTCGAGAGGATCAAAAGGTGAAGTTTGCTACCCACTCCTTTGTGGACTCGTCCTTATGCTGGTGGGACAATACTGTCCAGGTAGAGGGTAGCAGGGCGATTGGGAAGATGAGATGGAGTGAACTGAAGAAGATGGTGATTGAGGAGTTTTGTCCCCACGGGGAGCTCGACAAGATTGAGAGGGAGTTCCTGCAATTAGAAGAAGGAGCCATGACGCACCAGTAGTATACTACTAAGTTTAATGAGATGGCGAGGTTGGTGCCAGATCAGGTGACACCTGTGTTAAGAAAGATCAAGAGGTACATCCAGGGTCTACTGGCGGATATCCATAGACACATGATCGGCGCCCGGCCAAGTACGTTTAGGTCGGTAGTTGATCTGGCGGTGAGGCTGTATGATGAGAGGGAGGAGGTGGCAGTAGTGGAGGTGAGTAAGAAGGGTGGTAGTGACAGAAACTGGAATGGGAAATGATTTGGCCGTGGTGGTATCACTCCAAATAACAAAAAGGCAAGGATGGATGATCGGAGGGTAGTGTCGGCAGGTATGGGGATGACGCGGTGTGGTAAGTGCGCGAATGAGCATACGGGAGAATGTAAGTGGGGACTGAATCTCTGCTTTCAATGCAGGAAGTCAGGGCATATGGCGAAAGATTATAGGGCAATGATGTGCTACAAATGTAGTGAGATTGGGCATATAAGCAGAGACTACAAGAAGTCGAGGGCTGAGAGCTCTGGGGCAAAAAAGGGGATTGAGAATGAAGGGCAGAGGGCGAAGGCTAGGGCATTCACTATGACCCGAAAGAAGGCTAGAGTGGACCCCGATATTGTGTCAGGTACCTTCCTAGTAAATCAAACTTGTGCCTCTGTACTATTCAATTTTGGTGCTAGTAGGAGTTTTATTTCTGCTGCCTTTTGTGCTAAGTTGTCTGTTAGAAGTAAAAGTATTGATGAGCCCTTTGATGTAGAAACTGCCATTGGTAAGTCTACCAGAATTTCTAATCTGATAGAGGATTATGACATAGAGTTGGAAGGCCATAGGTTTTCTGCTAAATTATTCATGACGCCCCTTGGCGGATTCGATGTGGTTCTAGGGATGGATTGGCTAGCAGCCTATAAGGCAAATATTGTATGTCGCTAGAAGACGATTCGATTGACCACGCCTGATGGGAGTTCGGTGATGATTTACGGCAATAGGGTCAGTACAGTTCCGAAGGTAATTTCAGTGGTAGTGGTCGAGAAGTGCATGAGACGTGGATGTAGTGCCTACCTGGCTTATGTGAAAGATGTGGATGCGTCAGTACCATGATTGTTGTGACATCCGTCACCAAAATAGGTACGTTGGCTTTGGCATTAGTTTGAATTTTGACTTTTGACTATGACTTTCGTCTTTATTTGGGCTAGGTCTTGATTTATGGTTCTTTTCTTGTTGGGCCCAAATTTTGGTCTAATGGGCCTACGTTTTTATAATGGGCCTGGAGTTTATATCTTTATGTGACTATTGGGCTTGTCATTGTATGAGGCCCTATGCATTGAGCCCAATCAAAGTTCTTCCTAAAATGTAAAACATGAAACTTCACCATAACCCAATTAACTATACATCTATGGGCTTTGCCTAAAGCCTGGTAAATAAACATAAATTGATTCTAAAAATAAAAACTATCCGAATCCTAGGGCATGTGATAGCTCGTTGGAACCGTTATTGCGCATAGAATTCAAAAACGTAAAAATTAGTCGACATGCGGTTCGAGACGAGATAGAATTGGACGAAACGGGCCAAGGGCCCGAAGGCCCTTGCCCTTCCCTTCATTCGGCCGCAAATGGTTAAAGGGGGGTATTCCCCTTTGCTTGGCCTCACTTTTACAACTCAAAGAATTTCTGTTGAAACCCTAGCCGCCACAACACCTAAATCCTCTCTTTTCTTCTTCATCAAACCTTCGAAAATTCTGCATTACTAGAGTCATCCATCGAGTTTCCATTAAGCAAGGCATCCAAGATCTTAAACTAGGCTAGATACATTCGTCTTCAAAGCTACGGTAAGCGGAAATCGTTTTTGATGAAGTTTAATTCTAGTTTTACTCTAGAATCGATGATATTCATCATCTATATTCAAAAACTTCATCTAATAATCTCTCATTCTTGGTTTTGGGTGCTAGATCATGAAGATCTAAGCGTTACGACAGTCGGATTCGCCATTTGGTAAAGACCCTAATTCTTGAACTTGTTTGGTAATCGAATCTAAAATATTGGGTTGTAATCTTGGATGACCGGCCCTTAATCAAGATTTTGGACCTATTAAAAGTTTAGAAATAACTAGAATTGTTCCTTGAAAGTATTGATGTGTTGAACAAATCGAAACAACGAAACTAACAATCTGGGCAGCTTGCTGTCAGAAAAAATGGGTCATCTTGTTCGTGTGATAACTTGGTCGAAACACGCCCAATTTGGGTAAACTCTGGGTCTAAATTTAATCCCTATGAGTCCTCTAACTAAACCAAGTGGTTTCATGTCGTTTCGACATCGTTTGGTCCTCCAAACGTAGCAAACAAAACTGAAGGTCAAAACTGACGAATCTGGGCAGCAGATTGGTCTTTATTCTTCGTGTCATAACTTACTCATATTTTTTCAAATGAACCTGATTATTTTTCTGGAGTTAATTTAAAGTCTCTTCTTTCAAATGACACCTCGTACGCGATGTTTCGTGGTCGTGTCGATCTCCTAACAGCCTATACAAGACTGATGCGCAATCAGATATGTATGTTGAATTATTTTGTTAAAACTTAAAAATAAGGGTTGGGATTAAATAGTCTAAATTAAGACAAGTTTTGCATATAATATTGATTAAAACTCTTTACAAAAGAATTAAATTAATAAGTGTGACGATAGAAAACCTTGATTAGTGTTAAGGGCTGGACTAACAGAATTGCACCCATATTAGTCATAGATATTTGGTGCTATATTAATCCTTGTGTGAATTATATATTTTTAGAGCTTCCTCTGCATGTTGTGAAATTTGAACTGTGACTTTTAAAGGTGAGTTTCACGGCCCCCTTTGATATATTTTACTTGGGGGAAAAGCATGCTCATGGTTTTGGACTATGCCGTGTTTGATTTTCTTTTGAAATATTGTATGTGGTTTGGGTCATGGTATGAGTCTTGATATTCAATCATGAGTGTGTACTTGTGCTTGTGCTTGTGCTTCAACTTGTGTACTTGGACGTTATGGAGAGATATTGTTAGTACTAACGGGTTGACACCCCCACCCATGTTGTCGGTATACTAGTCGAGACCGACTTGGCCGGGGCTTGCCCTTGGGTGAATATAATCCGGTTGTGTGTAATTTTGGAATGTATTGGACTTGGGTTACATTCGAACTTATGTTGATATCTTGACTGTTATGTATCTCTTTCACATACAATTTTCTATACATGTTTTACACGGCAAAATATTTGTACTTATAAGCCTGTGAACTCACCAACGTATGTTGACATTTTTAGAGCATGTCTTTTCAGGTAATGAAGTCTAGGTGTATGGCTGTGGACTTAGACGAGACCGCTCCACTAGGAGCATTAGACATTCAAGAGACTTTTGGGACATGTTATGGATTGTTGGGTTTTATGGATTGTAATTTTGATGATTTTGAGATTTTTATTGTTTGACAATTGTGTTGATTTGTTTCTGTATGGAGCTTTGGTATGATTATGCATTTTGGTATGACGTTCTGGTAGTGACTATCCTTGACATGTGTTCCTATGTGTCGGGCGACGTCATGACCCATGTACGGAGAATACCTTTAGATATTCTCTTAAACCCCCTAATGTGTTATGACGATCCCGTCCGTCGCATCCTCGTGTTTCCGCTTTAGCGAGGGTGTGACAGATTGGTATCAGAGCCATTGGTTATAGAGAATTAGGTGGATTATTCGACCTAGACTATAACCTAAGTACCCACATGTAGTATGCATCATAGGATTATGTGTGTACTGTTATACATGTGAATGTTTTATGTGTATTATATGTTGTGCTATGTTGCCTGCCTTATGTGTTATCTGTGATCTTCTTATTTGGAGAACTTTGGTCGTTGTATTATCTGTGCGTGCCTTGAGAAAGCATTAGGTAAGTACGTCCTCTCGTTATGCGCTTGATTATTATTTGGTCTGGATTGAAAAGTGCGGCTATAAGGACTCTTTTAAAGGACCTTGGTTGTTAAGCCAACCTTTATTATGTGTGTCTGCTGGTGCTAGCTATGTTGTACAAGGCCCTATTTATAACTCGTGGTTTGATTATTGGGAGATGAACATGCTAGCTTACATGACAATAACAGACAAGGGCCATGGCGTATTCAGGTCAGATGGCTACTTTATTGGATCTCAAACTATACTAAATGGACTCTTTTGACGGTTCCTTACCCAAGTGAATGCTTTGTCAGTCGATTCCTCTGCACAAATTCGTTTACTTAACCTTCGGTTAGTGACTATATCCTTGATTCTCCAATCTTAGATAACACTCTGTACTTAACAAGACATGTTAACTCTGGTAGGAGGAGCTAGGGGTGACCATGCAATGTAAATTACCATTACGGGTGCACACGTAATCGCAATTTGCAGTGCATGCGAAATCTGGCAAACCCTTTCATGAGATAACAGTCATAGTTAGTACGAATCTTCTATCTTATTCATGGGATAGTGGAATTCGTGTTATTATGATAATCAATGGTGTGGAAACACCAATCCCATTTATCCTTGCACAAGTACAAATAGATCTAGAGCATTCATGGGAATCATACTAGGACATTTTAGCCCAGTATCTATGAGACGTTTCTCTTGCTTTTATTTCTGTGATCATAGAAATTGACTACATGTTCAAAGTGTACTTGGTCTTTGAAGATCTGAAGTAGGGAAGTGGAAACATCATCGTTCGTTTCGTACTTTCTTTCATTATTACCTTTCACCTTATCTAGATCTCGCCATATGCTATACCTCACGTCATGCCAAAGCTGCTACTGTGCCGGGGCTTACAAGTAAATCCCAATGTCATGCTGAAGGATTAGACCCCTGTGCGTATTAACAAGGGTTAGCTAAACCGCAAACTGTTGAGCAAACAACTACCTAGTTGAATTGTGAACCTCCATCATTTTGCTTGCAAGACTTTACGTTCATTCATTATGTTCCACTTCACGTTAACGTTATCTTTCACTTTCATTACATAATACTTTACGTACATATATATATCACGCCACGTAAAGTCACATCATAATACATAACATGGAACATCATCATCATAATAGTAACCCACAAGCATACATAACATAAACAAGCATAGGCCACCATAAAAAATCAGTACTTAGCACTTAATTCAATTTCCCAAAATTAAAAAAATATTCTAAGTGTTCACAGTTCATGAACACATGCACAACAGACGGCTTAAAAATACTCTAAGTGTCCACAGCGGACAGCCAAGGTCCACAGCGGACGGCTTAAAATCCACAGCGCATGACAAAATATTCTAAGTATCCACAGCAGATGAACAAGTCCATAGCGGATGAACAAGTCCACAGCGGATGAACAAGTCCACAGCAGATGAACAAGTCCACAGCGGACAAACCATAAACTTTACCAAGTGTCCACAGCGGACATGCAAAGTCCATAGCGGACATGCAAGTCCACAGCGGACGGCATAAATTCTTCTAAGTGTCTACAGCGGATAGTTTAATGTCCACAGCGGATAGCATGCAAAAATCTTCTAAGTGTCCACAGCGGACACATTAAGGTCCACAACGGACAGCATGCAACATACACTAGGTGTCCATAGCGGACACTTTATGTCCACAGCGGACACCATGCAAACACCATGCAAAATCTACCAAGTCCACAGCGGACACATTATGTCCACAACGGACAACATGCATGACTTTTCTAAGTGTCCACAGCAGACACTTTATGTCCACAACGGACATCATACATGATTCACTAAGTGTCCACAGCGAACATTATGCATAACATCTGCAATGCATCAAACGTACTTCCAGTCCCTAAACATCATTCTAACTTATACTTTGCATAGATCTAACATGTTACACACATAATATACTAAACATCATACAAAAACTTAGAAATCATCTAAAACAACCGTAAACAGTCATACATCATGGAAAAATTCATAGTTTGGTTTAGAAACCTTCTATTCAGTATGCATAACAGTTCCAAACAGGTAGAAAACCAATAAAAGAGGGAATCTAGAACTCACCTTAAACAGCTTTTAAGTAGAACACCTCAAACCCGGGAGCCCACTTGAAGTTCTAGCACCTAAAACACACAAAACGAGCACTAAACACCAGAAACTCGGTCCAGAAGCTGAAACTCGACTGAAAACTGAGAAGAATTGCTTTAAAATCTCACCTTCTTAAAGAACTTTCCACTTTCTCTCTTTAAAACCGGATGGGAAATTTCTCTTCTTTCTTTCCAGCCGATATGTACCTGAAAGAGAGGGTATAGGCAGCCTTAACACCTTTTTGAACCTACTATGTGCAAGTTTGGCCCTTGCACGCTTTTAACCCCTTGCTTTGAACTAACTTTCTGGTTGCTCCCTTACTTTTCTTTTCTTTCCTTTTTCCGGAAATTTTCGGGTGTTACATATGTGAGACTACATTCCAGTTAACAAGATGCTCATAAGAAAGTGTAAATTGGCTAATGCATTGTCAAAGCTTCAAATGAAGTCTGCAGATTGAGCTTCTACCCTTTGATATTCATTTGCATAGTATGCAAGAACTCATGTTTATTTTTGTTTCCTTCAATATATTCTACACTTAACTTTCTATCACACTAAGGCTTCCGTGCACTCAACTTTGCTCCCTTCAAGGTTTGAAAAAATAGGTGTCGCCTAAAATGTAATTACTAAAATATTTAAATATGCTGGTTGCTCATGATGAATATATCATTTAGAACAACTAGACTCAATAGTTGCATCATCTTTTCTATCTGCACATTCACTAAATCAAATTGATAAAAATTTACACCCAAGAACATATTGTAAAGTATATTTAAAGCGAAACATAAGAACATGTACAAAAACATTACATTACTATCCCTAGTTATGACATTCATCAGCAAGATTTCATCTATTTTTGGTTGCTTTCCATGTATATGCCTTAAAAAATTAAGTTAATTTACAATATAATAAGTATTCAAAATATGTGGCAAACTAACAAAATATTAGATTACTAGTTTTAGTAAACCCGTATATTACACGGACTGAATAAAAAAATATTAAATAGAATAAAATTTTATTAATTATAAATTGATATTATAAAAAAAGATTTGATTGAAATCTTTCTTATAATAAATAAAATAAAATTTTTATTTCAAAACAAACGTTTCAAAAAATATCATACTTTAAAACTTTCTTATTATAACTTTTAATTTTAATTATTTTTTGTTTACAAAAATTTTACTCTTTAAAAACACCAATTATAATATTTTGTATTTTTAAAAAAGTTTGATGTTCTAAAAAATTTTCTAATTTTATAAAAAATTATTTCCTTATTAATAACATTAATAAAAATATTTTTTTCTTAATTTATTAAAAAACTATTTTAATCTAAAAAAGAATTAAAAATATTATTAATAATTAATATGATTATTAAATAGGAGAGAGAAACAGAAAAAAATTGATGAGAATGAATATGTTTTTGTCATGTGTCCCTATTAAATACTCTATTATTAGTGTAGGTAGATTATCATGCATATAGGAAACATGTCACTCAAACAATAATTCAACCATTTTTTTCAGTTATTTAGATATTAAAACAAATGGGAGATATGTATTTAGAGTATCAAAGCCGGTAATTTAACGCATTCGTCCAATTTTTTTCCCATTATCTTATTATCAAATCTGACATTGTCGGTAAGAAGAAAAAAATTGAAATTTGATTCGCCTTGCCTTCGATCGATCGAGTTTACAAAGATCATACAACAGGAGACCAAAAAGAAATTTTGAATCAATCAAAAAGATTAAGGTAGCATACCTGCATATTATTCGACTGCTTGTGAATTCAACCAAGAATGGTTATGAGCAGCCCACAATTTGAGGATTGAAGTTGCTAAATTATCAAAATGACCCTATTAGTAATTAATAAATTAAAAAAATAATAAAAAGCTATCAAAATAATATGCGGCTTTAAATAGTTCTTTTGATTTTTTACAAAAATTTAGTTTTCAATTGAATATCTCTCTCTCTCTCTATATATATATATAATAAATAGTATAATATTTAAAGTTGTTATTTGTATTTATTTACAGACTAGAATAGACACCCCGTGTAAAACATGGGTTTAATAAATCCAAGGCTATATCCTTAGTGATAAAGATTTTCATATTACATATTTACGAATTATTATATAGTTTTTTAATATATATTTATTTTAAAATAATAAAATATTTTATAAAAATAATTATCGAAATCATTTAATAGGAGAGAGAAAAAAATTTATAAAAACAACTAAAGATAATAATTAATAGAAGAGATAGGCGGAAAAATAATATTGAGGAGGCATGAGAAAGTGACACGTGTCAGTTAAAATTTTTATTTATTAGTATAGATTATATATATATATATATATATATATATATATATATATATATATGTATGTATGTATAATATTTAAAGTTGTTATTTGTATTTATTTACAGACTAGGATAGAAACCCCATGTAAAACATGGGTTTAATAAATCCAAGGATATATTCTTAGTGACAGAGATTTTCATATTACATATTTATGAATTATTATATAGTTTTTAATATATATTTATTTTAAAATAATAAAATATTTTATAAAAATAATTATAAAAATTATTTAATAGGAGAAAGAAAAAAATTTATAAAAACAATTAAAGACAATAATTAATAGGAGAGATAGGCGAGAAAATAATATTGAGGAGCATGAGAAAGTGACACGTGCCACTTAAGATTTTTATTTATTAGTATAGATTTAGAACTTTTTAAAAAAATAGGGTTTTAATAAAGAGATGGTTGACAAGAGAAGTTTTTCTTTTTGGGTTTAGACATTAAGGGTACCCGCCCCTGTCATGAACGAGTTCTCTATCTCGGTGAACGTGTCACATGGGAATCCATGTGAATGCAGGAGCTGTCAAATCAAACTTAGAACTCGCCCCTGCCATGGGCGAGTTCTCAAAAAGCAAAAAATATTTTTTGATGGTGAGCAAAAATTAAGTCATGATTTGTATATTATATATGTTAAGGAAAAATATTGACATATATAAAATAGATGAAAATTACAAATAAATGCTTGAAATATAACGTGTAAGCAAAGATACGTTTCTCACCTTAATTACAAATAAAATCACTATCCGAAAATTCAATTTTGTCGTGGAGCTTGGATTACTATATTGTATAAATAGCTTTAGTAAACCAGTGTATTACACGAGTTGAATAAAAAATATTAAATAGATGAAAATTTATTAATCATAAAACGATTTTATAAGATAAAATATAATTAAGATCTTCCTTATTATAAATAAAACTAAAATTTTATTTCAAAACAAACGTTTTAAAAGAATATCATGTTTGAAAACTTTTTTTATTATAACTCCCAATTTTAATGATTTTTTTTTATAAAATTTTACTTTTTGAAAGCATCATTTTTAAAATATTTTATATTTATAAAAAAGTTTGATATTTAAAAAATTTTCTTATTTTATAAAAGTTTTTGTTTAGAAATAAACTTAATGAAAGATCTATTTTTAATTTATTAAAAAACTATTTTATTTTAAAAAATTGTTAAATAATATTCTTAGTAATTAATGTGATTATTTAATAGGATAGAGAAGCAGGAAAAATTTGGTTCAAAAAAATATGGTGCTACCATGTGTCGTTATTATTAACCATTACATTTAAAAAAAAAGGTCTTAGTAGGTGATGTATGATATTGGATTTGAAAAAATAGGTAACTCTCCATATCTCCATCTCTGTAGCAATTTAGGATTTACGTTTCTACAGTAACTGATTTGGATTTGAAGTATCGATGTATGATATGGATTTAGTAGGTGATGAGCTTTAATAGAAGGATTTGCAAATCTGTATGTATTGATCTACCTTACTTGGTTTTAGATTTTGTCAATGTATTGTAATTCTTGATAAATGCATATTTGGACAATTACAGAAACATGTATTGTTGTAACAGGGAAAAGAATGAGCAATGGAACAAAGAAAGGGAGTAGACTGACTCCCTCCTAGATGTCTCTAATGATGATAATAGTGATGGAACTGCTACTTATAATATGGAGACTAATATTATGACCCTTGCCAGCAACATGATGCAGGAGGCTATTATCACTGGTTAACATTCTTTTGTTTTCCTTGATATTGCATCATTTCTAGAGGTATAAACATGAGTTGAGAGGGTTGGTTCTGAAACAAGTCAATTTATTTAGGTCAGAAACACTATTTTTTCTGGAGCAGGTTGGATTTATATAAATCATAGTTAGGCCAATTTTATTTTCTCTAATCATTTGATATCCATGAGCCTTTATAAAAGAATGTAGTAAAATTAATTAAATAAGAATATAACTAGTGGTATTTAAATTTTAAAACATATCCACTTGAGAGAATGGCTTACTACCTATTTTTGATGTGTCGGAGTATAACTAGTGTACAAAGGGTTTACTAGCCAAAACTCTTTTTCTTTTTCACTCGTTTCCACTTTTAGGAATTTGAATAAATATTACAGGGAAGCAATGGAAAGAAAGGATCACCTACCTACTTACTGCCTGAATGCATGAACGTTGTAAGTGTACATGCTTTTGGTTAGAAAATTGAGGCAAATTATATGTAGTTGTAAAACAATTTTTACGGGTGATATTGCATCCAGTTTTTTTTTTTTTTTTTTTTTTTTTTTTTTTTTTTTTTTTTATATCTATATGGTGTTTGATTTTTTTTTCTTTTAGTTATTTTAGCAATTCCTGATTATTGGTATACCACCTTTAGGAATATTAACATTCTAATAAGTTGATCATCTGTTAATTCGTTCAAATTTGAACTTAAATCGCTTCATATCTCACTTAGACTTTATTAGAGATCTTGGTGATTCTGTTATATACATTCAAAGTGGGGATGCACATTTAAAATATGATTACTTTGTTCTTCGAGGTTGCAAAAATGAAAATCGTATTTCTGTTACCAATGTAAATACACATTCATCAACACTACTTCATTCATCCATTGGATAAAAATATCATCATATAATGTTTATTTAATTTGCAAATTGGAAGTTTTTGTCTGACTTCGTGGAATTGTTTGACTATTTAACAAGGCTGTGAAAACAGTTCATATTGCAACTTAAGGTTGGTAATTTATTATTGCTATTTTGTTTAGCTATTTAGGTATAAAATACATATAAAGTTATCAACCAAAGAATATGGTAGAAGAACATATTTATTAAGAAAGAACCCTTCATTAGATAACAAAATATGAATCAAAACATGTTGCCTTGCTTCAGTTAGCAGTGAATCATCTGAGTTTCTGATGTGTGTGTACTTCAATCTATCATGACATTGTGCACGTGTTCATGATTGTGCATTACTAATTTACATCATCCATCCTTTGAGGCCTTTCTGTGTGTTATCTATTAAAATTTTATTCTGCTCTTTTTTATAGGATACGACACTAAAGCTGAAAAAAAAGTGAGGTTGGAGTTGAATATATGCATTATGTTCACTGTGATGTAAAGGCAGATAATGATTTTATATATAATGATGACCATGTCAAGTTAACAAACCAAAGCCTAAACTTTAGGTATCTTTTTTTTTTAAATAATACACGATTCAGTTTATTTTTCAACGCATTTAGAAAAGGGTACCTATAGTTCATGATTTTATATTATTTCATTCTATTATCAAGAACTAAGTAGCTTTAGTTCAACATCTTGACATGTATTGTTCAGTTTATGTATTCTTAGTGTAAGTTCCTTTTTGTCTAATAATTGTGTGTTCTTTGTTGCGCAAATATACACAAAGTTACAGAGCATTAGCGATCGGGTGCTAAAGAATGAGGATATGTGAAACTGAACGTGATGGTTTGAGGACTGAGTTGAGGAAGATGAAGAGAGCAGCCACATTCTCAATCCAAGTGTGGTTGCCCTGTTGCAAAGCTGAAGGGTTGGAACAAGAGAATCAAGAAGTGAGCATATTTGATAACAAATTATGAATTTGAATGAAGTTGGTTGATTGATGAGACAACTGTGTGGTTGTAGCTTTTTTTTCGTGACAAGTAGCTTTGAATCAAATGTGAAGGGTGGTCTTAGAAAAGTGTAAAATATTTTTGTGAATAACAACGTGTGTTTTGGGGAGATAAAACCCACTTAATGCATGGGGGTTTATCTACTAGGGATTCCTAGCTAGCAAATTGGTTGGTTTAGGATAACAGTTAGGATTTTAAAAGTTTGCTAGAGTCCTAATACAAATGTGCTTCGTATACCTATAAATACATGGTCATGCGTAAGGGTTATGTATCCTAACTAAGGTTTTTGAGTTATGTTTCCTTGATTCAATAAAGAGTTTTTGGGAGTTGTCCAAGTTAATGTGTTTTTGCTTAATTGATACTTTGTCTTTGAATTGGTATCATAGCCATTCAAGACTCAAACCGATAGTTGAATAAGGTGCGGAACCTCTCGTCTCTAAAAACTCAAGTATAGCCGTCACTAGAAATCGATGGCATGGAAAGAAGCATTCGGATCTACAACCATCATTAAAATGTTTTACTTAAAGGTTTAGATTATTTTTGTAACAATAGTTAATGCTTTAGTTATTTACTAGAAAAATAAAAAGAATAAACATAAAAGTATTTGTGGATCAACTCAATCGACCTTGTCTGTTTCGATACCTATCACCCAACCTGTCTTTATGCTACCTTTTTATGCTGAAACTTGCTCTTAAATAACTCACCCATGATCAAATAACTTTAGAGGTGAAATTTTAGCTCAATTAGAGTGTGAAACTTAAAGGTAGGCAACCCTTTAAAGGCTTTAAATCACAAATTTCCTAGCTAAATTTGAGTTTACTTTCATTTTTGCTCATAATATGGTTTTCATTTAAGCTACGTTTTCTTACTATTTAATCATCGGTTATCATAGTTTTTGAATTTAGTAAGTTATAATAAATGTTTATAATCTCGTGAAATTATTCTTTTACATTTATCTGCCATAAGGTCGTGGGTTTGAATCTCATACTTGCGTGTATCAAAACAATGGCAAGTCAAACTAACATAAGTACTATACGATATATCGAGACAGGATCGATAAACTAAAAAAAAACGAGTACCGCATTGTAAATTGTTGCCACCGCCGCATTGCGCGAGCTTCCTACTAGTTTGTGTGTGTGTGTATATATACATATAATATTATATTATATAGGAGTGATTAAACAAGAATTCAATTTTTTGTGAGAACTCTAATAATCAATACGATTCACAAGGTTTTAATAACAAAATGGTAAATTACGAGAACATAATAAAAAATTATAAACAAAAATAACATTAAATTAAAAAAATAAAAATGTTTCTCTCATTTATAAAATATAAAAAAATCTTTATGAAAAATATAAAAACTCTTTTTAAACATGTAAGTAAAAGTATATCAACTTATTTATGAAGTAATTACCCTATCTTCGAAAAAACCAACTCGATAAACAGTTGTTTGTGAGTTCTTATGCATTACGCACAACCCTTTGATGCATGTGCCTTTTCTTGTACCGTCTTATCTTCTTTATTATTGTCCTCTACTTTTGTGCATCTCCCTTGTAAGTGGTGTACCCTCTTCCCCTTTTCACCTCTGTTCGGATATCTGCCTTTTGATTTTCTCGTCGATGATGTTGCAGGTGGTGGTGGCGCCCCCCTTTCACGCCGATCCCTGACATGATGTTGCCGGTGGCGATGGTCAGTCCGATCACCCCTTTTGTCGCCTCCTTTTGTTTATGATGGTTGCGGTGGTGATGGAGTCTCCGCTGGCTCCGCCTCCCTTTTACGGTTGAGGTAGAGTCATGGTGGATCTAACCGTATATGCATGTGGATCTATGTTATCATGCCGGTGGTAACAGAGGCTGTCGTCTCAGCCTTCCATTTACTATTATGGCTGCAACGGCGGTGGAGACGATCGCCGGTGGCGTCGGCCTCCCGTTTACCGTTGTGGTTGCGACCGAGGTAGAAGACGAACGTCGGTCCGTCTCCCGTTTATTGTTGACGCGGATCTGGTCGGCTCGCTTTTGTCTCTCACCGACGATCTGAGTTGAGTCAGTGATGATTAAGGTATGTTCATCTGAACCACTCTGTGTTGGCGATTGATTTTGTGTTTTTCGAATCCTACCGAACAATGACGTCTGTGATCATCTAGTCTTATCTTTGTTGTTAATGGTGACTCAACTTATCTCTACGAGTATAAATCCTTGTGGGACTCAAACAGGTTGGAAAAGATCCAGTAGCCCATCAACAAAAGAAAGAAGATAGAACTTTAATTTGAAATTTGAGTCTGCATGTTTGTTATTTGGTTTATCTCTTTATTTGAATTCTAGATAAGTTGGTAGTTTTATTTAAATAGAATTGAGTCATTATAAATAGATGGTTGAGTCTTCTATAATCTCTTAAGATAAAGAGAAGTCAAGTTTTGTAATCGTTTTCTTGTTTTCATTATAAAAGAAAAGGACGTCGTGGGAGTTGTCCCTTCCACAAAATTCCCGTGTGTTCGTGTGATTATTACTTTGATATCAATTGATCCAACAATTGGTATCAGAGCTGGTTCTTGAAGACTTTGAATCGAGAAGAGAATCGTGGCGAAAGGCATCCACGATCGCAAGGTTGTGAGGCAAAACACAACTTGATTGCGACAACATCAACATGGCTGAAAACAACGCAGAAGTTGCTGCTCCTGTTGCTCGAGGGAACCGGGCGATAATAGTGCAGCGGGAAAGCGGGTCCTCGAGTCTCACCTGCCCAAAGTTGTCGAGTACAAATTACAATACATGGATCGTGATGATGGAAGCCGTACTCGACGTACAAGACCTATGGGAAGCAGTTGATCCAGAAAACAAAGATCCGATAGATGCAAAGAAAAACAAAGTTGCATGAGCCATGATCTACCAAGCGCTCCCCGAAAACATCTTGGCACAAGTCGCAAAAACCAAAAGTGCTAAGGAGATTTGGGAGGCTTTTAGGGTAAGGTTTATAGGGGCGGACCGGGTTCAACAAGCTCGACTCCAAACCTTGAAACGTGGCTTTGAAAAGTTAAAGATGGAAGCAAAAGATTCAGTAGAAGATTTTGCAGGTAAACTTTCTGAATTTGTGAATAAATTCAGAAGTCTTGGAGAAACCTTGGAAGACAAGGTAGTTGTAAAGAAACTTCTTGACTCCATGCCGGCAAGATACATCGCCATAGTTGCAACAATTGAACAAGTTGCAGATCTAAAAACTATGAAGGTGGAAGATTGCATTGCAAGACTCAAAGCCTTCGAAGAAAGAATCAAAGGGCAAGAGGAACTCGTTGAAAAGGAATCAAAACTAATGTATGCAAAAACCGAAACACATGAGAAAAAGTCCCATGATCAATCTCGAAAGTACCAACGTGGTCATGGACAAGGATTCGATAATCGTGGACGTGGTAGAGGTAGTGGTAGGAGTTTTGGACGAGGTCGAGGAAGAAGCCAAAATTTAATACATCACGGACCGCTACCCAAAACACCAATCAAAACCGTGGCCAAAATGATCAAAGCAAGGATAGAAATCAAGGTTGTGATAAACGGAATGTTAGATGTTACATGTGTGAAATCTTGGACTACAACCAAGCAACAACAAGCGGAGGCAAACCTACTTAGTGAAACCGAAGGACCAATACTTATGATGACCCTTACTGAGTCTGATGAAGAAACAATCTTACTCAATGAAGATAAGGTACATCCTAAAGTTTATGCTAATGACTCTGGTGATGAATCCTTATGGTACTTAGATAATGGGGCGTCAAATCATATGATAGGTCTTGAGTCTATATTTAATGAACTCGATACAACGGTAAAAGGGTTAGTAAGGTTTGGGGATGGCTCGAATGTTAGAATTCATGGAAAGGGGTAGGTTGTAATAGATTGCAAGACCGACGAGCAAAGAATATTAAGTGATGTGTATTTCATACCGGAATTGCAAAGCAACATAATTAGTCTTGGTCAACTAACGGATACCGGAAAAAATTTTTGGATGGAAGATGACCATTTATGGCTTTACAGTCAAGATAATAAGCTTTTGATGAAAGTTCCCAAGTCTAATAATCGCCTATATAAGATTGCTTTAAAAATTGGATCACCAGTGTGCTTGTTAAATTCTATCACCGATCAAAGATGGCTTTGGCACGCAAGGCTTGGGCATTTGAATTTTAAATCAATAAATCAACTAAGCAACAACATGGTAAGAGGAATACTGAGACTATCTCACATTGCTCAAGTATGTGACTCATGTCTTATGGGAAAGCAAAGCCGGAATCAACTCCCACAACACACAACATATCGAGCCAACAAACCACTTGACCTAATTCACACCGACTTGTGTAGACCAATCTCACCTCTGACATTAGGTGGTAATCGTTACTTTATACTTTTTGTTGATGATTTTTCTAGATACATGTGGATTTACACTTTGAAAAATAAAGATGATGCGTTGAAAATCTTTATGAAATTCAAACAGGAAGTGGAACTCGAAAGTTCATTGAAAATCAAGAATTTGAGAAGTGATCGCGGTGGCGATGTGATCAAACCGGGATCAAACAGATGTTCACGGCGCCCTACACACCTCAACAAAACGGTGTTGTAGAACGCCGAAGTCGAATGATTTTAGATACAACGAGAAGCATGATGAAAGCAATGAACTTGCCATAAAACATGTGGGGTGAAGGAGTGAGGCATTCAGTTTTCATATTAAATCAAGCACCAACCAAAGCGTTAAACAAGACAACTCCTTACGAAGCGTGGAGAGGAAGAAAACTGAACCTTGCGTTTCTAAGAGTTTTCGGTTGTAAGTGTTTTATGAAGACTCCTCCGGTAAACCTAACAAAACTGGATGATCGAAGCAAGGAAGTGGTGTACCTTGGGACCGAACCCGGTACTAAAGCCTACCGCCTATTTGACCCGACTTGAAAATGAATATATGTGAGTAGAGATGTTGTTTTTAAAGAAACCAAACCGTTTAAATGGCCAAAATATAATGAAATTATGCAAGTAACTACAGGACAAGAATCGAGTAAGTTCATCATACACATGGATGAGTTCTTCACTGGAATAACATCACAATCATATGACACTGAATCAGAAACAACAACATGTGCTATCCAAAATGAACCAAGAGAACAACCTACCTCTAGTGGCCCTCTCGGCCAACAAAACAGCCCAGCTACTGGGCCAACACAGCAGTCTCAAATGGAACAAAGTACGGGCCCAATCAATCAAGATCAAACTGAAACAGTGAGGCGTTCGTCCAGACCTACTATTTTACCACAACGTTTTAATGGTTATGTGATGTTACAAGAATCACAACATGTTAATGAAGAAGAAGAACCCAGATCAGTTCAAGAAGCATTAAAACAAAAGGTGTGGTTGGATGCTATGAAAGAAGAACTAATGGCCATTGAAGATAATTAAACTTGGTTACTTTGCGAAGCACCTACTGGAGCAAAGTTGATTGGAATTAAGTGGGATTTTAAGGTGAAACGTGATGCTAATAATGTGGTTACTAAATTTAAAGCAAGGTTGGTGGCAAAAGGATATGTTCAAGAGCAAGGTATCGATTATGAAGAGGCATTTGCACCGGTGGCAAGAGTCAAAACTGTAAGGTTACTACTTGTAATAGCCGAACAAAATAAATGGTTGGTACATCATTTGGATGTCAAATCGGCTTTCCTTAATGGCAAGTTAAAGGAAACCGTGTATGTGAAGTAACCGGAAGGGTTCGAAATTAGCAAAAAGGAACATATGGTCTTCAAGTTGAGGAAGGCCCTATATGTTTGAAACAAGCCCCTCGGGCTTGGAATGAGCGACTTGATAAGTCACTCAAAAGTCTTGGTTTTACTCAATGTCAAAAGGAACAAGCGGTTTACACAAAGTCTTTAAAATCCAACTTAATAATAGTTAGAGTATATGTGGATTATTTGATCATCACCGGTTCAAGTAATGATGAAGCCGAGAACTTTAAAAAACAAATGAAAACCGAGTATAAAATGAGTGATCTTGGTCTCATATCTTACTACTTGGGTATTGAGGTTGAACAAAGAAATAATTCAATCACCTTAAAGCAATCTAGTTATGCTAATCGTATTTTAAAGTGTGCAGGAATGGTGGATTGCAACCCATGTAAATACCCAATGGAACCAAGACTCCAACTAAGGATGATGAAAGTGAAGGAGTAGATGCCACCAAATATAGACGACTAATTGGTAGTCTTCGGTACTTGTTGCATACTAGACCGGATCTAGCATATTTGGTTGGAGTCGCTAGCCGATTCATGCAAGAGCCAAAGAAAGCTCACTTGAATCTAGTAAAGCATATTTGAGATATTTAAAGTGTACAATTAATTTTGGACTCTCATATGGGCAAGATGAGAAGAAAGAAACAGTGGGGTATAGTGATAGTAGCCACACAATAGATAACAACGATGGAAGAAGCACCACGGGTATGATATTTATTATGGTAATTCTCTTATATCGTGGAATTCTCAAAAAAAAAAAAAAACAGTTGCACTCTCGTCATGCGAAGCCGAGTTTATGGCAGCCACTGCAACGGCATGTCAAGCAATTTGGTTGAAAGGATTGCTAAGTGAGCTAACTAAAAAGGAAGAAAAACCGGTCCCGTTACATGTTGACAACAAATCTTCTATTGCATTAATTAAGAACCCCGTCTTTCACAGGAGGAGTAAGCACATTAGCACAAGATTTAACTTCATACGTGAGTGCATTGAATGAGGAGATGTCTACGTTGAACACGTTAGTGGTGAGCTACAAAAGGCCGACCCACTAACAAAAGCTTTGTCAAGAATTAAATTTGAAGAGATGAGGAACTTCCTTGGCATGGTGGACCTAGGAGGAACTAAACAAGGATTAAGGGGGTGATTATGAGTATTAATCCTTGTTGGACTCAAACAGGTTGGAAAAGATCTAGTAGCCCATCAACAAAAGAAAGAAGATAGAACTTTAATTTGAAATTTGAGTCTGCATGTTTGTTATTTGGTTTATCTCTTTATTTGAATTCTAGATAAGTTGGTAGTTTTATTTAAATAGAATTGAGTCATTATAAATAGATGGTTGAGTCTTCTATAATCTCTTAAGAGAAAGAGAAGTCAAGTTTTGTAATCGTTTTCTTGTTTTCATTATAAAAGAAAAGGACGTCGTGGGAGTTATCCCTTCCACAAAATTCCCGTGTGTTCGTGTGATTATTACTTTGATATCAATTGATCCAACAATCTCATGCTCTTGGAGAAGATGCTTTGACACTCCAATTATGAAGGTACATGTAAACAAACTAAATACACATTGACTGTGTGAAAAAGATATAAGTTTTTCTTTTTCTTTTTTCTATTTTTATTTTATTTTTAATCGCTCTGTATACTGTTTATCCATTAAAATTCATCACAAGTTTAGAAATACATCATAGAAAGTTGAAATAAGCGAACAACCAGTTAGATTTAGGGTTCATAGTCATAAAAAGCTTTTAGATTTGGAAATGTTTCACAAAACTTGAGCTAGAATTTAGCCTCAGGATTTCACATGTTGTAGTTTCACATTTATTTTACTGTTAAATTATTTGTTCATGTTTATTTGTCAAGTACTGTGCTTTTGATTTGTATTTTGATGAAATTATACATGATGCATGCTTCAATGGTCTTGACTTTTGACCAATTATGGTCTTTTTGTACGTGGATTCAAACATGATTTTGTGGAGCGCTATTTGGAGTCTCTGATCATCTAATACCTCCCTTAGCCATTGAATATTGTTATTCATTATAATTATGTCTCTGGTTTGGTTACATGGATGGTTTGCAAGGCTGATTCATGTGGCTATGATGAGTTTGAAGGCACAGAAATAAATTGAGTAAAAACGCAGCCATGGCATGGCAGGGTTAGAAGATGGTCGGTCTTTACCCGCAACTCCTCTACAGCCATGGCTTAGTCATTGCTATCAGAACACTGAGCCCAATTATGCATTATGTTGCGTTTGTTTATAAGGCTACGATGATGATAATGTTATCTGAACCTTTAATTAATATGTGCAATGCACTATTTTTCACCTGATTTGTAGCACCTCGAATTTTATTAAAAAGAAGAGAAAATAGAAGTACAAAGAAAGAAAAGATAAATAACCCAAGTTGAGGGACTAAAGTTGTGCAAGGTGCAAACTTTAATATCATTATGTTTAAAAATAAGGGCATGGCCGCCCATGCCCCCACTACCCACCTATGTTCTCGGCTAAAAAAGGAAGAAAGAAGAAAAGTTTACTGTTTTAGAGAGAGAAGAAGCTGAAATTTTCTTGAAGGTGAGTTTTCTTGGGTTAATGTTTGGTTTCAACTGAATTTTCAGCTTCTAGGCCGAGATTTATGGTGCTAAGTTCCTGTTTTCGTGGGTTTTAGGAGCTGAATTTGCAGGTGGAGGTGTATTGCTCGAAGGTTGCTTCAGGTGAGTTCTTGAACCCTTCTTTTTATTGATTTTCGAAGTGTTTAGGGCTATTATGCATACAGAGCCAAAGATTTTTAAGTAATCGTGAGTTTTTCAGCATGTTGTTCGATGGTGCTCTGTTGTTGTATGTTTTTAAGGTTGTTTTTGAGGTTATGTTTGATGTTTAGCATGTTTTAGTATTGGTAGCATGTTAGATCTGTTGTAGGATGTGCTAGACCGATGTTTGGGGGTAGATTGTAGAATTTGTTATAATTCTGTTTGTTGGTCATGCGCCCAGAATGTTCCCATGCGCCTGAAGTTGTTTTCATACGCCTAACTTACCTCATGCGCCCAAGATTATGCGCCCAAATAGTAGCCATGCACCCAGCATGATGCCCATGCGCCAAAGTGTAGGCCATGCGCCCAAATAGTGGCCCATGCACCCAGAGTTGCCCATACGCCTAAGTGTTGGCCATGCGCCCCAGTAGTGGCCCATGCACCCAGAGTTGCCCATACGCCTAAGTGTTGGCCATGCGCCCCCGCAGTGTCCCATGCGCCCAGAGTTGCCCATGCGCCTAAGTGTTGGCCATGCGCCCCAGCAGTGGCCCATGCGCCAAGAGTTGTCCATGCGACTAAGTGTTGGCCATGCGCCCCAGTAGTGCCCATGTGCCCAGAGTTGCTCATGTGCCTAAGTGTTAATGCGCCTAAGCAGGGCTGATGCGCCTACATAGAGGTAACGCGCATAGGCTATTTTCCTTAGAATTTTTATGCTCATGCGCCTGAGATGTCCAACTGCTATCCATTTTGGACTTAGGGTTTTTTGAGGATTTTATGAGGTAGTTGGTTGAGATAGGTCCTGTTATGAGGTGATGGCTTGTGCTTGATGTGCTATGCAAGATGATGTGATGATTATGAGGTGTGTGATGCATTATCTTTCCATGTTTAACAGTTTTCAAAATATATGTATTATGGTATGTAATACGTTATGTATGATGTTATGACTTTACGTGGTATGATGTAAGAATGTACGTAAAGTATTATGTAAAAGTGAAAGATAACGAATGATGTGAATGGATAACGTAATGTATGAGAATGGAAGTAATGTACGATGAGATCCTTGTCGCGTACCCCGGTACTGTGTCAGTATTCGGACATGATTCAGGGGTTTGTTTACAGGCCCCGACATAGTATCAGTCTTCGGACATGACTCGGGGGTATTGCATGAGATAGGATGGCATGTGAAAGAGATGAGATCTTGTTGCTCGCCCCAGTACCGTGTCAGTCTTCGGACATGAGTCGGGGGTTTGTTTATAGGCCCCGACACAGTATCAGTCTTCGGACATGAGTCGGGGGTGTTGCATATGAGATGGGATCCTTGTCGCGTACCCTGGTATTGTGTCAATATTCAAACATGATTCGGGGGTTTGTTTACAGGCCCCGGCACAGTATCAATCTTCGGACATGAGTCGGGGGTATTGCATGAGGCAGGATTTGGACGATAGTAAGTATGTATTGTTTGATGATAAACGATGACGAAGATAATTAATTATTATCAATGTGTACGTATGATGTGTGATCATGATTGAAAATAAAAAGGTGGTTTTTACGAAATTAAAGTATTTTATTTATAAAACTAGAACTTACTTAGTGTCACTGACTTTTGTATGCATAATAGTTGTCAGGTATTTTGTTGATGCTGAGGAGGTGCAGGCATGGATGCATAAGCTACTGGGGACGTTTTGAGGCTGGCATCCATATTTTGATATGATGTATTTTAAAATTCATATGAATGACATAATGTAATGATATGTTTTAACTGATAAATGAAAAGTTTTAAATTTCGCTGCAAAAGTAATGTATGTTTTAAATATTTTATGTGATGACGGTCCAGCTGTAAGCGTCCAGGGAACGGGCCTTACAAGTTGGTATCAGATCCAAAGTTTAATAGAATTGGGTAAATATTTTCAAAACCTAAACTTAAACTGAGAATGGGACCAAAGGAAAGGGATGCCTGTCCTAGTAGCTACGTGTCTGCAGGTAAACGTTTTACATAAACATTTTATGTAAGTTAATAAAAAGGGGAATTATGTCGCGTGTTATGTGGTTTATGTGCTTTTGTGTAGATTTAGATATTGATGTAGTCAGGATAGGAAATGCTTGGGGGATGAAGAGTAAAGTAAGTGGCTAATCACAACTGGCCACTGTAAATAGAGACTTACTATACTTGACATAAACTGAGCTATTACCTTGAATGACCGTGTTGGTGTTTGAATCTTATAGTGTTTAGAGGATGACTGGTGGTAGATCATCAAAAGCTTCCCGAGGTGGAGCACGGGGTGGTCGTGGTGCTGGACCACGTGTCACGAGGAACAAGACGAAGACTGCTAAGACGGCTCCTGCTAAGCCGAGCTTTATCACCAGGAGGGCGGTGACGAGAGTGCTAACTTGAGAGCCTCAGTAAAGGAGGCAGTTGTGGAGGAAGTACATCAGGTCATGCAGACGATCCTACCGTCTGTGGTGACCGAGGTTATTAGAGCTATGAAGGAAGTTGAGAGGAAGGAGGCTGAGAAGAGGAAGACCGCTAGACAAGAAGGCGAGGAAGGAGGTTTAAGGGGAAGGGAGCAACCAGAGACTGATATGGTTGTCTCTAGTGACGATAAGGAGGAGGAGAAAGCTATGCAGGAAACTGTGAAGGGATGCAGCTATGGGGCATTCCAAAGGTGCAGGGCCCCTACGTTTGATGGGAACGGGAGTGCTGCGGCTGCTCACCATTGGGTGAGGGAGATGGAGGCGGTACTCGATATCAGCGAGTGCCGCAAGGATCAGAAGGTGAAGTTCGCTACCCACTCATTTGTGAACTCGGCCTTGTGCTGGTAGGATAACATTGTCCAAGCTGAGGGTACCAGGGCAATCAGGAAGATGAGGTAGAATAAGCTGAAGAGGTTGGTAATTAAGGAGTTTTGCCCTCATAGGAGCTTGACAAAGTTGAGAGAGAGTTCCTGCAGATGGAGGCGGGAACGATGACGCACCAACAGTATACAACGAAGTTCAACGAGATGGCAAGGCTGGTGCCAGATCAGGTGATGCCTGTGTCATGAAAGATCAAGAGGTACATTCAAGGCCTTCCGGCAGATATCCGCAGACATCTGATCGCTGCCCGACCAGGTACGTTTAGGTCGGTGGTCGACCTAGCGGGGAGGCTGTATGACGAGCGAGAGGTGGTGGCGATAGTGGATAAAGAGAAGGAGCGGGGCTATGCTAGGAATGGGAATGGAAGGCGGGGTAACGATGGTGGATTTGTGGCTGGAGGTAAGACGTTGAGGGTCGATGATCGAAGGATGGTAACAGGGAGGGAAGAAACTTTCAAGAAGTGTGGTAGAGGCCACGAGGGGGAGTGCAAGTACCAAAAACTTTGATTTCTCATAAGGTGCCAGCGGAGTCCTAAAAGCAACATCCGCTGATCCCTGGTAGGCATCGCTTATGGTTGAGACTAGGACGGTATCTGATCATCTTCGAGCCCCCAACTTTCATTCTTGATTAATGAAAACATCCTTGGAAAATGCTTTCGCAGTTGTTTGTCTTTCATAAATCCATGAATTTCACCTCTGAATATGAAATACGAATGTCCCCGACTGTCCCTGTTAATCATTACTTCGATCCCGAAGGCCAACGTAATAGGACCAAAATCCTATGATGTTATCCCATGCTAATGTATACAGAGCGTAGGCTTGCTTTGAGCACTCTAATTTCTTCAAAGTAACAACGCCGGAGGCACGACCCAACCAATTAAGGCTAGGAGCGCATCGCCGATAGAGGGGACTAGTAAACCGGTGCACACCTGAAGGCGGACCGACCGACCCAACCTAAGGCAAACTAAGGAATATCTTTCGAAGTCAATTTAGCTTCGGAAGCTTTTTTTAAAACTTCCAAAGGCAAATTACCTTCGGAATATTTTTCAACTTCCAAGGTAACTACTTTTTTGGGCACCTTTTTCAGAGGTGGGACCGATATCCGGATGTTGAAGTTTATCTTTTGAAATAATTTTATCTCACATCCAAGCATATAAATAGCCTTTCCAAGGGGTCTCACTCTCTCTTCTTCCTCCTTATCTGTAAAGCTCAAGCCCTAAATTACTCGCAAACCCTTGTTGTTCTTTCAATCCTTCTCCTACAAGCTTCATAAAATGGCTAACCCTGAACCCCAAAATCAACCAACCTTTGTCATGCACCTTCACAGGCAATACAAACAGGTTGCTCTGTTATCGGCTGGGAAAGACTCTAGTTTTTTACGGATATGCAACTTTCTTTCCTGCTCTTCTTACATCATCACCCTCACCATAGGCCCTCCATTTTATGAAGATCAACTCTTAGAGTTTTGGAGTACCTGCCAAGAGGTCATTATGGGTGGTGAGAAGGCACTATCTGCCATAGTGTAAGGGAGGACACAGTTCATCACTCCAGCCACCATAAACCAATATCTAAGGCTAGATGATAAAGAAGGTGAGCTATCCTTTCCCAAAAAGGCAGTCAACGGATAATTCCTCCAGATGGGCTATTAAGGTGATTTCTCTGTCAAGACCTTCAGAAAGGGGAAGGTCTCCTCTTAGTGAAAGTACCTCCTCCATGTAGTCATGCACTCCCTATCAAACAAGCATGGAGGATGGGACCAAGTTCCTGAATACCTTTCCTACATAATCCATGGAAAGTTCCAGGGGATCAAGTTTAGGTATTCATAATTTGTCTAAACAAATTTACTTGCTAACTTAGATTACTTAGAATATTTTATGTTCCTTAGATATGTCCAGCACATTCTTAACATTTAACTGGGCTTACAGTTGAGGGGAACAGGTAATGTTATAAAATTAGGATAGATGAAGCCCGACATCTTTAAGATAATGAAGAAAACCACTATGGCTTTTTCCGGGGTAGAAATAGCCCTTGTCCCAAAAATGTTAGAGCTCCATGCTCAAGGTGACAACTTGGCAGTCCAAGCCAATGTTAAACCCACACCTTCTTTATCTTCAACACTCCTCCACCCACAAATAACTATCACATACCATATAAAACCCAAACAAACCCCTGCTCAGTCTATTCAGATTGAGTAGGCCCCCATATACTCACCCATGCAGGAGGAAGTGGAACCAAGAGCTCCCACTTCCCCTGAGGAGCAGACCACTCCTATTCATTATTTGATCAGTGCTGAGGTTCCTTAAGCTCAGCCTAATGAGCTCATCACCCCAGCCTCAGGCCTTCATCCTAAGTCTCAAAACTCAGATGATCAACCTTCAGGGGAAAGCTACCATCCCCAGCCTTTGGAGCTCAACCAACGAATCCTCAACCTAGAATTCTATGATGATGAAGATATGGCATTCAGTGAGTACCATAAGTGTCTCTTTCCCTCCCTTATTCAAGGAGAGATGAGTGCTCCTACCATTCTCATATCTAGCCCACATCATCCACCCATGATTGAGTCGAAGCTCAACCATGACAAGCCAGCTCCTTGATACTTCTCATGAAGCTGTCATTTAATAGCGTAAGTTCGAAGACCAAGAAACAATATCTGGTGGTGAGGGAGATGATTTTGGTCATGTACTCTCATCCCCCATGATTCTTCTGATGAAGATGAGGGGAGTATGCAACTTAGGGTGCACAAATTGATAAAAACCTTCACCTATCTAGTCTCTAAGGTTAGTCACCTAGAAACTCAAGTGGCTACCTTACAAAGGCAGGTCCTTAATCAGCAACTTGAGATCACCGATCTCAAGGGCAAGTTAGCTGAGAGGCCTGTCAGGCATGCTCAACCATGTCCACAAGAACCTGTGGATATGGTGGACCTAACCTCTAGCTCACCAATGCAAGTGGGTGATGCTACCAAAAAGGGAGAGAAAGTCACCACAACCATATAACTTAGGAGCATTGCTTAGGATATGGACATTGAGGATTCACCACCCTCTCTTGAAATTGTCCAGACTCAACAACCTCCTCAGACTCACATCAACGTGGATGCCATATTTGAAAGCCTATTTGAGGAGGGTGTTGTACCAAAGCCTATGTCACCTCTATCCCACCCTACTGATAATCTAATAGTAGGATAGAGGTATGATAGTGAAAGAGGAGCCTTGGTGCTTTCTAGATTCCAGGGTCAACATAAGGTTTTAACATTCATACCCTGAGATTCTATAAAAGTTTCACTCTAGTTGACCTGCCACTTGTTAATTCAAGCCAAAACAAATAGACAGTCAGGTTAGCTGAGAGGATATAGATAAGGGTGTCTGAGGAGTTCAAGAGAAGAATCAATTTATATTAACAGAGACTTCAAGAGAAGAACCAACTTATATAGACAGAGGCTAACAGGGGAAACAGTTGGTCAACTGGATACTAAGGCAGACCCTA
Organism: Flaveria sonorensis; assembly: GCA_025506505.1. Lineage (NCBI taxonomy): Eukaryota > Viridiplantae > Streptophyta > Magnoliopsida > Asterales > Asteraceae > Flaveria > Flaveria sonorensis. The sequence goes on along the minus strand of CM046423.1, from coordinate 41,047,935 downwards.
AGATTAGCTTCAAAGGGGAAACCTCAATTGAAGGCCCAGCTGTAGAACCTATGAACCTTGAGATTCATAATCCTTCAGCACCCATTACCCTTAGTGAGATACTAGTTGACGAAGGTGTCTCACAGCCTCTCCCCGGCCAGAGATCAAGTGCAGAACAAATTCAAGAAGGCCAAAGCTCTCTCCTCCCTGAGTCACACAGGCCAGTGCTTGAAAAAGGAAAGAAAGCAATGACTGTTAAGAAGATTGAGTAAGAGAAAAGGGAGAGGAAGAGGAAGGAAAGGGGAGAAAGAGTAAGAGAGACTCCTAGTTTTATGCAGGTTGCAATCAGGGCTACCCATAGGCCAAATACTCAGGAGCATGAGTTAAGGGCAGCAAGATTGTACTACCTGGGAATTAGGAACTATAATGTAGATAATCTAATCTCTCTCCCCTTGGAAGATTGAATGAACTGGCGGACAAAGAGGTGTCCAGAGATGAAGGAGGTTGAGGATGTTGCTTTGCTCCTCAAAATCAAAGAAGAAAGAAAGAAAAGGAGATAATACAAAGCCCTTGTCCTCTCCCCAGTTCAAAACAGGCATGAAGTAGAGTCTGTGGCTGAAGAAGAAGAAGAAGCTCAAGTAGCTAAAGAAAAGGACAGACAAATGATGATCAGCTACTTGAGTGCCACACACCTCTACCAGGCAGAAGCTTTACTCCCTCTATCCTTTGAGTACATAGAGTTTGAATATCTCAAGTAGATGGAACAAGAAGCCAACAAAGATAGAAAAGATACTAAGAGGAAGATGAGGGAGGAAGCTGTAAAATCAAGAGCCACCATCAAAGTTAATCAGAAGAAGTCTAAGTACAGACAAAAGATGGTGAGCTTCTTGAAGCTGTATAGGATTTCCAGAAGGAGGCTTGGTCCTATGTCGCTATCCATAATGGATGAGAATATTAGGGTAATTTAGTAGAAGTTCAGGAGGGGTGAGCTTCAAGAATTGCATTCTATACTAAGTCAAGTTGCACCTAAAGCTGAGGTCAAGGTTGAACCCCAACAGACAACACAGCCTAGACCTAGTGCTGATTCATAGCCAGCTTTATCTTCTAACCCAAAGTAGGGTCCTGAACCTTCTTCTGAACCTAGGAAGGGGAAGGATCAAACTGAGAAGGATAAAAAAGGAAGACAAGGTGATCAAGACCAACCTTCTTAGTTGAAGTCCAGAATAAGGAAGAGGATGGCCATTAGAAGAGATTTAAAGAAGAAGAAGTCCAAGGCATCCACCTCTATACCTCAGGATGAGTCAAAACGTCTTGAGGGTGAGTCAAAACGTCTTGAGGGTGAAACAAAAGAGTCTGCTCAACTGACTCCCTTAGTTATAGAGTCTCTAGATGTTAAGAGACTCATCTTGTCTTGGGTATACTTTCCAAATCCAAACATATGGTATCTCATAAGAGATCAAGGAGGTCCACAAGTATTCTTCATGTAGAACATACTTAGCCTCCTTTCTTATGATCTCTTGGACATTAGGAGATTCTATAAGAGCCTGAGGAATCTAGACCACCTGATAAAGAGAGGAATGGATCTAATTCTGATAATGGCTATACACAAGTGAAGAATCAAGACTCATAGTAATCTTCAAGTTTTGGTAGCATCAACTTAAGGGGAGTTTGTAAGAGTTATCTTAAAGGTTGATGCTAACCAAAGTTCTCTCAGCATGCAACTAAAGTACAAAGAAAGTTACTTTGGAAGATTTGAACATGTACAAAAAACTTACTAAGTGTCAAATATTCTGAAGCCAAAGACAAAAATATTCCTAAGCCAAAGATGAAGTCTTCTGAAGCCTGAAGACAGAGTCTTCCAAAGCTTGAAGACTGATTTCTTCCCAAGACTTTGAAAACATGTGTCCCTGACACACTTTTGACAAAATTTGAACAACTTTCCGTTGCTAGATCTGAATACTCACCAACTTATACAAGTTGGTGATTATCTCCATACTTTTGTCAACTGTATATTATGGTGTCTGTGTCTTTAAATTTCTATTTTTGTACTTTTATCATTTTTGTAATATATTAGGATGTGAGGTATGACATGTCATAGTCACATGTCAGAAGGCAATTTGCCTTTTGAGTCTACATTGATCTTGTTGTCTAGATTAGCGTCCACCTGGCCTTTAAAGTATGGTCGGCTGTAGGTTGTAGTATAAAGTATCTCATGTAACCAATCATAGGATTAAGCATTATAACACTTGTAAAATTACTTAAGAGCAAGGTGCATCATCCTTGAAAACCATATCCTTGTGTTTTTAAGTTCTTTACTTGTTTGTTCTTTGTTTCTTTTGCATGGTTCCTTATTTGATCTAGTAAGTGTGACATTCTCCAACTGTGAAACTATTGCATAACCATAACCAGTCCTGCAATGTTGCTAATGAGCTGATCAATCGCTGCTATTTGAAAACTCACTCAGTCAATGGTAATTATGCTTGGTGCGTCCTTGTTGCTGCTATTGAGATAACTTTTGATGATGATGGACCTTTGCTCATCTAAGACTATGTTCAACCTTTACCATGTTGTGTTGTTGCAATTGTCAAGAAAGTTTTTATAGTTATTTACATTGCATCAAGGCCGTGATGAAACCAAAATGATAGCCTGTTGTTTGGGGTGACAACATTTCTTTCTTGCAGCCGCTATGGATAGCATGTTCTAAGCCTAAAATGAGTTTAGACATTAAACATGAAATAATATGTCACTTTCTTATGTGTATCAAATTTGGTCCTTCATGCTTTTGAGTTGACATGTTGGACTTAAGACTGGTGTCCATCCCACGCGCAACGCGCGTGGATGAACACCACTAGTTATCATAAAAAGGTATATGTAATTAAACTCTCATAATTTATAAAATATATATACTAATAAAGGAAATCTATACTAATAAAATAAAATAGTTATTGACACATGTTATTCTCATAATTATTTTGGCACATGTTATCTTCTTACAACTATTTGTCACATGTCACTACCATAGTAAGTCAACTTTTTAATGATAATATTAAAAGCTAATGATGTTTAAAAGGTAATAGAGAGTTTCGTGTATTAAAGTATGAAAGATGATTAGAAGGTTATGAAATGAAATGAATCAGAAGACATCTATTTATATATGGATATTTCTTAATCATTAAGTATTTCTTACTTATTAAATTATATCTAAAACTTAACTATTAAGTTTTATATTTTATTCAAAATTTAGTCACTAAGTTTTATATTTTAACCAATACTTAGCTATTAAGCTTTATCCAAAACTTAATCGTTAAGTTTTATCTAGATTTTATCTAAAAACTTAGGTATTAAGTTTTATCCAATACATAGTTGTTAAGTTTTATCAAATACTTAATTGTTAAGTTTTATCCATAACTTAACTATTAAGTTGTATCCGAAGTTAGACATTATGTTTTATCTAAAACTTAGTCATAAAGTCTCGCTTGAAACATAACCATGATTATTTTATTGACAAACATAATATACGAAAATTTCGTGGGTGTTACATTTTGTTAGTTATTGTGCAATTCTGAATACTATTGTGTTGTTTTTAAAATAATAGATTTTAAAAACTTATAATAATGGAGTAACATTATTATGTATCTCTAATATGTGAAACAAAATAGTAAAATTAACAACTAACTAATCTATTAAATTAAAAATAATGACAAAATAACATAATATCTCATTGTGTTTTCTGATCGTTATTGTGTTATTTTGAACACTATCATTTTTGAAAAATATTGATGAACTAACATCGTTGTGTACTTGTAATTATAAAACATAATGATAGATAACAATATGTTTATATAATCAATAAAAAACAATGATAAAAATAACATATTGTGTTATCGTTAACACTATAAGTTTTGAAAAATACATTTGGTGAAAATATATCATTGTGTTCTTCTAATTGTAAAACACAATAATAGATAACAATTTTATATAATCTATAGAAATAGTGACAAAAAAAAAATCTAAAACATAAAATATAATGGTAAATACATATAACAAATGATGTAAAACATAAGACACAATGAACTAATATTTGACACAATAAATATATAAGACATGTGTTGGATCATATGAGGCTGGTGCAACCAAAACAACACTTAGAAGATTTTGATGTACAATTGAAGTGGTCTTCCGAAGACAAAGCTGCTCTTCTGAAGACAAGTTAAAGATCTTTCGAAGCCCAAGGTTGAAGAGCTTCCTAAGTGAGAACTCAGTCTTCTAAGACTAAGTAGTTCTCCTTTCGAAGTATACAACTTAGAAGACCTTGAAGAAAAAGTCTTTCGAAGAGTAAAGTCCTAAAGATTTGCAGAAGACTCGGAAGAAGTTGATTCTTCTGAAGTATAAATGGCCTCGGAAGAACTTATTCTTCCGAAGCCATTTAGCTTCGGAAGAACCAAGTATGAACCGGTGGACATAAGTATGGTCTGTCTGACATCTGCTGCAACCTTTGATATACTGCATTGCACTTTCCCACGCCCATGTAGTTAACCATACTTTAATCCACTGTTCATCCATTATCAGTTAGTACAGTTGCCACCTTTAGTTGGTGACAAAAGGTAAGTCATGCACCTGTCATGACTACCTAATCTAGGATAGTATTTTATCTTAGATACTTTACTTCTAGCAATGTAATATTTGTCTAGTTGTAGATTCCAGCTGGTTATCCAAGTATAACCAGCTGTAGATAGTAGTATATATAGTTTCTCATTGTAACTTTATAACCATGCTTGTAAGAGTCTTGTAATACTAAATTGAGAAGTAATATATACAAGTATCTTGAAAAACTATTCTTGTGTTCATTTGTTTTCATTAACTTATTATATTACTTGTGAACTTAGTTAGAGATTTTGCTTCATCAAACGGAGTGAGATTAAGTGAGCTTGTGAGATAAACTTGTGTTGTGAAACTAACAACGATCCTGCATTTAGTATCAGATCATTTTAGGCTCTTGATTGTGAGATCTAACAATCCCAAATCACCCTTTTTTCTTCACACTTACTCACTTCACTCAAATGGTTCTTAACCAGAAATTTTCTGAGTCTGAGATGGGAACCATGAATTAGGCTCCTATCATCACCCCTGATGATTTTAGAACCTGGTGCAAACGTATTGAAGGCTTTATCAAGTATCAAGACAGCCGCATGTGGAGATCAGTCACTCATAGTCCTTACCAACCAAAGGTGGAATCCCCAGCTGGTAATGGTGCATGATTGAGAAAACTATTGAAGACTACTCTAATGAAGACTTTAAGAAGATGGAAATTGACTACAAAGCCATGACTGTGTTGCTTACTACTATACCAAACTCCATAATGGTAGGTTTTCAGCAATGCGAGACTACCAAAGGACTATTTGATGCTTTGAAGCTGATGTACTCTTCTTTTACTGAATCCAAGGAGACCAAAAAAGATGTGCTGAAGCAGAAGTTTGAGATCTTCACATACATTGTTCGTGAGACCTTGAGCCAACAATACTTCAAGTACATGTATTTGATCACTTCTCTTCAGTCTATAGGAGTGGTTCTTGAGAAGAAAGACATAGTGAGAAAATTCATGAGTGCATTTCCTCATGAGTGGACTTTCTACTGTGTCTTAATCAAGAGAACTTAGAATCTCAACACTCTCACCATGAATGAACGATATGGAATCCATGATGGATACCGTATGGAGATGGAAACTCAGAAAGACCATCAGATGAACAGATCCTCAAACCTTCTTGTTAGCAATGCTTTACATGTTGCTGAAGGTTCAAGAACTCCCCAGCCCTAGTTGTACCTGAACTACCCCCAACAACCATCATCCTTTTATAGGCCATACATCACAATCCCTAAGACACCCAGGTCTCAACAGGCTCAACAAAATCCTTTCCAGGATAGTTGTGCTTTTGTTTTAGGGAGTGAGCACTATGGAGATTTTCAATTCTGCTTTGATGATCTAGAGTGTTTTAGCCCAGATGATGTTGAGAGTATGGACATTGTCTAGCAGATGGCTCTTCTGACCTACAGAGCAAAGAAGTTCTTTAAAAGAACTGCAAGGCAATTTCCTTAAAACCAAACCAACAGTAAATTTGGGTTTGACAAGTCAAAGGCCAAGTGCTACAAGTGCAACCAGCTTGGTAACTTTGCAAGGGAATGCAAGGCTCCTAGATCTAATCCTGGAGTAGCTCAAGCCTCCCAACATCCTGCTACCCCAAAAGCTATACCCAAACCTACTGAACAACAAACTGCAGCTGTTGCTCAAGAAGTTGATTGAAGCTTCATGGTGCAAGATGTCACTCCTGCTCAAGCTCTCATGGCTGGAACTGAAGACAGTAAGGTATATGAACATCTCTGTACTCCAGCCTATATTGCTAAGGTTAAGTTGTATCAGGACTACAACATGGAGATTAAATCTAATATTGAGTCCTTAAACATATTAAAATCTAATATTAAGAGAGCAGAATATGACTACAAACTCAAAATTGAAGAATTAGAGAAAACTGTGTCCTCTTTAAAACATGAACATTCCAACTACAGGGCTCAAATAAAAGATTTAATATCCAAGCTGACTAAGGCTCAAGCCCAGCTAGTAATAGTTGAGGCTAAAGCAAAGAAGTATGCCATTCAAGAGCATAACTTCAACACCATCATTGCATCATCCTCCCACTCAAAGGTGTGTTATCAAAACAAAAGTGGGTTAGGAACCAATGAAATTGCTCCACCACACTCTTATGTGCCTGTTAGAGAGCCAAGATGTTATACTGATGAGTAAGAGGTTCCAACTAATAAGCAAGAGGTTCCAACTGCTGACCCACTACCTAATAAGTAGAAGAATGATGCAACAATGGTGACCACCACAGGGAAGGATAAGGTAGAAAACCTCATCCCCACAGCTGTTGATCAACCCTTAACCACCAAAGCCAGAAAGAACAAAATTAGGACAGTAAGAAAAACTACCAAGAAGGTGGCTGAGACTAAGTTAAAGATAGACCCAAGGAAAAAAGGTGTATTCATCTCAGCTGGATTCCAAGTGTTTGGAAGTTCTGATTCAGGAAAAGAGTGTAGTATCAGCACTCCTATCCAGCTGAAGGATCAAAAAGTGAAGGGGAAGGTTGTTGAAGAAGAAAAGAAGTGCAAGAAACAACAACCCTCATGCCCCATCAAGAATAACATTGAGTGCAAAATCTATGACCTGTATAACCGCATGGCTAAAGATTGTTACTATAATCCAGCAAGCACACATTATGCAACCAATGTTAAAAAGGAAGGAGTCAAGGATGGTTTCATATTTGGACCTTACCATATGGTCCAAGTGTTGAGGAAAGGAAAGCTTGTTTCCGAAGCCAAGTTGCTTTCGGAAGAAACTCATTCTTCCGAAAGGTAAATAGCTTCAGAAGACAAGCTAAAGAACAAACAAAGGAATAAAAAGAATCCTTTGAAACCTTCTGAGAAGAAGACTGCTTCAGAAGAAAAGGTGGTGAAAACTTCTTTCGAGAAGAAAGAAGCCTCGAAAGCAAGTCATGTTGCTCAAGCCTCATCAAGCTCATCTACACTAATCAACCAGAGGATGGAATGGAAGATCAGAAAAGATGTTGCAGCCCAAGCCTCTTCTTCACAAACCATAATTGAACCCCCCATGCATACATTTTTGTTCAATTATATCATCTACATTGGAAGAGCCCTAGAACAAAAAGGCTTGGGTTTCTAATAGAAACTAATCTTTTCACCTTATGTGCAGGGACATCCACATGACAAGAATGGAAATATATGGATCGTGGATAGTGGATGCTCTAGGCACATGACAGGGAACAGATCTCTCCTACAACAATTTGAACATTTTAATGGAGGTCCTGTTCAGTTTGGAGGAGAAGCCAGAGGATACATTTCGGGTAGAGGTAGTGTAACATGAGTGCATTATCCTCAAACCCGGGATGACAATTCCCCAGGAATTGGTGCTTCTTAGATCTCCCAGGAGATGGGATATGTACAAGATGGATATGAACAATGCTTCCCCACTAGGTGAAGTATCATGCTTTCTTTCCAAAGCTAATAGTGATAAGTCAACTCTTTGGCATAAAAGAATGTGTCATGTTAATTTTAAAACCATGAATAAATTGGTCAAAAATAATTTGGTACATGGTGTGCCTAAAAAGGAGTTTTTCTGTAAGATAATTATGTTGCTTGTCAGAAAGGGAAGCAACACAAGGTCACTCACAAATCCAAAGAGGTTAACTCCATCACCACCCATTACACTTATTGCACATAGATCTTTTTGGTCCCATAAGTATAATAAGCATTGGAAGGAAATCATACTGCCTTGTGATTGTTGATAATTTTACAAGATTTACATGGGTTTTCTTTTTAAGAACTAAAGATGAAATTGCTGAAACTTTAAAATCTTTCATTCATAAAATTGAAATCAGAAGGATCATAAGGTAAAAATCAATAGAAGTGATCAAGGGACTGAGTTTAAGAATCAAGTTCTTGACTCATTCTGTAACTCAAAAAGGATTGCCAGACAATACACTGCTCTGAGAACTCATTAACAAAATGGTGTTGCTGAGAGGAGGAACAGGACACTTATTGAGGCTGCAAGAACTATGTTAGCTGATTCAAAGTTGCCGCTAACTTTCTGGGCAGAGGCAGTCAGTACTGCATGTTATGTACAGAACAGATTTCTCATTGTTAAGCCCCATGGAAAGACCCCTTACATGATATGGAACAAGAGGCCACCATTCATTGGCTTTCTTAGGACCTTTGGCAGCAGGTGCACCATACTTAACACAAAAGACAATTTAGCAAAATTTGCTGAAAAGTAGGATGATGCTATCTTTGTTGGATATTCCTCAACCTCTATTGTTTATAGAGTGTATAACATTAAAAATCAACAATTTGAGGAATCATCTAACATTGTTGTCAATGAGCACACTCCTTGTGTTTAGGGAAATGGTCACGATCATATCTTCAATTTAGAATTGTTTCCAAACTATTCTAAACTATCTTGTGAGAATGTTTCAGCTGGAATAGGATCTCAAAGTGACCCCTGTGAAGATCAACTGTTTGAGTTACCTAGACCTATTCCTAGTTCTCCAAGAGGAATTGAAGATCAAGCTTCTTCAACTGGAAGTCCTGAAAGCATGAATATCTCAGGAAACAATGGAGCGTCAACAAGTTGTCAGCCAACTAAGCCTAATAACTCAACAACTGACAACTCCAGCATTCAACACCAAGCTGATAAAGATAGTGATCTGGAGGAACAGGCAACTATTGATACTGCTTCACAACAAAATACCATTAATGCTATCATACATTTATTCAATCAGTCCTTATTGAATGAGTGTGAGACATCAGCTGGTCATGGTGTTTAAAATCCTGAGCAAAACTTCTCAAACCTGGATCTATCTATGCAACTAGATGTGATTCCTAGGCTCAGAATACACAACACTCATCCAGCTAAGAACATCATTAGGGATGTCTCAGAAGGTGTGAGAACAAGAAGTCAGACCCACAATAGGAATGTCTACATGTACTCATGCTTTCTTTCTCAAATGGAACCCAAGAAGGTGGAATAAGCCCTCAAGGACAACAACTATGTTAAAGCAATGCAAGAGGAGTTGTTTCAGTTCATGAGGCAAAAGGTATGGAACTTGTGTCCATTGCCACCTGGCCAAGTCACTAAGTGGATGTTCAGAAAAAAAAGAGATGATATAGGTTTGATCATCAAGAATAAATCAAGACTTGTTGTTCAAGGATACACATAGGAGGAAGGCATAGATTACACTGATGTCTTTGCACCTGTTACAAGACTTGAGGCTGTACGAATCTTCCTTGCTTTTGTAGCATCCAAGAACTTCACAGTCTATCAACTTGATGTCAAATGTGCATTTTTGTATGGGGATATTAATAGAGAAGTCTATGTGTGCTAGCCGCCTGGATTTGAATACCCACAGCACCCTAACTATGTGTGCAAACTCGATAAAGCTCTTTATGGGTTGCATCAGGCACCTAGGCTGTGGTATGAGACACTGTCTTAGTTTCTTCTAAAGAATGGCTACACAAGGGGCACCATAGACAAGACATTGTTCATAAAGAAGTCTAGGAAAGACATGTTGCTTGTTCAAGTCTATGTCGATGACATCATATTTGGATCCTCAAATGAATAAATATGTAAAGACTTTGAAGGCATCATGAGAAAGAAGTTTGAGATGAGTTCCATGAGAAAGATTTCTTTCTTGGAATTCAAGTGAAGCAGATGGAAGAAGGGTTCTTCATCAGTCAATCTAAGTATGTCAAGGACATCTTAGAGAGATTTAAGATGAAAGATTGTAAGCCAGCCAAGACACCTATACCCAGAAATCACAATCTTTGTCCTGATTTTAAGGGGGAGGATACTGATCAGCATTAGTGCAGGGCAATTATTGGGTCTCTAATGTATCTCACTATAAGTAGACCTAATATCATGTTTGCAACTTGCATCTGTGCAAGATATTAGGATGATCCAAAGGTGTCTCACCTAATTACTGCTAAGAGAAACCTTAGATACCTCAAAGGAGCTCCTAAACTGGGTCTCTGGTATCCCAAGAATAGGGATTTTAACCTTTATGGTTATAATAATTATGGTGGCTGTAACATCAACAAGAAATCAACATCAGGAGGATGTCAATTTCTTGGTGGAAGGATCATCTCGTGGCAATGCATGAAGCAATCATATGTATCCACATCTACTACTGAAGCTGAGTGTATTGCTGCTGCAAGTTGCTTTGCTTAACTTCTTTGGATTTAGAATCAGATGCTGGATTATGGTTTTAACTTCATGGACACTCCTATCCACATAGACAACAAGAGTGCCATATGTATCACAGAAAATCCAGTCAAGCACTCCAAGTCAAAGCATAGTGACATCAGGTACCATTTCATTCTAGATATTCATGAGAAAAATCTAATCAAACTAGTCAAAGTTAATTCAAATGAACAATATGCTGATTTGTTCACCAAAGCCTTTGATGAACAAAGATTCAAGTATTTAATTACAGCCATTGGGATGATTAACATTGACTAGTCTTTCTCTTTTGAAAAGCCTTTTGAAATGTGTCTTGTGTTAGGTCTATATTCATGTATAGGTTTAGCTGACTTAGTCAACTCTTGTAATAAATCATTGTAAATCTCTTTTTGATAATGTAATGCATGAATTATAAGTTAACCCATATTATTATTTGTGTGTATTTCTTGTAACTACAGAAAAACATCATGCTTGGTCAATTTGGAAAAATTGACCAAGTACAAGAAAAACTGCTGATGAACAAGTTTGTTCTTCCGTAGATGTTCTCCGGAGCATATCAAGTGATGTGCATCCATAGATCTCCTGCGGAAGCACAACATCTACTGAAGAATAAGTCCAGAGATCAAGCTCCTGCTATTGAAGAGGTTGCTCCTAAGGATAAAGTTCTAAGATCAGAAATTCCTACGGAAGACCAATTTCATGCGGAAGACCAACTTCCTATTAGGAATCATCATTGCATTAATTATCATCATACATTTGATCCTTTTGAACCGATCAAACAACTTGCATGAGCACTCATCAAGTACCAACACATGATCAACAAGTCAAGCTACCTAAAGTGATGTCATCAAGTCAACATCTACGGAAGACTTGCTTTCTGTCAGAGGACTTAGGATGTCATATTAGGAATGTTACAGCTGTAGCCTTCACAAATAGGAAAGTTACAATTTCCATTGTAAACCATGAATCCCTCTGCCTATAAATATAAGGCAAGGATGCACTCATTAAAAAATAGAGAATACATACACTATTGATAGTCGATTCATAAGCAATCGATAGCAACCAATAGGTGATTGAATACGTGATTGAGAGATATCGATACTAAAATAGTGAGTCACTTATTCATAGAAACGATATCAATCAATTATTCAATCAATATAGCAAAAATAACAAAACATCAAGAACATTATTGGAGATCACAAGATCACCAAAGCATCATTAGTCATTGTAATCGATTTTGTATCAATGAAAAACAATTGAAACAATCTTTTTGTTGCATTATATTGTTCTGTTTTCAATTTGTTTTATACTTTGTTAGTCGATTTCAATTTCACAAACAATTAAATTATAAAAATCAAATATTGATAATTCCGTGATCTTTATTTGTTCAATCAAACTAATAATTCCTGATTCGATCCTTGGATTCACAAGTGGTATCAGAGCCTCGTGCTTATTGATCTAGATCAATTAATCTATCAGTTTGATTATTTTAATTGATTGTTTGTTTTATCAAATCATCAAAATCTTGTTATATCGATCATTATTCACTGTTCCATTGCTCGATTAATTTCGATTTGCATCAGAATCGCTTTTGATTCATGGATTTGTGTTATTGTGCGATATTTCAAGCCTGTTCTATCAAGTTTGAACAAAACCCATCATCATCTAACATTATTAATTTTAAATTAACTGAGAATATATTGAGTGATTTGTCTAATTTTGACCACATCTTCTTATTTAATTAAGAGTGTGTTATTAATTAATTCCTTCGCCATAGAATTCATTAATTCCAAGGAATTTTTGTCTTAGTTGATTTGATATCAATATTATCAGTGATTTGTTATTGGTGTGTTAGTGTATTTGCATTGTTTTTTACACATTCATAGGATATTAGATCAACTGATAAGTTTAATAATTAACACAGATAATCAACATGAGCAATTCAGTGGTTGGAGCTTATCAACCTTTGAACAAATCTGATTTCAAAACATGGAAAATCAGATTCAGGAACCACGTCAACTATACAAATTCTGATTTATGGGTGTCCATTACTGAAGATCCTTACATTCCACCTGCTTTAGGACCTTATTATAATGATAACAACCAGCCCATAAGCCTGAAAAATCTGTCTCCTGATGATGCCAAGAAAGTCAAAGTCGACATCAAGGCATATAGTATGCTTACCATGGCCCTACTTAAAGACCTTCTAATTAGATGTGAAGCATACAAAACAACCAACTCACTGTGGAAAATTCTTCACACCTTGTGTGAAGGCAGTGATGAAATCAGAAGCATCAGGAAGGATACCCTGTGTTCACAGTATGAAACATTCCATCATATTCAAGGTGAATCTGTCCCTCAACAACTCCACAGATTTATGCAACTTGTTATTGAGATGAAGATTCTTGAGATGAAGTATAGTAATGAGGAACTAAACAAAAAGATGCTACATACCTTGCCTGAAAGTTGGACACAAACTGTGTGTCTGTTCAAAAATACCATTGATCTAAAGGCAATTGGACTAGATACTTTGGTAGCTAAGGTAGAAGCATTGGAGTTAGATGAGAAAACTAGAAACAAGAGTGCCAAAGCTCCTATTACACCATATCATTTCAAAGAAGCAAAGAATGTTGGAAGTGCTTTTATTTCCAATGGTGATGAAGGAAGCTCTTGTGCTGAAGGTGATGATGAAGAAGAAGTTGGTTTCTATGCAGCAAAGTCTTCTAAATCTAGCTTTCAGAGCAGTTCAAACAAGAAAACAAAAGGGAAATCTGATGATTCTAAAAGTTCAGCAGCAAAGTGATCATCAAACAACAAAAGCAACAACAAATCTAAGCCAATCATTGTGGTTCTAGAAATAGAAGAACAGAAAGCAGCATTTGTAGCATTTAGTTCAAGCTTTCAAGCTTACTTGGGTAGTACTCTAACTCCTGCTCACATCTGTCAACAAGACCTGGAAGAACTTCATCCTGATAAAGTGGAAGAGATGGACTTATAATGGCAAATGGCCATGATTGCTTACAGGGACAAGATGTACATGAGAAGGAACAAAGGACTATCTGTTGCAGGAAGAACAACAAAAATTGGTGTTGACAAATCGAAGGCGAGGTGTTACAAATGTAATTTGTATGGTCACTTCTCAAGGGAATCAACAACAATCAGAAATCAACAACAAACACAAGACAAGCAAATCAGAGAAGCTTCAAGCAACCTCAGCGAACAAACTCATCCCCACCAGCCACAGGTCTAAAGAAACTTGTTTGATTATTTTGCAGGATGGAACTTGTGATTGGAGCATGTATGAGAAGGAAGTCCTGGAGTAAAATCAAGCACTGATGGCAAACTTGGAGAACAAAGTTCCACCTATGGCCAGAGAGGTAAGGGACAGGTTATGTTCACCAACATGTGCTAAAGAGGTAGAGAGATATAGGGTTCATGCTAAACAATTGGCTGATAAAGTCAAAGAAATAATGATTTTAAATGAATCTTATGTAAGAGAACATAATCTGTATCAGGTCAAAATTACTTCCTTGCAAAAGGATTTAGATAAACTTGTGTCTGAAAACTATAATCTGAAAGCACAAGTTGAGCATCTGACCACCTCTTTAACCAAGTCCATGTCTGATCATGCATCTACTGAAGTGAACTTCAGAAGTTTCAATTATCATCACAGTAATATGAGAAACTGTTAAATTCTCATATTGAATCAAAGAACAGGTATGGGTTGGGATTTAATGCTGTTGCACTACCAGTGAATGATAATTACACAACACTACCTGAGTCAATCACAAACAGTTTATAAAATTATTTTGTGTCAAGCACCAAAACTGAATCAAAAGTTGAAAATAATGAAGTGGTAAATGGTAAAGATACGGAAATAAGTGAAACTGATTCATCTGAATCAGAATTTTCAAAACAAAATGAATCAGAATTTGACTTTGATGACTGTGATGATCTGGATGAGGTTGATGAGCCTAATGAGCAAGAATGTACTGGGTTGGGTAAGGAAAAGAATGTGGTAATTAAACCTATAATTCCTAAAGTCCTTGAGGAGATCAAGCTAACTTATCCCCCAAAACAAAGAAATTTGTTGAAGACCATCTACACAAGAATTGGTCAGCTTAATGAAGGAATTCAGGAGCTCAACAAAAAGCATAAAAGTCAGTCAGCAAAAAGAACTACGGAGGAAGAAGAGAAAAACACTTCAGCAGAACACCTGTGGAAGAAGAAGACTGGTCCTCACACATCCATAGAAAAGCAAAGGAAAAATGTTCCAAAGTCAACTTCCATAGAAGATCTACGGAAGAAGCATTCATCTGATTCAAAGTCAACTTCCGTAGAAGATCTGCGGAAGAAGCAATCATCTGAATCAAAACAGTCATCCGTAGAAGATCTATGGAAGAAGAAAACATTTGCTGAATCACAAACTATCAAGAAAGTAAAGAAACAACAAAGAGATGTGAATCCTCAGCAACAACAAGAAGATACTTCAGCTGCAAAGATTGAAAGAGAATTGAAAAAGAAGCAGAAGAAGACAGTGGAGTCTGATAGTGAAGCTAAAGAAAAATACTGCAAGTGGTGTGACATGTATAATCACAACACAAAAGATTTTTATTTCAGTAGCTATTGCTCTATATGCAATATGAACAATCATATGACTTCTAATTGCTACTTCAATAAGCATTGTGTTATTTGCAACAAGAAGAACCATTCTACTCTAGAATGCTACTTCAACAAGAAGAACAAATCTAAAGTGCCAAAGAAGCAACAATCTGAGAATGATGAATCAGACTCACAATCTTCTGAGAATGAAGAATCAAAGGTCTCAAAACAAAAGAAGCAACAACCAAAACAAAAGGTGCCAAAGGTCAAGAAGCCAACATCTGCTGATGATCAAAGAAAGAAGAAGAAGGAGAAGCAAAGCTATCAAAGCAAGTCTCCTCACAAGAAGGTAGTGTTACAGGAAGATGAAGCCTTCTTTAATCACTTTAAAAAAGGGTAATCATGTACGATAGTCAAAAACAAAAGATGCTAAAACTTTTTCTAACAAAATTTCATCTGCAAGTTTGAAGAAAAAGATACTCAAGGAAGAAGTAATAGAGAAAGTGATGGTGAATCAAGATCAAAGTGCTTCAAGTCCATCTTCAACAAAATCATCCTCACCCCAAACAGAACATAATGAATCAATTGAGACTAAAAACAATCTTGAGTCATCTAGGCTCATTCATGATAGAGTAACTATTCTAGATAACAATGGCACCAAGACCATTATGGCTTGGGCTCCACTTTCTAATTGATTTCATTATTTTTGCAGGAACATCCATGGAGGACTGACAACAAGTGGTATGTTGACATTGGTTGTTCCAGACATATAACAGGAAACTGTTCACTCCTCCATGATTTCAAACATAAAAATGCTTCATATGTGGCATTTGTTGGGGATAAGAAGGGAGGTAAAATTGTTGGTGAAGGAATAGTAACAAATGGAGTACTCAAATTTGTGAAAGTTAATTTTTGTGAAAATTTACAATACAACTTACTCAGTGTATCTCAAATTTGTGATCAAAATTATACCACTTTATTTGATAACTCTTTCTGTTAGATTCTTAAGCCAGGTTTTCAAGTCCCAGTAGATTGGATATGAACAACACCTCTATGACAAGCAATGAAACCTGCCTGATTTCTAAGTCATCAGAAGATGAAGCTCAACTGTGGCATAGAAGGATGGTTCATTCAAACATGAAGAACATGAATAAGTTGGTCAAACATGACTTAGTCATTGGCCTTCCCAAGAAAGTATTTTATTGTTCAAATCATTGTTCATCATGTAATAAAGGAAAACAACATAGGGTGTCACACAAGTCCAAAACAATCAACACAAACACAACACCACTCAAAATGCTACACGTGGATCTTTTTGGTCCAACCAAAGTTTTGAGCATTAGTAAAAGGCAATATTGTTTGGTGATTGTTGATGATTTCACTAGATTCACATGGGTCTTTTTCTTAAAACATAAAAGTGAAGCATCAGAAACATTAATGCAGTTTATCACTAAAATAGAAAATCAATAGGATTTAAAGGTCAAAATCTTAAGAAGTGATCATGGATCTAAATTTGTTAATCATGTTTTAGATTCCTTTTGCAGGAACAAAGGCATAGTCAGACAATTCAGTGTACTAAGAACTTCACAACAAAATGGAGTTGCTGAAAGAAGAAACAAGACTCTAATTGAAGCAGCAAGAACAATGCTAGCTGATTCACAGTTGCCTATCACATTTTGGGCAGAAGCAGTGAACACAACATGCAATGTTCAAAACAGGACATTAATGTCAAAGAACATAACAAAACACCTTATGAACTTTTGTTTAAAAGAAAACCTTTTATAGGTTATCTTAGAGCTTTTGGGTGTCATGTGTCTATTTTAAACACCAAAGATCAATTAGGAAAGTTTGATGAAAAAGCTTATGATGGTTTCTTTGTTGGTTACTCATCAACATCTAAATCATATAGAGTATACATTACTCATCACAACATTGTAGAAGAAACCCTAATGTTTCTTTTGATGAATCCTTATTTCCAAAATCTGTAAAAGGATCATCTTGGTTGTTTGATATAGATGCATTAAAAAATTCATTTAACTCTGGTGATTTGAATGTTGTAGGTCCTGCGGATACATGTTATCCTTATGTACATCTAAGAATGAGTGAAGTGTCATTGTTAGCTGATCCTCCAAGACTACCCCAGACACATACTTCAAATGTTGCTGATCCAGACCCTCCATCTCAAACAAGCAATGACAATTCTGATGGAAATGAAAATTCAACCTTAGCAGAAGTTCCTTCTACATCAGTAAAAGTTCCTTCTACATTGGTAGATGTTCCATCTACTTCCAGAGATGATTCATTTCCTTCAACTGAAGTTCCCAATTCATCAGAAAACATTCCAACAACATTCACATCTATTGATCAATAAACTACAACATCCATAGTTGTTCCTATAACTGCTGCGACAGTTATACCTACATCTGCGGAAACACAAAATCATGAAGATGGATTACATTCAGCATCAAAAAACCAACATGATGAGAATTTTGACCACTTTGTAGATTCCCAATCTCAGGTGGATCTATCTCCATCAACTAACATCACCAACTTGGAATCATCTATTCCAGTTGAATCGATACCAACAACAATAATTCATAAGTATCATCTAGTAGAAAACATTATTGGTGATCTTAATGAAAGAACCATAAGAAGTCAAGGGGGAGCCGCTAATATTTGTCTGTTCTCTTGTTTTCTTTCACAAGTGGTTCCACCCAACATAACTGCAGCATTGAAAGACAACAGCTGGATTGAAGCAATGCAAGAAGAGTTTCAGCAATTCAAAAAGAAAAAGGTTTGGAATCTAGTTGATCTTCCAAAAGGGCAATATCCAATTGGTACAAGGTGGCTTTTCAAGAACAAACTAGATGAAAGAGGTATCATCATCAGAAACAAAGCAAGGCTGATAGCACAAGCCTATACTCAAGAAGAAGGGATAGACTATGATGAAGTCTTTGCCCCGGTTGCAAGGATTGAAGCCATTAGAGTCTTTCTAGCCTATGCATCACATAAGAAGTTCACTGTTTATCAAATGGATGTAAATTGTGCCTTCTTATATGGTAAAATTGATGAAGAAGTCTATGTTGCCCAACCACTAGGCTTTGAAGATCCTGATTACCCATACAGGGTATACAAGCTTGACAAAGCTTTGTATGGTCTTCATTAGGCCCCAAGAAAATGGTATGAAACATTGTCATCCTTCTTGCTCAAGCATGGTTACAAAAGGGGCACAATTGATCAGACTCTCTTCTTGAAGCATGATTATCAAGATCTCTTAGTTGTCCAAGTCTATGTGGATGATATCATCTTTGGGTCAACAAACAAAAGATTATGTCAAAACTTTGAATCTTTGATGAAATTTGAGTTTCAAATGAGTTCCATGAGAGAATTAACATTCTTCCTTGGTTTGCAAGTTCACCAGAAACCAGATGGCATTTTCATCAATCAGGAAAAGTATATGAATCAAATCTTGAAGAAGTATAACCTTGCTGAGTCTTCTTCATGCAAAACTCCAGCATCAACAATAGATAAGATTATACTTGATCCTAAAGGGAAGTTAGTTGATCAAAGATTATATAGATCTATGATAGGATCTTTAATGTACATAACTACCAGTAGACCTGACACAATGTTTGCTATGTGTGTTTGTGCTAGGTACCAATCAGACCCCAAGGAGTCACATATGAATGTAGTGAAGGGGATATTTAGATACCTCAAAGGGAAGCTAGCTCTAGGACTTTGGCATCCTAAAGAAGGAGACTTCAACTTCTACTCTTATTCTGATAGTGACTTTGGAGGGTGTAACAATAATTGAAAATCCACAACTGGTGGATGTCAATTCATAGGACCAAGACTAGTTTCTTGGCAGTGCAAAAAGCAAAAAAATGTATCAGTATCCACAGCTGAGGCTGAGTACATAGCTGCTTCAGCTGGTTGCTCTCAAGTTTTATGTTTGCAAAACCAATTACTTGATTATGGTTACAATTTTCTTCAAACACCAATACATATTGATAACTCAGCTGCTATGTTCATCACTGCTAATCCAGTGCAACATAGTAAAACAAAACACATAGAAATCGGATATCATTTTTTGAGAGATTATTTAGAAAAAGGTTTAATCAAGTTGATCAAAGTGGATACAATAAATCAGCTTGCTGATTTATTCACTAAAGCCTTTGACTCATTGAGATTTAACTTCTTAATTGAGTCCTTAGGCATGATCAACTTAGATTAAATAATCAACACAAAGAAAAGCATGATCTGTCCTTAAATTTCTTAATATGAAAAAGCCAAAAACATTCATAAAACATATAAAATTCACAAAATATTGTCTTAGTTTCATGTTTTCTTGAATAAGTAGTTCATATCATGGGAAATGATAGTACATTATACCTTTGCTTAATTTCTTGATTTTTATCACACAATAAAGACTGATCAGATGTGATTTGATATGTGAGTAGGTTCAGCTTGAGTGGAAACTATACAAGTTCATGCATAACATAATGCCAAGGTGACTAATTGTGGACAATTCCATTTTGAGGAACAAGCAAGTAAGTTTTATCCTGCTGTGATCAACTTATTCACCTAAGCACACTATGTTGTGACACTTTATAACCTCTATCTTTACACATCATAGACCCTTTGTTTTGTGTAAACAAAGACCTGGGTTCACAGGCACCTCTATTTTACGTAAGTAAAGACCTGGTGTCCTGTTGATGATCATTAAAAAGATTCCAAAAAGGAACAGCTCTAAAAGAATCCAATGTGATCAACTCAGAGCTTACAAATCATATCAGCATTAATAAGATGTCAAAGAAATCTTAAGAAAGCGCTTATAACTTAAAGAACATAGTTTTAAATGTGAAAAAGTGATAAATTGACTCATAAACGGAGAACAAACTCTAATGTGAATTGAATGTGGAGTCCATATTTGTCTATCTTTAATCAGTCCCAAAACATGATAAACAACATGACAAGTTGAAACTACACTCTTGCTTGTATTTATGTGAATAATACTTGCAATCAGCACTAGATCTATGTCTACTGTCATCAAACAAAACTGTTTCAGGAAGTTGCTTAGTGTCATAGTATGATCCTATCGTATGATGTAAATGCTTGTAAATAAGTTTAAGTTTCTGCTTATGAACAAAAATACAAAAAGATTTTGTTTTCGTTTTTTTATTCGCTAATAAGATTGACAGATAATTGCTTTTCATGCTATTCTCTTAATAAATTTTTGATAAATGCATAAGTTCATCATTAATCATAAATTTAGGGGGAGTAGTCATCAGCATGAAAACTAAGTAACATTTTTTTACATGAAGAAAATTGAAACTTGACCACTAACTTGGCTATAGGATATCTGAAGTTTTTAACTAAATCAATTTTGCACATTTGCCATGAAGCAGAGTCAACAAGGTCCAGTAGCAAACATCAAATGACCTAACATGATGTTAAAATCATACATCAAAAAGAACAAATATTGCCTTTCCGTAGATTGGTACCCTACGGATAAAACAACAAAATCATAACAAATTTTGTCTTCCATAGATGTTCTGCGGAAGATTTAACTAAACATAAATTTTGCCTTCCGTAGATGTTCTGCGGAAGAATTAACTACACATCAAAAACAAAATTGTCTTCTGTAGATGTGCTATGGAAGAATAAAATTAAAACAAATCAAAAACGAAAGTTTTGCCTTCCGTAGTTGATCTACGGAAGAATAAACTTGTGGATAACCATGGAAGGGTAATTAGGGTTAAGGGTCCCACAACATTAAATAAAAGGTTTTTAAAGTATCCGAGGGAGTATAAATGATAACCTGACCATTGTCATTTTTATTCACTTTTTCAGAACCCTTTCTTAGATCTAGAAGAACTCAACCCAGAAACCCTTTCTCCACCAACAATCAAATTTTCATTCCACACAACAATCCTTACCTAAATCACCTCTCAAACAACATCAAAATGGCCAATCGATTCGCTAAAGATCATAATGTCTGTGCTTTTCTTAATCCAGAGGATACAGCAGCCGATGGACGCAGGGATATTATCAGATACTTGAGAAGATCAAGATTATTCTATGCTTTATCTGCGGATCCTGTCATCTATCAATCGCACATTATGGATTTCTGGAACTCTGCAAGGATTGAGGAAGAATATGATGAACATGTGATTTTTGCTTTAATAAGAAAGGAAGAGTTGAGGGTGGATGAACGAATAATCAGGAGGGTGTTGGAGTTCGGAGATCAAGAAGAGGGTCACCTAATGTATTCGAACATGAATACATTCCAAAAGTATTTCATTTAATGGGTTATGATGGTGACTACCGAAATGGTGAAATCAATAAGGGGAGGTTATGCAAGCCCTAAAGATTCCTGTCACAAGTACTTGAAGAGGGGAGGTTATCTATGGATCATGTCATCTATCAATCGAACATTATGGATTTCTGGAACTCTGTAAGGATTGAGAAAGAATATGATGAACATGTGATTTTTGCTTCAATAAGAAAGGAAGAGTTAAGGGTGGATGAACGAACAATCAGGAGGGTGTTGGAGTTTAGAGATCAAGAAGAGGGTCACCTTGTGTATTTGAACATGAATACATTCCAAAAGTATTTCATTTAATGGGTTATGATGGTGACTACCGAAATGGTGAAATCAAGAAGGGGAGGTTATGCAAGCCCTAAAGATTCCTATCACACGTACTTGAAATGCATGTCAAATAGGAAGTCTGGATTGGATAGATTTTCAAGGCATATATCATCAGGAATCATTGGTGTGTTTGAAGGGAGAACGTATAATTTTGCCAAATAATTCTAGGATGCTTGTGTGACCACATAGGGGTGCAGATGGAAAACAAGATGTATATGTTTCCAAGGTTTCTTTAGCTGATCATTGATAAAGCTCACCTTGGAAGATCTGTGCTCAACAAGATCAGTGGGCAATATCCAGAAGATGAAATGGAGATGTTTGCACATGTAGTTGATAAGAATGCTGACTTTCCTCAAGAATTATACATTGATGATCAGCAACAACAAACATCATCAGCTGAATCTTCTAATCAACAACAACAATAAACTCCACCAGCTGAATCCCCTGAACCACAACATCAAGAACCCGATCCTCCTTCACCACCATCCTTTACTAACATACCGTTATCACCACCTGTCCATATCATCTCACCACCAAGTGAACACACACAACCACTATCTCCTTCACTTTCCTAAACATCAATGAACTCTTCTAAAACAGAAGTGTTCTCATTTGATGACATTCAACAATCACCATCACACCCAACACCACAACAAGAACCTCAACCACTTCCACCAACTTCTGTGATAGACTTAACAGAATCATCTTCTAGTGAGCATACCCAACCTATTTCACCTGCCCAATCTCAATCATCACTGAACACAAGTGCCACTGAACCTCTCTCTCCCAATCTCAATCAAACACCATCTCATCCAACAACACAACCAACTTCCTCACCCACACCTACTAAACCAACCTCACCTGCTGAAAGCCCAACTCACACTGAACTAGTCAATCTTGATGAGGATGATGAGCATGATGCTGTGAATGATGGTGCTACAGAAGAGTTTTGTTTAGATGTAGAAGGGGAGAATGATGAAGTAGTTGAACAACAAGATGAGAGTAACTACATTGACATAGTTGCTTATGATGAAAATGATCTGAGAGATTAAGAGATAGATGTGAGCAAAAGTTTTCTGGTGGCCAAATACAACAATCTCATCATCAAAGGAAATAAGGTTGGAGATGTTAAGAAAAATAAAAAGGGAGATAATTGAGAAAGATGAGACAATCTCAAAGCTAGAAGCTACAATCAAGCAGTTACAAAAGGAGATTGAATCTAACAATGAAGTGATTGACTGGATGGATCAGTTTGCAACTGAGTCCTACGAATCTATTGAGAAAGAAAAACGAGAAAAGGAGAAAGCAATGGCTGAGCTCAACAATGCACTACAAACTATCTCTGAGCAGTTGGATCTGCTAAAAGCCAAAGATGAGGAGATAGAAGGATTAAAGAAGAAAGTGGCTGAACAAAAAGGAGTTAGCCTACAAAAGCCAATCAAAGGAACTACTGTCTTTTCCATGATCAAATCAAAGGAACCAACAATCAAATATCATAGGAAAAGAAAGTATTTAGGAAAATCTAATGAAGAAGTTACTCAACGTGAAGATACCCCAAAGAAAGTAAGAACCATCTCTCCTGAGCACACTCCATCAGTTGATCTTTCTACTCTCAAGCCAACTGAACCTGATGAAGAAGAAAGTGATGCTGAATGGATAGATTTAACAAAAGATGAGACTCAAAAGGATGATGAAGAAGCAAGATCTGATGAAAAGCTATTATCCACTGAAGATATTTTTGAGGAAAGAGCCCAATCCTTAATGTTCATGGATCTGATAAACAATGGCTTCCCATATGACATGGTTGAGAAGATGAACATGGCTGAAATGATTCAAGTGCTGAAAGAGTTTGATGCTGCCAGTATGCAACTATGAAACATTCTCAAAGTTCAAAGCCATTGAAAAGATAAGAAAAGATAAGAAAAGATTTAGGTCACTGTGACCCCAAGAAGCTGACAAAATATAACATGACTTGTTGGCTGCAAAGTCACAACTATGGGTCTCATGAGCTTAAGGGAAAATCAGTGGAAGAATTAAGAGCCATGATGGAATATGTAATGAAGGTTGAGCTAGAAACTAGTGTGAGATTCAGAACCAGAGCTCCCAATCCTGCTTACAAACAACAATCAAAGCAAACTCCTACTGAGCCAACAGTTGTAGAAAGCGAAGACATGCACAGAAGAAAAGAAACACTGATCAGGGAGCCAAGGGATGTAATCCCCAACAAAATCTGGCCTCTGGGAACTGCTGTGAGAGAGATAACTAAACAAAAATCTTCTCTGATCCAACTTTTTGAGCACATGACCACCCCAAGATCAGCAAAAGAAAACAAAATTATAGCATGGAAGTTTGATTCATAATGGGATTGTGCTATGATAAAGAGAGCATCTGGGATGGTGCAATATTTTCGTTGGATGGAGACAATCCTATCACTCCCAGATGCAGACCTATATTCTTTGCAAAACATCCCTATCACCAATTACCTATTTAGTCCAAGGGGAAGAGATTTTTCTATGCTGATTGCAAAACTCAGAAACAAGTTTAAAGGTGATGTGTTAAAGGAAGCAAAGAGAGAGGATGCTGAACATAATCAAAGAAGACACTCATTCCAGCTCATCTCACTTAGTTGATGATGGATTTTTAAGAAGAGTTGGATATGAAGACAAAACTTCAGCATGTGTAAAGAGCATTGAAGGAAATCAGTACTCATTCCCTATCACAGAATGGGGATATGTGGAGAGAACAAAAGAGCTTCTGCTACAAGGGAATGATCCATAGAAGAAAGCTTCTAGCATAAGACTATTTGACCCAATGGAGATCAAACTGCTACATCCAAGCTACATAGCTTATCTACATGATAAGTATTTTCCAAAATTGAATGACAAAGTAGCTCAAGATGACTTATGCTTATATTTCCATATCATCCAAGTGATTGACAAGCTGCATGCTAAAGCTTACAAAAGAAGAAGATTTGAAGCAGGTCAGCTTATAGGATCTGAAATTCCCACCATCACTAAGCTCAGAATGTCAGAACAAGATGAACTGGAAGTGGTTTCTCACAACAGTGTAGTAGCAACACTGACCACTGAAGAGGACATTCTTGGACTGAATTACAAAACATTAAAGAAGATGGGCAAAATAAAGATCAAGTATCCATTCCAAGACCAAAAGGATGCAGCTGGATACTTCAACACAAAGATAATTGCCAGAGTTCAACAGTTAAAAGAGCTGAACATATGATTATAAGAGGCTAAACCTAAGGTGGAGTATTGTTAGGTCTAGATTTTTTATAGGTTTAGCTGACTTAGTCAACTCTTGTAATAAATCATTGTAAATCTCTCTTTGATAATGTAATTCATGAATTATAAGTTAACCCATATTATTATTTGTGTTTATTTCTTGTAATTGCAAAAAACATCATACTTGGTCAATTTAGAAAAGTTGACCAAGTACAAGAACAACTGTGGATAAACAAGTTTGTTCTTCCGTAGATGTTCTCCAGAGCATATCTGAACAAGTGATGTGCATCCGCAGATCTCCTGCGGAAGCATAACATCTACTGAAGAACAAGTCCAGAGATCAAGCTCCTGCTGCTGAAGAGGTTGCTCCTAAGGATAAAGTTCTAAGATCAGAAATTCCTATGGAAGACCAATTTTCTACGGAAGACCAATTTCCTGCGGAAGACCAACTTCCTACAGAAGAACAATGTTGAAGCTTTTAAAAGATTAACATTTTTGTCTTTATGTGTTTTTTGTCATAGTATAGGGACTTATTTTATAAATATATGTTCCTTAGTTTCTTGATAGTATAAATAGGATATTTTATGTAATGTGCAGGGTAGACTTTAGACTTAAGACAAAAGACTAGAGAATACAGACATAGATGAACGAACTGTAACCCTTACACATTGTATCCTGTGCATTTGCTATCACTTGAAATCTATGAATTTTTTGATGTAATTGCATGTGTTTGATTACTTTGTGTTTGAATTGATCATTGCATCAAGATATCATCACAGATTCGATCCTTTTGAACCGATCATTTGGTATCAGAGCCTTCGGTTTAGTGATCAGAGCTTATCGACATTGTTGAGCTCTTTAAATCACTTGAAATCTGTGGTTGATTGCAATTTGATTGATTAATTGTTGTTTTTGGTTGTGTTTCATCCATAGAAACATGATTTGAATCATAATTTGGTGTTCAATTCGTTCAGATCTGAGGAATTAATCAAATTTGTGTTCGAACTGTGTTCTTCATTTTCGGACTTCAATTCAATCAAAAAACTGATTTGTAGTTGTTGTTTGATCAAATTGTAGATAGACGATTGTTAATCGACCTAATTACTATCTAATTGGAAGTTTTTAGATCAATTGAACAAGTTTTAAAGATTTTCATAAAATTTGAGTTCATTGGAGAAGTTAAATTAGGCGCATGTGGTTGAAAAACTACTGAAAATTGACCAAGTGTCTAGACGCATTACCACTGTTTGAGCGTTTTAGCACTGTGTAGGCATTTTCAGGTCAGGCGTTTTACCACTGTTGGGACGCATTGTGACTGTTTGGTCATATAGACTTTGTTGAAACCAAGTAATTCTAGGCGCACGAGGACTGTTTGGGCGTTTTTTAACCCAGGCATTTGACAACTGTTTGGGCAGTTGATAACAGTTTAGGCGCTTCATCATTGGGTTGAACCCAGGCGTTTCATAACTGTGTGGGCGTTTGAAGTCTATTTAGGCGCATCATCAGTTGAGCGTTTTCAGAATTAAACTAAGGCATTCCCTTAGGCGTTTTCTACTTCAAAGTCAGGCGTTTCAGAACTATTCAGGCACTTCACCACTGTTTGGGCGCTTGATAACTATTTACGCGCTTGAGCACTCAGACTTATCAGTAAACACGTAGAAAATTTTCCAAAAACTAAAATCCAAAAATATTTTCATTTCATAGTTTTATTTCAAAACATAAAAACAACAAAAATAAGTCATTTTCTTAAATTCAAAAATACAAAATGGTTAAGTTTGAAGATTCTAAGAACAGGGTTCAAAAGCTAAAGAACAGAGCTGATTTCAAGAACTGGTCTCTTAGATTGAAGCATCATCTAAACTCTATTGACACTGACTTGTGGAAGTCAATAAAGAAAGGACCACATATCCCAATTACATCTGATGGTCCTAACAGAGAAGTTGTGTATACAAAAGACTCTCCAAAACCTTATCCAGAAGATGGTCTGCAAGGTGATGACTTAAGAAATATGAAGAATGACATCAAAGCTTATTCATTGATGTGCAAGGGATTACCATTGGAAGTCTTGAGTAGACTTGATAGTTATCAAACTGGTTACACTATGTACAAGGTTTTGAAGATCATTTGTGAAGGTGGTAAAGAGATACAAGATCTCAAAAATCAGAAACTCAAGAGGCAATTGGAGTTATTTGAGCATCTTTCTAGGGAAACAATTAATCAAATGATTAATAGATTTGTGCAACTAACTACTAATATGTCAATTGCTGGTATCAAAAATGATCTCAAAGACCTAAATTACAGACTTCTCAATGCTCTTCCATCTTCATGGAAACAGACAGTTACTCTGTTAAAGCATACTGAAAAGTTTCCTATGGATCTAGATCTTTTGATTGCCAAGATTGAATCAATTGAGATTGATGAGAGCTCCAGAAACAATGATAGAGCTGCTTCAATGTCTCAGTACAAGTATGTTGCGTCTCCAGCTAACACAGTGGAGAATGCTTTTCTGGCAAAAGATGATAACTCACCAGAAGACGAGGGTGATTTGTTCGTTCGAGCTAGTTTCTTAACAGATTCTTCTTACACAAGTGCTCCTATTTGTACAACTCAACCTCAACCTCAGTCTCCCCCTAAAACTCAAACTCCAAAACCTCAAACTAAGACTTCATCTTCTAACTCTATTAAAACTAGCAAAGTTAAAGATGTTATTAATATCCTTTTACAGGATGACGAGTCAAAATCTGCTTTCATTGCTTTTATGGCAAGTTTTCAACCTTATCAAGGTAGTCATTTAACCCAATTAGATCTTGTTTTGCAGGATTTGTTTGAGATGGATCCTGATGATGTGGAAGAGATGGACTTGAATTGGCAGATGGTGATGATTGTTTATAGAACACAGAAACACTCTTATGTTAACAGGAACTACAAGCCAAGTGCTAACAAAACTGTTAGCTTTGACAAATCAAAGTCAAGGTGTTTCAACTGCAATAGTTATGGTCATTTCTCAAGAGAATGTAAAGCTCCCAGAAACCAAGGAGGAAACGGTCAAGTAGGTTCTAGCAGTCAAAGATATCATCAGCAGTCTCAGAAAACCTTCCAAAAGCCTTATCAGAGTCTTCCTATGCCTGTAACACCCGAGAATTTAAAAAGAAAAGAAAAGAAAAGAAAAGTATAAAGAAAGAATGGTGAAATAACCCAAGTTGAGGGGCTAAAAGTGTGCAAGACGCAAATTTCATTATTATTATGTTTAAAAGAAGCATGGCCGCCCACTATCACCTTTCTACCCAATCTCTCGGCTGTAAAAAAAGGAAAAAGAAGAAGACAGAAGTTTTTCCATCGGTTTCTAGTGAGAGAAACCTTCGAAAGGTGAGTTTTTCGTGTGTTTTTGCTTGGTTTCAGCTGGATTTTCAGCTTCTGGACCGGGTTTTATGTGTTTCTATGTGTTTAGTTGCTTCTTTACGTGTGTATAAGTGTTTGAACTCCTTCTGCTCACGAGTTTGGTGGAGTTTTGCTCGAAGGCTGCAATAGGTGAGTTCTAGATGCCCAGTTTTATGTATTAAACTTGTTTTGGGGCTGAAAATGCGTGTAACTAACTTTTTATAACTTTCAGTATGTCTATATCCCTGTTTATGCGGGTGGGTGTATGTTTGGGTATGCTTGTTCGTGTTTCATGTTTATATGCCCGTTTTAAGCGCTTAGTATGTTAGTTATGGGTTAAGAACATGTTAGGATGATAATTTGGGTCTGAAATAGTGTAAGTTAGAATTGGACACTGCCCATGCGCCTAACATAGATCTCATGCGCCTAGAAATTTTTCCCATAAGCTTAAGTGTTGCCCATGCGCCCAAACAGTACCTCATGCGCCTAAGTGAGGCTCATGCGCCCAAGCAGTGTTCATGCGCCTAAGTTTCCTCATGCGCCTAAGTCTTTCCCATGCACCCAAGTGCCATGCGCCTGCATAGTACTCATGCGCCTACATAGTGCTCATGCGCCTAATGCCTTAGAAAATTTTCTGGAATTTTGGGAAATAGAAATTTAACGACTAAGCCCTGGGATGTTTTGGTGGTTATGTTTGTTGGTGTTATGCATATTTGTGGCCTGTTGTTTATGTTCCTTATTACGTATTATTACGTGGCTTTACGTGGTGTGTTTATGCTCGTATACGTAAAGTATTATCATAATGAAGCGAAAGATTAATGATAATGAAAAGTGGAACCTAAAGAATGAATGAAAGTCTTGCAAGCAAAATTTTAAAGAGGTTCACAACTCATTGAGAGTTGTTAGCTCAACTGTGTGTTATATAGCGTGCAATTTGGCTAACCCATGAGGGTTCACACACAGGAGGGTTAGTCTTTGTGACTGATCGAGACGTGCGAAAACAGGATCCTTGTCGCTTGACCCTAAAAGGTAGTTGCTTCGTGCACGATGATGGGGCATAGCATATGACAGATCTAGATAAAAGTGAAAGATAATAATGAAAGAAAGTGCGAAAACGAACGATTATGAACGATGGTGGAAGATAATAAATGAATATTATCTAGTTGTATGTATAATGTATGCTCACGTACAAAAGTAAAGAAAGTGTTTTTTGGTAAAAGTAAATTATTTTATTTATAAAACTAGAACTCACTCAGCAGCGCTGACTTTTATGCATTTTCAGTTGGCAGGTAATTCGTTGCTGAGGATGGCACGAGGGTAAAGCTACTTGGAGGGCAATGACTGGCATCCATTTCGTGCATAATAATATTGTTGTTTTGTAATACAACTGAACGATTCTTTTGTAACCCTAAAAACAAAATACAATGATGTATTATTTGGCAACATCATATATTAATGCATGAATGGTTTTTGGATAAATCAATCCGCTGCAATGTTTTTATGAAATGTATTGTATTTTTATACGATTAATGCTGTGATTGACCAATTGTGGGGTCTCCGGGAACGGGACCTTACAATGCCAGAACTTAAAGATGAATCAAAATCATCTGAAGAGCCAAAGAAAGCTCTTGTTGTTAGCATCAAAGATGGATATGACTGGAGTGCTTATGCTGAACAATTTACAGCTGATCTAACCTCTAGTTTATCTCTTGTTGCAGATATTCAAAATGAAGACTGGTCTGAAGATAATGATCCTAAGGCTGATAGTGATTTAGAAAATGATTATGAAGACTATGACTGGAGTGACAAATCTGACCCAAAAGAGGATTCAGAAGAAATTGCACTCATGGCGCAGTCTGAACAACCAAAGGTTGAGCATCCATCATCTGACTCCGAGACTTTATCTTCAAGTTATCCTGAAATTCCTGTTGAAGTCAGAGAGAAAATATGCACAAAAGCATGTTTTGATCAAGTTGAGCATTACAGAACATATTCATATAAGGTCTGTGATAAACTTAAACAAGAAGAAGTAATGCATAAAAAACTGAAAAATGATCATAAAGTCTCTGATGAAAAGATTCTATCTCTACAAACCTCATGGAATAAAACTCTAAAAGAACTTGAACTTGTTAAAAAACAACTTGAAGAGATGACTATAATTTAGAAGAAGAAAAAATAGCTCATGCTGCAACTCAGGTGGATCTAGCTAAAGTTAAAAGTTCTAAAACTATTGTAGAACAGCTGGTAAGCGAGAGGAAAGACAAAAACAAAACAGGTCTAGGTTTCACACATGAACCAATGCCTGAATCTATTACAAACACTTTACCAGAAAACTTTAATACGCATGATCACTCACCTAAAAACAAACCCAAGCTAAAAGCCTTTCAAAACAAGAAAAAGAATTCTAAAAGTGATGAAGAGAAAACAAATGTTGAGATATTTGAGGAACAAGATTCTGAAAAGATTAAAAATGGTCACCCAGTGAAAGTTATGTTATGAACCGCGACCAAAGAATAAGAAAATGTTTGTTCCCAAAGAGTCTGTTGTTGAAGAAGTGATGGTAAAGAATGACAAACAAAACTCAAACAATAAAGAGAAAGCAAAACATGATGAATTAACATCTGAAGATTCATTTTCTTATGGATTAAACAATCCAAACTTTATTAAATGGTAGAAAGAACAAAAAGATAAAGAAAATGAAAAAGAATCTTCTCCTGACGATGTTCAATCTCAATGCAAACAAAGATCATCAAGAACGAGAAACCAAAGAAGGAGAAGAAAAAAATGCTAAATCTAAAACATCTCAAAATAAAAGTTAAAACAATCAAACTCAAAGAACAAATCAAACAAATAAGTTTAAACCAGTAAAGTTTGTATCTGCGGGTACTTTTGACATGAACAAAATTCCAGAAATCAAATCTAACTCAAAGAACAAATCTAACTCAGATCTGAAAACAGGTTCAGGTTCTAAGTCTTCCGCTGTCAATAAAAGATTTGTATCTAAAGAGTCAAGAAATGGTGTTAACAAGCAAAAGTCAAAACCCAAATTTCAAAAAAACCAACTTTTCAATCAAAAACAACAAATTAACTTTTCAACTCCTAAATCAAAGCAAGGATCAAATGTGGCCTCCACATCTAAAGTTAATCAATAGTTATTTAAATCACAACGATTGAGCCTTGGTATGGAAAATTACTAAGTGATAACTTTCAAATTCAGAGAAACCCTGGAATGAAGAAAAATGGGCAATCCTAAGGTACTGTGAAATATGTGATATGTACAATCATAAGACTGAAGAATGTTTCAATAGGTATTGTCACATATGTGATTGTCATATGATTGTTATTTCAACAAATATTGTACCTATTATAATGAAATAACTCACAAAACTGAGAATTGCTACTTCAGAAAGAACTCGTCGAGGAATGGATATGTTAATCCACAGTTAAGGAATGGATATGTCAATCCACAATTTCAAAGAAATCAAAGTGTTAGTTTCATTGTTTCGATTTGTTCAACACATCAATTCTTTCAAGGAACCATTCTAGTTATTTCAAAACATTTTATAGGTTCAAAATCTCGATTAAGGGTAGGTCATCCAAGATTACATCCCAATCTTTTAGATTCGATTACCATACAAGACCAAGAATTAGGGTTTTTACCAAGTGACGAACCCGACAATCGTAACGCTTATATTTTCACAATCTAGCACCAAAAACCAAGGATGAGAGATCATTAGGTGAAGATTTTGAATATAGATGATGAGTATCATCGATTTTAGAGTGAAACTAGCATTAGACTTCATCAAAAACGAATTTTGCTTTCCGTAGCTTTGAAGACGAATGTATCTTGCTTGGTTTAAAGCTCTTGGATGATTTGATTGCCCAAAACTCGATGGATGCTCAAGAATCTTTAGAATTTTCGATAGGTTATAGAGAAGAAGAGAGGATTTTTGGTGAAGTGGTGGCTAGGGTTTCAAGGGAAAACTAGAATTTGTGAAAATGAGCTAAGGCAAAGGGGAATACCCCCCTTAAACCTTGCGGCCGAAACTTAGGAGGAAGAAGCGCCTTCGGGCCCTTGGCCCGTCTCGTGTATTCCGTCATGTCTCGAGCTACACGTCGTCTAATTTTTACGCTTTCAGATTCCGCGCGCAATAACGGTTCCAACGAACTATCACATGCCCTAGGATTTGGATAAATTATATTTTTTAGAACCAATTTAAGTTGTTTTAACAGGCTTTAGGCAAAGCCCATGGATGTAAGGCTAATTGGGTTATGGTGAAGTTTCGTGTTTTTCATTTTAGAAAACCTTCGATTGGGCTCAATACATAGAACCTCATACGACGACAAGCCCACTAGTCACATAATGATATAGGCTCCAGGCCCATCATAAAAACGTAGGCCCATTAGACCAAAATTTGGGCCCAACAAGAAAAGAACCATAAATCAAGACCTAGCCCAAATAAAGACGAAAGTCAAAGTTAAAAGTCAAAATTCAAACTAATGCCAAAGCCAACGTACCTATTTTGGTGACGGATGTCACAGTATCCCCCAGTTGAAACAATTTCGTCGTGAAATTAAACTAGAGTCATCAACTGCACTGCCATCCGAAAATAGGTGAGGGTACTTAGTCCTCATTCCGTCTTCTCTTTCCCAAGTAAACTCAAGGCCTCTCCTTGAGTTCCATCTTACCTTCACAATCGGGATCTTGCTTCGTTTCAACATCTTTATTTCCCGGTCCATGATCTCTAACGGTTCTTCGATGAATCGAAGTTTTTCAACCACTTGAATTTCCTCGAGTGACACATACAGCCTCTCATCAGCGAGACACTTCTTGAGATTTGAAACATGAAACGTTTTATGTATGCCGTTCAACTCTTGCGGCAATTCCAGTCGATATGAAACAGGACCAATTCGTTCAATAATCTTGAACGGACCAACGTATCTCGGTGCTAACTTGCTCCTCTTGCCAAAATGAATAACGCCTTTCCAAGGCGACACTTTCAATA
This sequence comes from Flaveria sonorensis, assembly GCA_025506505.1. NCBI lineage: Eukaryota > Viridiplantae > Streptophyta > Magnoliopsida > Asterales > Asteraceae > Flaveria > Flaveria sonorensis. Next base: position 41,014,275 of record CM046423.1, on the reverse strand, counting down.
GAACATTATCCCCAACAGTGAACTATAATGGCTTCCTTCGATTATCAGGATAACTTTTCTGACGGTCTTGGGCTGCCTTCAATCTATCCCTTATCTGAAACACCTTGTCGGTAGTCTCTTGTATAATCTCGGGTCCAATCATCTGACTTTCCCCGACCTCTGCCCAACACACCAGCAACCTGCACTTACGCCCATACAATGCCTCAAATGGTGCACATCCAATAAGCGTATGGTAACTATTATTTGTTGGACCAAAAGAACCAATGAGCCTGATCAGAAAAACCTTTAAGTCCCACAGACATTACAACAACTGAAGTAGTCTGCAACAACTGAAGACATCAACTGATAACAAGGTCTGAAGACAAAGTCTGAAGTGAAAGAGCTGAAGACAAAGTCTGAAGTGAAAGAGCTGAAGACAAAGTCTGAAGTGAAAGAGCTGAAGAAAAAGTCTGAAGCTAAAGAACTGAAGACAAAGTCTGAAGACAAAAGCTGAAGACAAAGTCTGAAGTGAAAGAGCTGAAGACAAAGTCTGAAGCTAAAGAACTGAAGACAAAGTCTGAAGACAAAAGCTGAAGACAAAGACTGAAGACCAAGTTTCAGATGTTGTCACAACAGCTGAAGAAGACCTCTTCAGTAGTTGTGATGGTTTCCTTTTAGTAGTTTTATGTTTCTTGTAATCAGTACTTGTAGTTTCAGTAGTTTTAGTTTCATCTTGTACTTAGCATACTCTGAGATGTTTTCAGTTGTTGTGAACATTCTCAGTAGTTTGCTTACTTTCAGTTGTTTGTAATAATTCTGTTAGATGTCGCTATCAAGTGACATCAGCAGACGTCACATTCCTTTATATAAGGAATGTTGACCTAATTGTATCCGGTGTAGCTTAGCAAAGCCGACAAAGCTTAGCGGCCGCCATACCGAAGCATTTGTGCATGAATGATATTATCCCTTTTGCAGAAAACCCTCTTTCTATATAACCATGTACTGTTCCATTGAATATCTATTGTGTTCTTGATATATTTGTCTAATTCTTGTTCTAATTCCGCTGCGATTCAACTCTAATTGATCAAACTTAGATCGCTGATCCTGACAAATGGTATCAGAGCGGGTTAATCATTGATCGGTTTAACAATTGATCATTGAAACTGCTATTTCGATATCTAAAGTTTGATCGAATTAGCTTATTTGCAAGAATTGGTTATAGAGATTGATTTTCTGCTGCTTCTGGTTATTCAATTTGAGTTTCTTCTTGGTTCATATTGAGTTTGTTGTGTTTTTGTGCTAAATCTGTTGAAACTTGATTGAATTGGTTTGAATCTGAGAATGACTACTCCTTCTAATGACCCTCACAATACTGGCTCCTCAACCAAGCCTCCGATGCTGGTTAGGAGTGAGTATAACATATGGCAACGAAGAATGCTCCATCAGCTGTCTGTTAACAGTTCAGGTTGTTGGACATCTGTGGTTCACGGTCCACACAAGCCTATGGTGAACAATCCAGAGACCAACCAAATGGTTCCGAAGAAGAAGGAGCAATACTCAGATGAAGATCGTAAACTGTTTGAGATTGATGCTAAAGCCCATGGAATTCTGGCCATGGCACTGCCTAATGAAATCTATTCTGGGCTTATGCATCATGAAACTGCTCATGACCTCTGGAATGCTTTGAAGGAACAATTCGGAGGAACTGATGAGGTCTTAGCAAACAACAGAGAAATCCTCGCCAAACAATACGAGACATTCTCTCATAGGAAGGGTGAGACACTGACTCAACAGTTTGAGCGTTTCTCCTGCTTGATCTATGAGCTGAAAATGGTCAAGCATGAGTATACTAACAGCCAGATGAACAACAGATTCCTCAGATCACTGCCTGAGAGATGGGACACATATACCATTGTCCTACGCTCCAGTGCAAATCTGGATAGCCTATCTCTCACCCAACTCCATGGGAAACTGCTTACATTTGAAAGAGAGATAGAGCAGAAAAGGAAACTGGCATCATCAGGAAAGCTCACTGATGACTTTGTACCAGGGAACACTGCCTTGGTCGGTCATGAGTCAGAATATGCTGGATCAGAAAGCCATTATGATGAGCATATAGATTTCTCTTCAAACAGTTCTGATCATGCATTTGTTGGTGTTGACAGTCATTCTGGGTGTAATAGTGATAATTTATGCTTTATCATGGATGATTTGAAGGGTATTGCTGATGATGATTTAGAAGAGATGGATATTTTGAGCCAAATGGCCTTGATCAATATCAGATCTCAAAAGTTCTACAAGAGAACTGGTAGGAATTTTCCAGGACTCTCTGGCAAAACCAAAGTTGGTTTTGACAAGAGTAAGTTGAGGTGTCACAAATGCCACATGCTTGGGCACTTTGCAAGAGAGTGTAGATCAACTGGATCTAACTCCTCTGCACCCTTTGTGACCTTTCCAAGCAATAGTTCACAAAACAAAGGGCAACATCCTGCTAGTTCTGGTCATCACTCACAACCTCAATCTCCCGCATATTTTGTCCCTCAGGGTCCAATGCCATATCAATATCCCTGCTATTACATGCCACAGCCAAACCCAGTTCAAGTTCCTATAGCACAACAACGTCAAGCCCTACCTGAGCCTCAACCATCTCCATCACAATCTCAACCTCATCACAGCTTCTTCACACCAGGAGTTGTTGACTGGAGCAGCTTACCAGATGATCTTTCTGGTTTCAATGAGCAATTATTTGCTGGTGCTGGTCAACATGGTGGTGAACATCCTTTTGGGAATCTTGCTCTCATGGCCCTGGAGTCTACTGAGGGTTCCTGCTCCAATGCATCATCTTCACAGGTAACCCAGGTATCTTCTGAGGCTAAAGCCAAGTTATGTTCTGAATCATGCATAGCTGTCTTTGTCTCTATTAGAGAGGCAAATGTAGCTTTAATCAATCAAAATCTTGAGCTTGAGAAAACTATTTCCAAAAGAAAAGCTGAGTATGAGTCTGCTCTTAATGACAAAGATGATGAGATTTACAAGCTTAAATGCCAACTTAATGATGAAAAGGCTAAGGTAGAGGTCATACTTGAGAACCACAGAAGTCTCAAAGAGACACTTGCAGCTACCCAAGTTGAGTGTGACCGCTGGGTAACATCCTGCAAGGGATTTGAAATGCTTCTCAGCAAGCAAACAACTTCAAATGTGAAGTTTGGAATAGGTTACAATCATACTGCACCACCTACTGATTTTACTTCAAAATCAATAGTAAAATCTGAAGGTGAAAGTAATTTCCAAACCACATCATCATGTGATTCATCCTCAAATGTTAATACAAAATTAGAGGATGAAGTCAGTGTTAAGATCTCAGCAAATCAATTGCCTGATGGTTTAAATGCTGATAAACACATGAAGCTGAGCAATTCAGATGTTGTCCCTCAAAGTACTCCAAGTACTGAAGGGCAAGTAACAACATCTGAAAAGCATTTCAAATCTGCTGAAATAAAAGGATTAACAACTGCTGAGGAATCTATCATACGGTCTTTCAGGACGGATATAGAACAGCTGAAGAACAAGTCTTCAGTTGTTACCGATCCTTCAGTACTTAACACAAGTACTGAAAGGAAGAAAGTGCTGAAGATCACACCTTCAGTAGTTTCCACTTCAGCAGTTTATCAATCCAAGATGAAGAATAAGCCATGTGAAATATGTGGTAAATTCAATCATCTATCTGATGAATGCTGGTACAAAAAAGGTTCCAAACTCAACAGAGATAAGCTCATTAAAGAAGAGATTAATAAAATGAAAAATGAGTTTGAGACCAAGTTTGTACCACAGTCATCTCAAACTGATAAACCCAAGGCCTTACCAAAATTCAAAAGGAAGGATGGGGTTTATCATAAAACAGCTGATAGTGTTCCTCATGATAAACATCAGACTAAGTCTGTGAATTTCAAGAAGGAGGAAATGGTGGGTCACAGGAACTCATCAAAAACAAGTACTGATGTGTCAAATGAGCTGAAGGCTTTAGCAACAAATCAGACACAACTTGTTATGATGGTTCAGCATTTGTTGGGGAGAGTTAACCAACTAGATGCCCTGTGATCAAACCACTGAAAAGGAAATCCAAGCCCAAATCTAAGAAATCCATTTCAGCACCATCTCCACCTTCATCAGCTGTTAATCATGAGAAACAAGTTATGGTTAAATCTGTTGATGAAAACAGACCCAAAACCAAAAAGGTTTGGGTCTCTAAAGCTAACTAGTTTCTTATGATAAATGCAGGGTTCTTCAGCATGCCAAAGTAGCATATGGTATGTAGACAGTGGAGGATCTATGCATATGACTGGGAGCAGTTCTCTTCTTAATGACTACTCTCAAGGAAAGAAGGGATTTGTCTCATTTGGAAATGATGCTAAGGGTTACATCATCGGGAAAGGATTTGTGTCCAATGGAGAAATCAGATTTGATGATGTTAACCATGTGGAGAATCTCAGTATAATCTACTGAGTGTCAATCAGATGTGTGATAAAGGGCATGTTGCACTTTTCATAAGCCAGAACAGCCGGATTCTATCTTCCAAAGTTCTGAGGCTGATTGACAAGGTATTGGATGAACATACTCTCCTGAAGGCCAACAGGATAGGAAGAGTATATGCCTTGGATTTGTCAAAGAAGATTGATTTAAAAGGTCATCCTTGCCTGTTCTCCAAGGCCTCTCCTCAGGAATCTAAACTGTGGCATAGAAGGCTGGTCATGTCATGTTAATCTCAAAAACATGAATCAGCTGATCCACACACTGTTTGGTGAGAGGTCTACCAATAAGTGACAAACTACTGATGATCTCAGTCAACAAGTACTGATGAGCATTCGTATACTTTGTCACAAATAAGTACTGATAAGTTCTTTATCCTCAGTAGTTTTCATAACTACTGAAGACTAAATTACTTAAAAGTACTGAAGTACTCTATCTGTTGAAAAGAACTGATGTGGTTACAACTACTGATGTAGTTACAACTACTGATGTCAGTATAACAGATAAGTCTGATGACCAATGAACGTCTGAAAATCAGACAAAAAGTCTGATAAGTTTGAGGTCAGAATGAAACAGCTGATGAGCTAAGAATTGACGACACAGCTGATGAGAAACTTTTCTCTTCAGTTGTCTACAACTGCTGTTTCACTTCATACAACTGAAGCCAAACCATGTCTTCAGTAGTTTTACAACTACTGATGACTAACACTAAATCTTCAGTTGTTTACAACACCTGAAGCCAAAACCTGTCTTCAGTAGTTTCACAACTACTGATGACTAATACCAAGTCTTCAGTTGTTACAACTATGAAAGTTAAAACCAGGTCTTCAGTTGTTTTCAAACAACTGATGACAGCACCAACACTTTCAGTTGTTTATATCAGCCTTTTCTTACCCTATAAATACCTAAACCTACTTTCAAACGTTTCATTAGCCGTTTATGTCCTTCACTCTCTCAACAATGGCGACCATGAAACTCAAACCAGACACAACTGTGTTGCCACCTCGGAAATCGGCCTTTTGGAACAATTTGATAATGCCATCGATCTTATGGTAGATTCCCAGTACCGAACGCTTTTCTTCTAATCTACCATATACCCGATTCCCTAAGCAATTCTGGACCACGTTTCTGTGCAAAATGGTGAGAATGATCGCCAATCACTCTCCAGTCGTTGGTTAACCGAACAGGTGGTCATACTCCAGACATCATTCGACAAACCCTAAATCTACATGATGCCACCTGTGTAACAGAATACCCGAAAGGCACAACTGATATGTCTTTCATCAATAACGGGTATGAAGGAGCTTAAGTGCTACCACCATTCTGAAGAAGCACTTCCATGATGCTGACGTCTTATATTCCACATGGTGAATGTCTGCCTTGCATCAAAAACCTCCTCATGGGATCAGATGTCCTCCGATGGCAACAGGTATTATACTCTATCTTTGAACGACAAAATCTAAATTTTTCTGAGATAGTTTCATGGAACTAAAGGATTTGGCTTTGAAACTGTGGCAAACAGATGGATATTATATCCAGGTTCTCATGGCCATAATTTTAAATCAGCTAAAATCAGACGGCCTGTTGGCCTTGGAGTCCCTGCTCGGCTGTATTGCCTGAAGTATACTCCAGGCACAACTCTGACCCTACACTGAAAGGGGGATGGCACGGCTGCTAAAAACCCAAGCAGCGGGAACCCACAGCCTCCACTTCCAGATCCAAAGTCCCACAAAAACCAACACCAAAAAGCCCAAAAAGGCTACTCAGGGAGATGAGTCCCCTGAGGATGCCCTGTAACACCAATACAGGAAACACTTACTGGTTCTAAACCCCAGTAGTGTCAAAGACTCCCACAGCCCTAGCCGCTCAGGCATCCTCTCAACAGGATCTGATGCAACCATAATTGGGATACCACAATGCTGGAACCTATCTCAATGAGAAGGTTACCATTGAAGAGCACCAGTACACCCGGGGCCAATCTGCTTCAAACTATCTCCAAATGCAACCCGCCCCTCAAAGCCCAATTATAGTTGCCAAAAGTTGCTGAGTCAGCTGCATTCCTTTCCTCCCCCCAGAAACCAATTACAATGGGGTGAGAACCTCAAAAGCCTGAGGAAGAGGACCAAAATGCTGCTGATAACCCACAACACAGGGTTAAATGTCAATCTCCCGTGTAGAGGAGGAGGTTAGAAACATCTGGTGAGGATTGGATGCCACTTCTACTGATTCAGCAAATGAACAGGATGCAGTTGGTAACATCTCTAAGACCTCACCAGAGGCAAACTGCCGATGAAGGACTCAAGTCCTGAGGCAGGAAGTCCCCAGAACCAAGAACAAGGGGCACATGCTACAATGATCTACACTCAGGGCAGGTACATCCTGATTTAATCAGGAGGTAGGGATTCAGCAAAGACTGATGATGACCTGGGTTTCTTCGATGTCTTAGCCCATAACACATCTTGAGGCTGAGGTGAGCAGACTCAAAGAACTGCTTGCCAAAATGTCTCAGATCAAAGTCCATCTGCCCCAATAAACCCACAGATGGCACCTTCATCTGAAGGGTTCACCAAAACACTCAGCCACTACACTCAACTGAGCCACCAGCCACTGCTTTTGGCACCACCTCTCAGGAACAGAACCTCTGAGCAGATGGTTGCTACCTTTCAACATTCCTTACCTCTCATCACTCCCATCATCAATGAGATTGTGCATAAAGCTATTGATGAGAGGATCTCCTCAAATCTACAAACACTTGTTGATGATGCTGTGCAAAAGAAGCTTTCTGCCATTCAAACCCTGAACCCAATGCACCCAAAAAGGGGGAGTCTAAGGCAGGCAGTGAAAGAAAGAAAGAGAAAGAGAGTGGAAGATGAGAAACAACAAGAGAAAAAAAAGGAGTTAGAAAAGGAAAAACAGCTGATCACATACAAGAGAAAGAAAAGTGCTGAAACTCAAAAGCCTGATGAAGAGAAATCATTGAAAGATCTGGTTAAAGAAGCTGATGAAGCTCACAGCAGATCAATGGGCATAATAATAGACCAACTCTTCAGACAGGGCTTTGATACAGCTACATTAGACACTGAGATCAGAAGGCTGGAGATTAAAGAGATACAAAGACAAGAGAGATGGGCCAGTTACAGTGTGATGGAAAGGGAGAGGTTGGAGATAATGATCAGGTTTATTGCAAAATACTTGGGAAGATCATTATTGAGATTAAATCATGGACCAGAGACAGTATTCTGGCAATAACCACCAGAATCTGTGCTTCTGAAGCATTCAATAAGGGGTTGATTATCGAAGCCTTAGATGAGCAGGTGCTGGGAAGAGAACTGATATGGCCAAGCTTTCCAAAGCCAAATTACCACAAAAATGCTAGATCAGCCTTCCCAACCTCCCACTCAAAAACAACCAACCCCACAACTCTCCAAACCAATCCCTAAACCTAAACTTAAACAAACTCAACCCTCAAAACCAACTCCCTTACCCCCAAAACCACTCACCCATCAATGATGCACCTGAGATCCAAGATGCACCCAGAAGGAGGAGAAGGGTGTTGAGGATGAAGAAGAACAGAAGAGAGATGATAAAGACAGAGCAATCTCCTGCTGTTCTAAAAATACCTGAGCCCAGAAGTCAACAAATGATCACACCAGACTTTCAGAGGCAAATGGTGAAAGTTAAGATTGAAGAAGAAGAACAGCAGCAGAAACAGCACGATGAGCAACTTTTGAAGATGGTTGACAAAGAGTTTCCTCAGTCATCATCTATACAAGCCATGAAGAAGAGAAACACGCTCAAAGGCTGTATGCTCTCAGGTATACCTTTCAATATCAAAAAGGAGAGAGAGTAAGGATTTGGCCAGACCCCAGGGTAGTTCTAGAATTCATAAGAAATCCATACCAAGTAGATACAATGGCCAAGTGAGAAAGACCATAGATGCTGTTATTATGTTGGCCATTGTAGTCTCACCCTAGGAGATACTTGAAGACTTCAAGAGAGCCTACAAGTCAAAGACCCCTCAAACTCTAATGGAGAACAAAATGGTCAAGAAGGGGGTGTTATATAAGAGGCTTGAAGAGATCAAGAAAAATGAACTCCAGTTGTTATTAGAAGGGACTCACCCAGATGAATTTGCTTACAGAGAGATAACAACTGTTGAGTTGAAAAATGGAAAGACGGTAAAGTACCTATCAGAGTACTAGGCCCAGAGTTCTTCTTCGAAGGAAAAGCAGAAGAACTCACTAAGGAGGATTATAGACTCATCAATGGGAAGTAGGTTTCATGGTTGGGATAACAGCTCTGTGTCTAGTTCCCCAAGACAGAGTTCCCTTCCATCCTTTGACATTCACATCTACTGAAACCTGTTCCCTGGCCTGTGCTTATCTGATATCTCTGAAGCTGATCAAGAGAGTATTTCTGCCAAGAATAAGTGGGACCTCAATAAGCTTAAAGGTTTTGGCTGCATTGGTTCAGGGGGAGTTTGTTGGACCAAAGAACCAATGTGCCTGATCAGAAAAACCTTAAGTCCCACAACATTACAACAACTGAAATAGTCTGCAACAAGCTGAAGACATCAACTGATAACAGGTCTGAAGACAAAGTCTGAAGTGAAAGAGCTGAAGACAAAGTCTGAAGTGAAAGAGCTGAAGACAACGTCTGAAGCTAAAGAACTGAAGACAAAGTTGAGACAAAAGCTGAAGACAAAGTCTGAAGTGAAAGAGTGAAGACAAAGTCTGAAGCTAACGAATGAAACAAAGTCTGAAGACAAAAGCTGAAGACAAAGACTGAAGACCAAGTTTCAGATGTTGTCACAACAGCTGAGAAGACCTCTTCAGTAGTTGTGATGGTTTCCTTTCAGTAGTTTATGTTTCTTGTAATCAATACTTGTAGTTTCAGTAGTTTTAGTTTCATCTTGTACTTAGCATACTCTGAGATGTTCTCAGTTGTTGTGAACATTCTCAGTAGTAGTTTGCTTACTTTCAGTTATTTGTAATAATCTGTTAGATGTTGCTATCAAGTGACATCAGCAGACGTCACATTCCTTTATATAAGGAATGTTGACCTAATTGTATCGGTGTAGCTTAGCAAAGCCGACAAAGCTTAGCGGCCGCCATACCGAAGCATTTGTGCATGAATGATATTATCCCTTTTGCAGAAGAAAACCTCTTTCTCTATACCGTGTACGTGTTGTTTCCATTGAATATCTATTGTGTTCTTGCTATATTTGTCTAATTCTTGTTCTAATTCCGCTGCGATTCAACTCTAATTGATCAAACTTAGATCGCTGATCCTGACATTATTGTACAAAAACTCAACCAATGGAAGTGTGAGTGTCCCAGTTACCGCCAAAGTCAATCGTGCAAGCTCTCAGCAGTCTTCCAAAGTCTGAATCGTAACGCTCACTCTGACCATTTGTCTGAGGGTATAGGCAGAGGTAAGTACTCAGTCAAGCATGTCCCAGTGATTCTGCAAGGATTGCAAGAATCGAGATGTGAATCATGCCTCCCGATCAGATATGATTGACACGGGTACCCCATGTCTAGGACACAATCTCACAGATATAAATCCTTTCCAACTTTTCCATTTTGTAGTCTTCGCGTATAGCCAAAAATTGGGAAAATTTGGTCATTCGATCCATAATAACCCAAATGTATCATGCCCACTACTAGTCCTTGGTAACTTGTAATAATGTCCATCGTAATCTTCTCCCACTCCATTCAGGGATTTTAGGTTGCTGCAAATAAACCTGATGGTCCTTGATGTTCTGTCTTGACCTTCGCACACGTTAAAACCTTACTAACATATACCGCTATATCCCTCTTCATTCGGGGCCCCAGTATAAATCTCTAAGATCGTGGTACATTTTATCCGCACCAGGGTGTACCGAATACCTCGACGTAGTGCCTCATCCAATACGATCTCCTGAACATTCCCCGTAATGGGTACCCAAATCCTACCCATAAGGTATAACCCTCCATCATCCTTTTGTTCGAACTGTCGGTCCAGTCTCTCAACCCTTCGTTCTGTACGTTTTTTTCCTTTATTGCTTCGACTTGAGCAACAATAATATGACTTATTAATATCCGAATGAATGGTCATTTGTAGGGCCTGGATGCATATAGGTTTGACTTCTTTCCTTTCGACTCAAAGCATCCGCTACTACGTTTGCTTTACCCGGGTGGTTACGGGATTTCACAGTCGTAATCACTAAGCAATTCAATCCATCGACGCTGTCTCATGTTCAAATCCTTTGGTCAAAAATGTGCTGGAGGCTCTGTGGTCGGTATATAAATGACACACTTTGTACCATACAAATAGTGCCTCCAGATCTTAAGAGCAAAGACCACCATGCCTAACTCCAGGTCATGGGTGGTGTAATTCTTCTCATGATTCTTAAGTTGTCGCGACGCGTATGCTATCACTTTATCTTTTTGCATGAGAACACAACCTAAACCTTGATGCGACGAGTCACAATACACAACGAATCCGTCTGAACCCCTTAGGGAGTGCCAATATCGGTGCATTACAAACTTATTTTTCAATGTATTAAATGCGTCCTCTTGTTTAGCACCCCATTCGAACTTCTTATCCTTCTGCATCAATTGCGTAAGTGGTTGTGCAACCCTTGAGAAGTTCGCGATAAATCGCCTATAGTAACCTGCTCCCAAGGAATTGTTTGATTTCTGAAGGCGTTTTGGCCGCCTCCCAGTTTTTAACTGCCTCAATCTTTCCAGGATCCACGTGATTTTTTTTTCTCATTCACCACATGTCCAAGGAATTTCACCTCTCACAGCCAAAACTCACACTTAGAGAATTTGGCTTAGCTTCTCCTTTCCTAACAGTTCCAAGATTATTCTCAAGTGTCCCTCATGACCCTCTTTCGTCTTTGAATAAATCAAGATATCGTCAATGAATATTATGAAAAATTTATCCAAGTACGGTTTACACACCCTAATCATTAGGTCCATGAATACTGCGGGTGTGTTCGTTAGGCCAAAAGGCATAACCAAAAACTCATAATGCCCATAACGCGTCCTAAAAGGCTTCTTTGGTATATCTTCCATGTGCACCCTCAATTGATGATATCCCGAACGAAGACCAATCTTCGAAAAATACGTCGCTCCTTGGAGTTGATCGAACAAGTCGTCTATCCTTGGTAAGGGATATCGATTCTTAACGGCTTAACTTGTTTAATTCTCGATAGTCCATACACATTCTGAAGGATCCATCCTTTTTCTTGATGAAGAGCACTCGCACTCCCCCACGGTGAATGACTGGGTCGTATGAAACCCTTGTCTAGTAACTCCTGGAGTTGACTAAACAGTTCTTGCATCTCTAATGGAGCTAATCGATAAGGTGCCTTAGCTACAGGCATTATGTCAGGCACCAAATCAATTTAGAAGTCCACATGTCTTGGAGGTGGCAATCCTATCAAATCTTCGGAAGCACTTCTAGAAAGCACAACAGGTAAGTCTTTAATCTTTATTTCCGCCACTTTCATGGCCATTATGAATTCTTTATTCACTTCAGGCTTCTCTCCATGTACTTCAAGCGTCCTAGCACTTGGAGGGTATGCGCAAAATCTTTTCGTTGCACATGATTTCAGCTTTATTCTTAGGTAGCCAATCCATGCCCACAACTACGTTGAAACTCCCAAGCCAAAGGTATAGAGATATTCTAAAAGCATGGTAATCTAATATTATGGTATAGTCCCGAATTACAAATATATAGTCTCTACGAGGTACCATCAGCCAATTCAACTACATAGCTTGTTTCACACTGCTGGGGGTCACAAATACCTTAAAACACTTCACTAAGCGTTCTAATTGCTTGAAATTGAACACACAGGTCATGACATCATAGTCGGTTGGTGCAGATTGCACTTATTACTCTCAAGACAGTGCCGACATAGCTCTTTGTTTCAGCACGACAGCCACATATCCTTTTATGAAGTTGTCCTTCTTGTCTACTCACTTCAAGCTCACCCGATTCCTAACATCCTTCTTCATCTCACTAGCTTTCTGAGGGTTAATACGAACCAACTCATCCACTAAATACAAGTCTTCAGTATTGCACTCCAAACTGGGGGTGTAGTAGCGACACCATTCCACGAACTATAGAACCAGCCTCCCTGATGTACTTTTCCATTCGCTTGATTTATGAGCCATAAATATGACACCACCTTTGCCAACTTATGGAATTGGTAGGGATAAGCAGCAGACTAGATCCACCATTACTTGATTCCACAACTAATGATCTATATTTGTATCATGTCCATGAGTAGTACCTCTCAATTATTAATGTTTAGCCCATCTAAAGTCATGACCATCACAACTTTTCTACTTCGTACTTGAACTTGGATATTCCACCATGTTAGTGCTTTACCACTAGTGGCCGGATAACACTCTTTGCATTTTGATTATTAGCACCGATCTTGATGTCCACATCCATTTCTGTTTTCTCAATGCAAACGGGTTAGAGCTATTGCTCCAACTTCCTTAGAACTCTTTTGGCTTGAAATCATGTACTTATCGTAGTACAATCAATCCTGCCTCCAGTGCCACTTTCTTTCAATTTAACAGTCTCACCATGTCCATCTCTAATCCTCTCAGATCATCACATAGCCTAGTTCAGAATATCCTAGCATAGCAAAGATGTTTATGTATAGGGTTCCCCGCAGCGTTCCCACCACACGCGAGATATACCAAGGACGACGTCTAAACTGGTTACATGACATCCATTTACTCCAAATTATAATGCTAGCTCTCTCGACAACCAAGCAACAAGTATATGATCAGTTTGAACAAAGCAGCATAGGTACAAGGAGTCTCACTTCCCTACTTCAGATCTCAAAGACCAAGTACACTTGAACATGTAGTCAATTTCTACGATCACAGAAATAAAAGCAAGAGAAATGTCTCATTGATACCAGGCTAAAAGGCAAGTATGATTCCCATGAAGGCTCCAGATCTATGTGTACTGGTTCAAGGATAAATAGGATTGGTGTTTCCACACCGTAGATTATCATAATAACAGGAACTCCACTGTCCCTGTATAAAATGGAAGATTCGTACTAACTATGACTGTTATCTCACAAAGAGGTTTGCTAGATTTTCATGCACTGCAATTGCGATTACGTGTGCACCAGTAATGGTAATTTACATTGCATGGTCACCCCTAGCTCCTCCTACTAGAGTTAACATGTCTTGTTTAAGTACAGAGTGTTATCTCTAAGATTAGAGAATCAAGGATATGGTCACTAACGAAGTTAAGTAACGAAGTTGTGAAGAGGAATATACTAAACAAAGCATTCACTTGGGTAAGGAACCGTCCAAAAGAGTCCATTAGTATAGTTTGAGATCCAATGAAAGCAGCCATCTGACCTGAATACGCCATGGCTTTGTCTGTGTTGTCATGTAAGCTAGCATGTCCATCTCCCAATATTAAAATCACAAGTTATAAAATAAGGACTCATACACATAGCTAACACCAGCAAACACACATAATAAAGGTTGGCTTACAACCAAAGTCCTTTAAAAGAGTCCTTTTATAGCCGCACTTGTCAATCCAGACCAAAATAATAATCAAGCGCATAACAACGAGGACGTCCTTACCTAATGCTTTCTCAAGACACGCACAGATAATACAACGACCAAGGTTCTCCAACTAAGAAGATCATAGATGGACACATAAGGTAGGCAACACAGCACAACAGATAATGCACATAAAACGTTCACATGTATAACAGTACACACATAATCCTATCATGCATACTACATGTGGGTACTTAGGTATAGTCTAGTTGAATAATCCACCTAATTCTCTATAACCAATGGCTCTGATACCAATCTGTCACACCCTCGCTAAAGCGGAAACATGAGGATGCGAAGGACGGGGATGTCATAACACATTGGGGGTTCAGAGAATATCTAAAGGTATTCTCCGTACATGGGTCATGAAGTCACCCGACACATAGGAAACATGTCAAGGATAGTCACTACCAGAATCCCAAAAGTCTCTTGAATGTCTAATGCTCTTAGTGGAGCGGTCTCGTCTAAGTCCATAGCCATACACCTAGACTTCATTGCCTGAAAAGACATGCTCAAAAAGGTCAACATACGTTGATGAGTTCCAGGTTTATAAGTACAAATATTTTCAGTGTATAACATGTATAGAAAATTGTATGTAAAAGAGATACATAGCAGTCAAGATATCAACATAAGTTCGAAAGTAACCCAAGTCCAAGACATTCCAAATTGCACACAAACGGATTATATTCACCCAAGGGCAAGCCCCGGCCAAGTCGGTCTCGACTAGTATACCGACAACAGGGTGGGGGTGTCAACCCGTTAGTACTAACAATATCTCTCCATAAGTCCAAGTACACAAGTTGAAGCACAAGCACAAGCACAAGTACACACTCATGATTGAATATCAAGACTCATACCATGACCCAAACCACATACAATATTTCAAAAGAAAATCAAACACGACATAGTCCAAAACCATAGCATGCTTTTCCCCCAAGTAAAATATATTAAAAAGGGGCCGTGAAACTCACCTTGAAAAGTCACAGTTCAAAACCCACAACACGCAGAGTAAGCACTAAAAATATATAATACACAAAAGGATTAATATATCACCAAATATAGATGGATATGGGTGTAATCCTTTTAGTCCGGCCTTAATGCTAATCAAGGTTTCCATCGTCACTAATTAAATAATTATTTTGTAAAGAATTTTAATCAATATTATATACAAACTGTTTAATTTAGATATTTAGTTCCAATCCTTACTTTTAAGTTTTAACAAGATAATTCAGCATACATATCTGATTGCGCATCAGTCGTATAGGCTGTTTGAGATCGAAACGATAACGAATCATTGCGTAAAAAGTGTCGTTTGAAAGAAGAGACTTAAATTAATCTCCAGAAAAAGAATCAGGTTCATTTGAAAAATATGAGGAAGTTATGACACGAAGAATAAAGACCAATCTGCTGCCCAGATTCGTCAGTTTTGACCTTCAGTTTGTTGCTACGTTTGGAGGACCAAACGATGTCGAAATGCACGAGACCACTTGGGTTAGTTAGAGGACTCATGGGGCTTAATTTAGACCCAGAGTTTGCCCCATTGGGCGTATTTACACCAATTTATCACACGAACAAGGTGACCCATTTTTCTGACAGCAAGCTGCCCAGATTGTTAGTTTCGTTCCTTTTAACAAACCAAATATGTAAAAAAATGCTTTCATTCCAGTTTCAAGTGTCAAGAACTTCAATTAACTACTTAGTTTATAAAATTTTCCAGTCCCAAACAGTTGTTAGTTTTTAGTTATTAGTTCTCCGTTTGCAACTTTAAGTGATAGTTTTATGTTCGATTTGTTCAACACATCAATTCTTTCAAGGAACAATTCTAGTTATTTCAAAACGTTTTATAGGTTCAAAATCTCGATTAAGAGCAGGTCATCCAAGATTACATCCCAATCTTTAGATTCGATTACCATACAAGACCAAGAATTAGGGTTTTTACCAAGTGACGAAACCCGACAATCGTAACGCTTAGATTTTCACAATCTAGCATCAAAAACCAAGGATGAGAGATCATTAGATGAAGATTTTGAATATAGATGATGAGTATCATCGATTTTAGAGTGAAACTAGCATTGACTTCATCAAAAAACGAATTTTGCTTACCGTAGCTTGAGACGAATGTATCTTGCTTGGTTTAAAGCTCTTGGATGATTTGATTGCCCAAAAACTCGATGGATGCTCAAGAATCTTCAGAATTTTCGATAGGTTATAGGGAAGAAGAGGATTTTTGGTGAAGTGGTGCGCTAGGGTTTCAGGGAAAACTAGAATTTGTGAAAATGAGCTAAGGCAAAGGGGAATACCCCCCTTAAACCTTGCGGCGAAACTTGGGAGGAAGAAGGGCCTTCGGGCCCTTGGCCCGTCTCGTGTAGTCCGTCACGTCTCGAGCTACGCGTCGTCTAATTTTACGCTTTCAGATTCTGCGTGCAATAACGGTACCAACGAACTATCACATGCCCTAGGATTTGGATAAATTATATTTAGAACCAATTTAAGTTGTTTTAACAGGCTTAGGCAAAGCCCATGGAGTAAGGCCAATTGGGTTATGGTGAAGTTCGTGTTTTTCATTTTAGAAAACCCTCGATTGGGCTCAATACATAGAACCTCATACGACGACAAGCCCACTAGTCACATAATGATATAGGCTCCAGGCCCATCATAAAAAACGTAGGCCCATTAGACAAAATTTGGGCCCAACAAGAAAAGAACCCATAAATCAAGACCTAGCCCAAATAAAGACGAAAGTCAAAGTCAAAAGTCAAAATTCAAACTAATGCCAAACCAACGTACCTATTTTGGTGATGGATGTCACATATGCATCATTAATGAAATTCAAGGTGTATCAAATGGATGTTAAAGGTGCTTTCTTATATGGGCCAATCACCGATGATGTGTATGTCAATCAACCTCCAGGTTTCGAAGATTCAGAATATCCGCATCATGTGTACAAGCTTAGTAAAGCTTGTATGGTCTACATCAAGCTCCTAGAATCTGGTATGAAACATTATCACAACATTTGATCCAACATGGATACACGCGAGGGAAAATCAATCCTACTTTGTTTATTAAGAAGGATGCTGATGATCTCTTATGTGCTCAAGTGTATGTTGATGATATCATATTCGGTTCTACAACTCCAAAATTATGCAATGAATTTGAAGAAATAATGAAGTCTTATTTTTAAATGAGTTCTATGGGAGAAATTAACCTTTTCCTTGGTCTTCAAGTGAAGCAGTCTGTAGAAGGAATTTTTATCAATCAAGAGAAATTCGTTAAAAAACTCTTGAAGAAATTTAAATTGCAAGATTGTTAATCCATCAGAACTCCAACTGATGTAAATACCAAGATTGAACCTGATCAAAAGGAAAATCAGTTGACCAAACTCTATACAGATCTATGATCGAATTTTTGATGTATCTTTGTAGGACCGGGTAAGGGTGTTTAATTTACAATTAGATTCACAGGAGGAGAGAACTTTAGATCACTTAACATTCAAATAGGGAACTAGTAACTATTTAGAAGATACTAAGCCAACACAAGTAATGTAAGTGAAACAATAACAATACCACAAGAACACAAGATAAAGTTTTCAAGGAAGTTGTATATTGATTCTCTAGTTCTTTTACAAGTGTGTTCAAGCATATCTTAGTTACAAGAACTTGAGACTCTTATATACTACAACCTACAACCATCAATATACAATAAGACAGTTGGGATTTGACTAATCTAGACAACAAGAGAATCTACAGTCAAAAGGCAGATTGCCTTTTGACTAGTGACTATGACATGCCATAGCTCACTGACTTTATCTAATAAGAGAAGTCTATATGAACAATTATTGGAAGTTACAGGCAAAGACCTTCTTCTACAGTTTGATAAAGTATGGAAGTTTCACCAACTAATGAAAAGCAGGCGAGTCTTCAGAGCAGCAGCGGAAGGTACAACAGCTTTATCAAAAAGTAACTTAGAGAAAGCATATTTTCTCTATCTTCGGAAGAAATCAGTCAACTCTTCAAAGTGAAGCTTCAGAAGACTTCATCTTTGGCTTCGGAAGAAAATGGTCTTTGGCTTCGGAAGATTTCACATTTTAATATTTTTTGATAAGTGTGGAACTTCCGAAGCAACTTCTTCTGATCTGTTGGCTTCGGAAGATCTTACACTTAAACTTATTTGTGAGTGTAAGACTTTCGAAGCTAGTTCATCCTTGTTCCTTAGTGCATGCTGGAAGACTTGGTTGTTCTGGTATCCTTTGGTTGCATCAGCCTTTAATCTTTAGATGTTCCTTACAAACTCCCTCTAGGCTGATGCTACCAAAATAGAGAAGTTCTTTAGATTTTGATAGTCCACATCAGGATCTTCAGCATTCCTTTCTTCATCATAAGATCTGGATCCTTCAGACTGACATAGAACCTTCTCATGTCAAAAGATCATGTAGAGGAAGTTCAAGCATGTCATTTATGAAGTAGACATGTTGTTCTCCTTGATCTCTTGTGACATACCATCTGTCTGGATCTTCAGCAAAAGTCCATGATAGAATTTGTCTTCTAGTAGCAAGAGGCTCTACTATGATTGGAGTTTGTTGAGAGACCTCTTCATGCACTCCCTTAGGATTCTCTGACTCATCCTGAGGTTGGGAGGCGGATGCCTTTCTTCTCTTCTTCTTTGAAGTGGATCTTCTTCTGGCCATCCTTTTTCTCCTCCCAGATTTCTTCAACTGAGAGGGCTGGTCTTGAGTACCAGTTGGTTCTATTGTGTCCCTCTTAGTTGGGTTCTCCTCTCTCACAGGTTTAAAAGAAGAGAGAGGAGGACCCTGCTGTGGGTCAGAAGATGAAGTTGGCTCAAATGCAGCTCTAGGTTCAGGTTGTGTTGTCTCAGTGGGTTCAACCTTCACTTCAACTTCAAGTTAAGCTGGACTTGGTGGAGAATGCAAGTCCACCAGCTCTCCCCTTTTTATCTTTTTCTTGATCACCCTAATGTGCTCATCCATTGAGGATAGAGACATAGGACCAAGCCTCCTTTCGGAGAACCCATACAGCTTCAAGAAGCTCATCATCCTTTGTCTGTCAGCAGACTTCTTTTGGCTTTTATGGATGATGGCCCTTGACTTTATAGCTTCTTCCCTTAATCTTTTCCTTGCAGCTTGCCTTTCCTTTTTGGCTTGTTCTTCCAGCTGCTTGTTGTATTCAAACATTATGTACTCATATGATAAGGGAAGAAGTACAGCTGCCTGATAGAGACCTGTGGCACTCAGGTAGTTGATCATCTTTAATCTTTCTTCTTCATTAACTACCTGAGGTTGTTCAGTGTCCACAGTCTCTTCCTCAGGACTTTGTTGAACTGGAGAGAGGACATGAGCATCTTTGTAAAGTCTTTTAAGTCTCCTTTCTTCTTTGATTTTGAGGAGCAATTCTGCATCCTCTGCTTCCTTCCTCTCTTTTGATAATTCAATGTCAGCCAGTTCATTTAGCTCCTCTAAGGGGAGAGAGATGAGTTCATCAATGTTGTAGTTTCTAGTTCCCAAGTAATTCAGCCTGGCTGCCCTTAACTCATCTTCTTGAGTGTTTAGCCTGGGGGCAGCCCTGATTGCAGCTTCCTTGAATCCTGAGGAACCACTTGAACTCTCTCCCCTCAACTTCCTCTTATTCTCTCTCTTCTCCTCCTTAATCACCTCAGGAGTCATTTTCCTTTTGCCTTTGTCAACCACAGGACTTGGTGACTCAGGCTGGAGAGAGCTTTGGCCTTCATTGCTTGGTTCTGCTATCAAGCTCTGGCCAGAGAGAGGTTGTGAAGCACCATCACCATCTGGTGTTTTACTGAGGGTAATGGGTGCAGAGGGAGATCATGTCTCAAGGTTCACAAGTTCAACCTCTGGGCCTTCAGTCCAGGCTTTCCCTTCGAAGCTAATCTTCGGGTCCACCTCAACATCCAGTTGACCAAAGATCTCACCTGCTAGCCTCTGTCTATATCGTTTTGATCTCAATTTGAATTCCTCTAGCACCCTGTCTTGGATTCTTTCTGCCAATCTTGCAGCTTGTCTGTTGTTGCTTGGGTTGACAAGTGGCAGATCCACCAAGTTTATACTATCATAGTAGCTCAGTCTTGAAATATTGAAAACTTCTAGTTGACCTTGAGCTCTAGGGATCACAAGAGCTCTCCTGTTACTTTCATACCCCCAACCCTGATTGGGTTCTTAGAAGGGCAGACATTGCTCTTGGTATTCCCTCCTCAAACAGTTGTTGGATGAGCAAGTCTAGATCACTGTCATGAGGAGGTTGCTGAGTATGAACAAGTTCAAGAGAGGGTGGTGAATCCATGTCCATACACTGGGAAGAACTCCCAGGTTTGTGACTGTCAAGACTTTTGGTTCTCTGCTATCCCTTTCACCCATATGAAGGGCAAAACTCTGGTGAGTGTTGGAGTTACCAGATGGGCTTTGCATGTTCATCTCCATCTGGTAGCCACTGAGTATTCCATATAACTTAGTGAGAGTTAGGGTCTTGAGGTTTTCAGTCCTCTTAATGACCATACAATAGTGTGTCCATTGTCTGGGAAGAGAGGACATGAACTTCCTAATAATATCCTTATTCTCAATAGTTACTCCAACATCAACCAGAGTATCCATAATCTCAACATACTTGAAATACTGTTGAGTCGTGGTTTCACTTGTCTTGAAAGTGAAATTTTCAAATTGCTGCTTCAAGAGGTCCTTCTTGTTTTCCTTGGCTTCATTAGACCCTTCATACATCAGTTTCAGTGCATCCCACAGTTGTTTAGCGGTCTTGGACTTCTTGAAACCTCTGTAGATGGAATTTGGAAGAGCAGTCTGAAGGGCTGTCATGGCTATTTGATCAATATCAATCTTCTTCCGGTCTTCTTCAGAGAAGTCAGCCCTTTATTTGAGTATCATACTACCACCAGCAGCAACTGAAGTGGTGGATGGTACATGAGGTCCGTTGACAACAGACTCCCACATCCTAGAATCTTGAGACTTGATGAAGCCTTCCATTCTTTGGCACCAAGTATCAAAATCCTTAGGAGTGATCAGTGGGGACTTTGTTATAGTTCTAGTTTCCATATCAGCCTTATAGATAGCTACCATTTGAAGAGTTAAGTGATGTGTGAAGCTAAGAGGATTAAAGATGGGGAGATCTTACAATCAAGAGCCTATAATGCTCTAATACCAATTGCAGGACCGGGTAAGGGTGTTTAAGTTTGCAATTAGATTCACAGGAGGAGAGAACTTAGATCACTTAACAATTCAAATAAGGAACTGGTAACTATTTAGAAGATACTAAGCCAACATAAGTAATGTAAGTGAAACAATAACAATATCACAAGAACACAAGATAAAGTTTTCAAGGAAGTTGTATATTGATTCTCTAGTTCTATTACAAGTGTGTTCCAGTATATCTTAGTTACAAGAACTTGAGACTTTTATATACTACAGCCTACAACCATCAATATACAAAAAGATAGTTGGGATTTGACTAATCTAGACAACAAGATCAATCTACAGTCAAAAGGCAGATTGCCTTTTGACTAGTGACTATGACATGCCATAGCTCACTGACTTTATCTAATAAGACAAGTCTACAGGAACAATTATGGGAAGTTACAGGCAAAGACCTTCTTCTATAGTTTGATAAAGTATGGAAGTTTCACCAACTAATGAAAAGCAGGTGAGTCTTCGAAGCAGCAGCGGAAGGTATAGCAGCGGAAGGTATAGCAGCGGAAGGTACAGCAGCTTTATCGAAAAGTAACTCAGAGAAAGCATATTTTCTCTATCTTTGGAAGAAATCAGTCAACTCTTCAAAATGGCTTCGAAAGACTTTATCTTGTGAAGCTTCGAAAGACTTCATCTTTGGCTTCGGAAGAAAATGGCCTTTGGCTTCAGAAGATTTCACTTGTAATATTTTCTGATAAGTGTGAAACTTTCAAAGCAACTTCTTCTGAATTGTTGGCTTCGGAAGATCTTACACTTAGACTTATGTGACATCCGATAATTTTCCGTTACCAAACTCCGTTAGTTCCGTTAAGTCTTGCATACACGTGTCGTGAGCACACACTAGTTGTCGTTGAACATTGGTGACTTAATAATAATTAATAATGATTATCTGATAATAATTTAGTTAATGATATGATTATTAAGTTGTGCTTATATGTTTACGTGATTTAAATATTAATTGGGAATTTTATCGCTTAAAGTGGAAACGTGTTATAATTATTTCGTGTGTGTTGTGGCAAATGGAAATTATGCATGATTATTATTTGTGACTAATAATAACTGTGTTTAGTAGTTAAAAACTATTTAAAAGCCTAATCTTTATAAAATACAAATTATAAGGGTTAAAAGGGTAATTATGGATTATTAAATAAAATAAAATCAAAACCCAACCCTAATAACCCCCCTACGGCCGCGATCGACCTCCCCACACCCACAAACCTGCGATTTCAGCCAAGAACAAGCATTCACATTCGATTTTGGACCGATTTCAAGCATCACAACAAGTTAGAATCATCAATTGCAAGCCATTACACGTTTAAAGGTTAGATTTTTACATGTTTTTGATGGTTTTTCATTGTGGCCGAAACCCTAGTTTGAATATTGCAATTGAAGGTTGATTCTTGGTTGTTTGTTGATGTTATTATGTTAGATTTTGTTGATTTTGCAAGAAATCCATGGATTTATCATGTAGTTCATACATTGCCTTAAGAGGAAACTTTTTGTTCTTGGAATTCATGATTTGATGATGAATTGATGTTGTTGATGTGTTTGTGATGATAATTGGATGTTAGATTGTTGATTTGGATGTTAGATTTTTGATAATTGATGTTGTAGTTCATGCCTTACTAAAGATAGTAACTTTTGGCTAGGAAGGTTGATGAATTGTGATAATTGGATGTTTTTGATCATGTCTAGATGTTATCATGAGCTTGAATTGGTATATTATTAATGAATCCATGAATGGCTTGGATGTTTGATAGATTTTGGGATGTACTTTCCCAAAAGGGAAACTTTATTTGCACAAATTCTTTAGTATAAGGATTTGAGCATGTTTGGGACATTAGGATCATGTTAGCAAGTTCATGAATGATTTCTAATGTGGTAGAATGCATTGTTTGGGTTGTATGAATGTTTAATTGGTCAATTGAAAGATTTGGTCTTTTTGTGGGTATACACGATGAAGGGTCATATGGGTATTGATAGTACTATTGTTTGGGTTGTAATAGATCATGGTTGAATATTTTGGTTGGCATGGATTCTGTTGAATAATATGATGATGATCATCATACACACGTGCGAATCTGAGGCCCCTACTTAGTAGGATTGACAGCGTTTAGGGTGTGAAGTCATGAGTGGCTTCACATGGCATGTTATGCATGAGTTGATTCTATGTATGATGCATTAGTTATGGTATAGCTATGTTGAACATGATGATTATTTGAGATTCGCATGACTTGTATGAAAATCTAGTTTTATGATGATCTAGGAAGTACATGTGGTTAATGAAGTGATATATGTGAACAACTTGTATGATAACCATGTGTGTTGAACTATTATGCTTGTTTGAATGGAAATTTCACCAATAATGTCACCAACGGGTCAAACGGGTCAACTGGGTCAATATGTCTTGTTTTTTTTCCAAAACCTTGAGTTCTTTGGTTTATAGAGAACTTAGGGTTTCATCATGATTCTGTGTACACGTACTTATGTACTTACATATTCTAGGTGACCTCTGAAGGTTGTCTTTCCACTCTTTCTTTCAAGTTAAGCTCTAAGTTAATTCTTGCGCGCATCAGGTGAGTTCATGCCCCACTCTTTTACGTACTCTCTTTTGGGGGAGATAGCATACTGGTTTTACAAACGCTTACTTTATATGAGTTGTGTATAGTATGATAAAGTGTTGAATACCATGAAAGTCCTCACACTTTCGGATTGTTAATAATGATGATTAGTGGGAAATCTTGGGTAGTACTACTGGGTCTGACGAGCCCCACCTGTGCAACTCGAGGTCAAACGGGTGCAATTTTGTCCTAACGAACATTTGTCACGATCTGGTAAGTCATGGCAGGAGGCAACAAACGTAACACAGTCAGCTTCAATCGCGAAATCACTATGATTATTACTATTTGTTATAGACTAGCTATCTATTACAATACACTTCTTATATCTTGCAATTGTTATTGGTTTATGTTTAAATGCAAACTCTTGAACTCACCAACCGTTGTGTTGACTCTTAGTATGCTATTCTCAGGTTAAGGTTGCTATTGCCTAGGAGCACGTCACACGGGTCAGCCTCATGGTGTTTGTCAGCACGTTATGAAACATTGTTTTGGATTAAGACTGTTTAAACATCGTGTTTTGGTTTTGCATAATTCTTGGGCGCGTATGTTTGCGCATTTTCAAATCATGTTACATTGTTTTGGGTTTACTAGTTTATTTAATGCTTCCGCATGTTTTAAAGTTAAACTCTGATTTTGAATGTTAGTTCATATAGAGTCATTCTGTGTAACTAATGACTGAGATCCTGGTATGTTACGCGCCTCGCGGTAAAACCCCGCACACGGATTTTGAGGGTGTGACAGATTGGTATCAGAGCCACTCCTGTGCCGTTCGGGATGGTGGGACAAACCTCACCGGGGAAGGTGAGTTCTCGGGCTCATCGAGGACGATGAGTCCAAAGGGGGGTGATTGTGAGACCCTACATATATCCCACATCGGCGGTGGACAGGAGAGATTCCTGGTTCAAAAGGAATGTCTGGTCTCTAATATCACCAACGCGTTTTGGGCGTATTGGCTGTTGATGAGAAGAGAACTCCACAGTTAAGTGTGCTCAGGTGGCAGCAATCCAGGGATGGGTGACCTCCTTGGGAAGTTTTCACCCGGGCAACCAAAAGCAAATCCGTGAGCTCCTCGTAGGCAAAGCGGACAATATTGGTGGTATGAAAGGCCGGGTGTTACAGATTGGCATCAGAGCCATTGGTTATAGGGAACTAGGTTGCATACACACTAGACTATAACCGCATAGTTGTTAGTTACTCATCGCTTACTCTCCTTACTGTATACTCATTGGCATACGCATCACGTACTTTGCAGCATGGCATCGTCATCCAGAAATTTAGGCAAGAGACATGCACGATCTGAGTCACCTCCTACTTCTACCGTACCTGATAGGGGATTTAACTGGCCCCGACATCCTTATCCTCCTGGCGAGATAGACTGGGATCAGCCTTTCATACCTCCTGAGCTCGATCCTCCACGGAACTGGGATTTCTACCCCATCTACATAAACTGTATGGCTTATAGAGAGCGTGTACCACCTGTAGCCCCTACCCAACATAGGACTAGGTCATCGATAGCCTCTGCATTGCCTACTCTTCCTACCTTGGACATCCTTCTCGAGCAGGCGTTTGTAGCTTTGGTAGCCACTCTAGACACGGAGCGATAGCGGATTAGAGGACTCACTGATGAGAACTCTGCCTTACGATCTGAGATGCGTCAGTTGTGCTACCAGGTAGAGACGCTTCAGAAGCGACTCTCGATGGCCATTGGTGGACATCATATCCTGGCAGGCAATGTTGTAGCACTTACTGGGCGCATGGACGCGCAGGATCACCATAACATAGTGATTGATGATAGGTTTGCTGGTTTAGAGGCACAGATAGCAGCACTTCAGATTGCTGAAGCCCCTGCACCTTTGGGGAAGACCCTAATGAGGAAGAACCAGAAGAAGATCCTGAGGAAGAACTGGATGAAGTCCAGAAGTTGGAGGCTTTCTGGCAATTAAAGATGGAAGGAATCTGAGATCGAGGTTTACACCACGAGGTCTCACGAGTTGGCAACGCTTTGCCCAGGCATGATCGATCCGCCGATCAAATGAATTGAGCTTTATCAGCGTGGCTTGGTTCCGGAGATACAAAGCATGGTGACTGTTGTGAACCTCACCACTATCCAGCAGGTTATTCGATTGGCTCATAAGCTTACTGACCAAGCAGTGGACCAGGGAAAACAACCCAAACAGGGCGCTATGGCAAGCGTTCCTGACAATAAACGCAAGTGGGACAACTCTGGCAACAAGGGATCTTTGTCAAATAACCAATCTCAGCAACATTAGCAGCAACAACAGCACACTCAGCAGCATCAGCATCCATAGCAACAAAGGAGGTTTGATAACAACCTAAATTTCAATCAGTCATCCTCGGCATCACAGGGACAAGGAGGCTATGTGGGGAAAAGTCCCAAGTGCAATCGATGCAACTACCATCACACCGGCAAGTGTGACAACTTCCGATGCCAACGCTGTGGTAAAGTTAGGCATACAGCGAAGGACTGCCGGGGTGAACTGATGAAGAAGGCTCAACAATCACAAGAAACTCTGAAAGGTTGTTTTGAGTACGGAAAAGAAGGTCATTACAGGCGCAATTGTCCACAACTTAGGAGAAATGGAAATGGCGGGAACAACACTGGCAATAACAACAACGGCAACAACAATAACAACAACAATGGTAATGGCAACAACAATGGTGGAAATAATAATGGAGCCAAAGGGAGAGCCTTCGTCATTGGCTCAGGTGAGGCTCTAAACGATCCTACAACAGTAACTGGTAAATTTTCGGTTAATGGTCGCTTTGCTACCGTATTATTTAATACTGGAGCTGATAGAATCTTTATTTCCACTAAGTTTAGTAGTCTTTTAAGTGATATGCCCTCAGCCTTAGAATCTAAATACACCGTAGAGTTAGCTGATAGTACACAGATTCACGTAACGCATATTCTTAGAGACTGCAATATAGAGCTTGCTGGTCATACATTCGCCATAGATCTCATGCCTATTACACTAGGAAGTTTCGATGTAGTAGTAGGCATGGATTGGTTTTCCGATAAGCAAGCGGAAGTCATATGCCACGAGAAGATCATATGGATTCCTATTAGCGAAGAAGTCCTTACGATGAGAGGTGATAGGAGTGGTGCGGTGATAGGCATCATCTCGTTTATGAAGGCACAGAAGTTGTTACGAAAGGGTTGACTAGCCATATTGGCACTCGTCACAGATAAACAGACTGAGGAAAAGAAGATAGAGGATATCCCCGTAGTTCGCAAGTTTCCCGAGGTGTTTCCGGAAGACCTGCCTGGATTACCGCCTCATCGACAAGTTGAATTCCAAATTGAGTTGACTCCAGGAGCCGCTCCAATCGCGAGAGCACCTTACCGGTTAGCTTCGAACGAACTGCAGGAATTATCCGGCCAACTACAAGAGTTTTTGGATAAAGGGTTTATCCGACCGAGTTCGTCGCCCTGGGAAGCGCCAGTTCTATTTGTCAAGAAGAAGGTTGGTATATTTTGAATGTGCATTGACTATAGGGAACTGAACAAAGTCACGATCAAGAATAGGTATCCCTTACCTCGTATAGATGATTTGTTTGATCAACTGCAAGGATCAAGCTATTATTCTAAGATTGACCTGAGGTCTGGATATCATCAGCTGAGAGTTTGAGAAGAGGACATCTCGAAGACTGCCTTTTGTACATGATATGGTCACTATGAATTTTTGGTCATGCCATTTGGGTTGACGAATGCACCAGCAGTATTCATGGACCTTATGAATCGCGTGTGTAAACCCTATCTTGATCAATTTGTTATCGTCTTTATTGATGACATACTGATCTACTCCAAGACTGAGGAAGAACATGAGAAGCACTTAAGTTTAATCTTGGAATTGTTTATAAAGGAACAACTGTACGCAAAGTTTTCTAAGTGTGATTTCTGGATACGTGAGGTGCAATTCTTGGGTCATATTGTCAACAAGAAGGGAATACATGTTGATCCTGCAAAGATTGAAGCGATAAAGAATTGGTTTGTTCCTAAGACACCAAGTGAGATACGACAATTCCTTGGATTAGCGTGATATTATCGACAGTTCATCGAAGGATTCTCTAAGATTGCACAACCTCTCACAGCCTTGACTCACAAGGGAACATCATACAAATAGGGTGAGAGTCAAGAATCTGCTTTCCAGTTACTGAAACATAATTTGTGTAGTGCACCAATATTAGTGTTACCGGATGGTAGTGATGATTTCGTAGTCTTTTGTGATGCTTCTATTCAAGGACTTGGGTGTGTATTGATGCAGCGGGATAAGGTAATAGCTTACGCCTCTAGACAACTAAAGGTTCATGAGAAGAACTATACCACCCATGACTTGGAGCTGGGTGCGGTAGTTTTTGCCTTAAAGATCTGGCGACACTACTTGTACGGTATCAAATGCACTATTTACACCGATCACAAGAGTCTTCAGCACATCTTTGAGCAAAAGGAGTTGAACATGAGGCAAAGACGCTGGGTGGTATTGTTGAACGATTATGATTGTGCCATCAGATATCATCCGGGGAAAGCGAATGTAGTCGTTGACGCGCTAAGTAGGAAAGAAACTACTAAGCCTCGACGTGTATGAGATTTGAAACTTACTATTAGCACACAGTTACCTGAACAAATCCGAGAGGCTCAGAAAAAAGCTCTGAAAGCAGAAAACATTGGGTCTGAATCGTTAAGGGAAATGGAAAAACAGTTGGAAGTAAAAGCGGATAAAATTCGTTACTTCATGGATAGACTTTGGGTACCTCTACAGGGAAATCTAAGAGACTTGGTCATGAGTGAGGCACACAAGTCTAAGTACTCTATACATCCTGGATCTGACAAGATGTATCATGATCTGAAGGCGCACTATTGGTGGCCTAATATGAAAGCAGATGTAGCTACCTATGTGAGCAAGTGTCTGACCTGCTCAAAGGTAAAAGTGGAGTATCAGAAACCATCTGGACTATTACAACAACCCGAGATCCCTATATGGAAGTGGGATCAGATATCAATGGATTTTATTACTAAGTTACCTCGAACTTCTACTGGTTGAGACATAATATGGGTTATCGTGGATAGATTAACAAAGTCTGCTCATTTCCTAGCGATAAAGGAAACAAACAAGATGGAGAAATTAACCCGACTCTATTTGAAGGAGATCGTTTTGAGGTATGGAGTACCGATCTCAATTATTTCTGACCGCGATTCTCGTTTCACATCGCACTTCTGGCAATCATTGCAGAAAGCATTAGGTACGCGATTGGATACGAGTACTGCTTATCATCCATAGACTGATGGTCAAAGCAAGCGTACTATACAGACTTTGAAGGACATGTTACGTGCTTGTGTGATTGACTTCGGGAATAACTGGGAAGTTCACCTACCATTGGTGGAATTTTCTTACAACAACAGTTATCACACTAGCATAAAGGCGGCACCTTTTGAAGCTTTGTATGTGCGAAAATGTAGATCACCAGTTTGTTAGGCTGAAATTGGTGATAGCTAGCTAACGGGTCCTGAGTTAGTACACGAGACTACTGAAAAGATTGTACAAATAAGGAACCGTATGGCTGCAGCGCGCGACAGACAGAAAAGTTATGCCGACAAGCGACGAAAACCTCTAGAATTTCAAGTTGGTGATAAAGTCTTATTGAAAGTCTCACCGTGGAAAGGCGTGATTTGGTTTGGTAAAAGAGGAAAACTAAATCCGAGATACGTTGGACCATTTGAGATCTTGGAAAGAATAGGTCCAGTGGCTTATCGACTAGCCTTACCTTATTCGCTAAGTGGAATCCATGATGTATTCCATGTTTCAAATCTGAAGAAGTGCCTAATGGATGAAACGATGGTCGTACCATTGGAAGAAGTTCAAGTAGACGAACAATTACGCTTCATTGAAGAACCGGTCGAAGTGATGGATTTTGAGGTGAAGACACTTAAGCAAAGCAAAATACCCATTGTCAAAGTTCGATGGAACTCGAGACGTGGACCAGAATTCACGTGGGACTGTGAGGACCAAATGAAGCTTAAGTATCCTCAGCTGTTTGAAAACACGATGTCAACCGGCGAAGGTACTGATTTAAATTTCGGGATGAAAT
Source organism: Flaveria sonorensis (assembly GCA_025506505.1). Taxonomy (NCBI): domain Eukaryota; kingdom Viridiplantae; phylum Streptophyta; class Magnoliopsida; order Asterales; family Asteraceae; genus Flaveria; species Flaveria sonorensis. Next base: position 40,984,228 of record CM046423.1, on the reverse strand, counting down.
TTCTTTCAACATGGGGATGATGTGACAACTCACCCAAAACTCACTCGATTATTTTATGCCAATGCAGTAGACCAGTGATGGAACACTCACCATGTAACGTAATTTTCGGGACGAAAATTCTTTCAACATGGGGATAATATGACATCCGGTAATTTTCCGTTACCAAACTCCGTTAGTTTCGTTAAGTCTTGCATACATGTGTCGTGAGCACACACTAGTTGTCGTTGAACGTTGGTGACTTAATAATAATTAATAATGATTATCTGATAATAATTTAGTTAATGATATGATTATTAAGTTGTGCTTATATGTTTACATGATTTAAATATTAATTGGGAATTTTATCGCGTAAAGTGGAAACGTGTTATAATTATTTCGTGTGTTTTGTGGCAAATGAAAATTATGCATGATTATTATTTGTGACTAATAATAACTGTGTTTAGTAGTTAAAAACTATTTAAAATCCTAATCTTTATAGAATACAAATTATAAGGGTTAAAAGGGTAATTATGGATTATTAAATAAAATAAAATCAAAACCTAACCCTAATAACCCCCCCTACGGACACGATCAACCTCCCCACACCCACAAACCTGTGATTTCAGCCAAGAACAAGCATTCAACAATCGATTTTGGACCTATTTCAAGCATCACAACAAGTTAGAATCATCAATTACAAGCCATTACACGTTTAACGGTTAGATTTTTACATGTTTTTTATGGTTTTTCATTGTGGCCGAAACCCTAGTTCGAATATTGAAATTGAAGGTCGATTCTTGGTTGTTTGTTGATGTTATTATGTTAGATTATGTTGATTTTGCAAGAAATCCATGGATTTATCATGTAGTTCATACATTGCCTTAAGAGGAAACTTTTTGTTCTTGGAATTCATGATTTGATGATGAATTGATGTTGTTGATGTGTTTGTGATGATAATTGGATGTTAGATTGTTGATTTGGATGTTAGATTGTTGATAATTGATGTTGTAGTTCATGCCTTACTAAAGATAGTAACTTTTGGCTAGGAAGGTTGATGAATTGTGATAATTGGATGTTTTTGATCATGTCTAGATGTTATCATGAGCTTGAATTGGTATATTATTGATGAATCCATGAATGTCTTGGATGTTTGATAGATTTTGGGATGTGCTTTCCCAAAAGGGAAACTTTATTTTCACCAATTCTTGAGTATGAGGATTTGAACATGTTTGGGATATTAGGATCATGTTAGCATGTTCATGAATGATTTCTAATGTGGTAGAATGCATTGTTTGGGTTGTATGAATGTTTAATTGGTATATTGAAATATTTGGTCTTTTTGTGGGTATACATGATGATGGGTCATATGGGTATTGATAGTACTATTGTTTGGTTTGTAATAGATCATGGTTGAATACTTTGGTTGGCATGGATTCTGTTGAATAATATGATGATGGTCGTCATACACACGTGCGAATCTGAGGCCCCTACTTAGTAGGATTGACAGCGTTTAGGGTGTGAAGTCATGAGTGGCTTCACATGGCATGTTATGCATGATTTGATTCTATGTATGATGCATTAGTTATGGTATAGCTATGTTGAACATGATGATTATTTGAGATTCGCATGACTTGTATGAAAATCTGGTTTTATGATGATCTAGGAAGTACATGTGGTTAATGAAGTGATATATGTGAACAACTTGTATGATAACCATGTGTGTTGAACTATTATGCTTGTTTGAATGGAAATTTCACCAATAATGTCACCAACGGGTCAAACGGGTCAACTGGGTCAATGTGTCTTGTTTTTTTTCCAAAACCTTGAGTTCTTTGGTTTCTAGAGCACTTAGGGTTTCATCATGATTCTGTGTACACGTACTTATGACGTATTCTAGGTGACCTATGAAGGTTGTCTTTCCACTATTTCTTTCAAGTTAAGATCTAAGTTAATTCTTGAGCGCATCAGGTGAGTTCATGCCCCACTCTTTTACATACTCTCTTTTGGGGGAGATAGCATACTGGTTTTACAAATGCTTACTTTATATGAGTTGTGTATAGTATGATATAGTGTTCATTACCATGAAAGTCCTCACACTTTTGGATTGTTAATAATGATGATTAGCGGGAAATCTTGGGTAGTACTACTGGGTCTGACGAGCCCCACCTGTGCGACTCGAGGTCAAACGGGTGCAATTTTGTCCTAACGAACATTTGTCACGATCTGGTAAGTCGTGGCAGGAGGCAACAAACGTAACACAGTCAGCTTCAATCGCGAAATCATTATGATTATTACTATTTGTTATAGACTAGCTATCTATTACAATACGCTTCTTATATCTTGCAACTGTTATTGGTTTATGTTTAAACGCAAACTCTTGAACTCACCAACCGTTGTGTTGACTCTTTAGTATGCTATTCTTAGGTTAAGGTTGCTATTGCCTAGGAGCACGTCACACGGGTCAGCATCATGGTGTTTGTCAGCACGTTATGAAACATTGTTTTGTATTAAGACCGTTTAAACATCGTGTTTTGGTTTTGCATAATACTTGGGCGCGTATGTTTGCCCATTTTCAAATCATGTTACATTGTTTTGGGTTTACTAGTTTATTTAACGCTTCTGCATGTTTTAAAGTTAAACTCTGATTTTGAATGTTAGTTCATATAGAGTCATTCTGTGTAACTAATGACTGAGATCCTGGTATGTCACCCGCCTTGCGGTAAAACCCTGTACATGGATTTTGAGGGTGTGAAAACTTATTTGTGAGTGTAAGACTTCCGAAGCTAGTTCATCCTTGTTCCTTAGTGCATGCTGGAAGACTTGGTTGTTCTGGTATCCTTTGGTTGCATCAGCCTTTAATCTTCATATGTTCCTTACAATCTTACTGCATCTAGACCTGATATAATGTATGATGTTTGTGTCTGTGCCAGGTACCAATCTGACCCGAAGGAGTCTCATCTAATCGTTGTTAAACGAATATTCAGGTATCTCAAAGGAAAACCGGCTTTAGGGTTATGGTATCCTTATGAAGGAAACTTCGAGTTACATGGATATACAGATAGTGATTATGGGGGATGTTGCTAAGATCGTAAATCTACGATGGGTGGTTGTCAGTTTTTAGGTCCTAGATTAGTCTCGTGGCAATGTAAGAAACAAACAAATGTCTCCGTTTCAACCGCAGAAGTTGAGTACATAGCTGCTTCAGCAGGATGTTCTCAAATTCTTTGGTTACAAAACCAACTGCTGAATTACAGGTTTAATTTTCTTAAAACTCCTATTTACATTGATAACACTGCTGCTATGTTTATTACAGCTAATCCTGTCCAGCACTCAAAAACAAAACATATCGAAATTCGATATCATTTTCTCAGAGATAACTCTGAAAAAGGTTTAATCATTTGATTCAAATTACAACAGAAAAACAGTTGGCTAACTTATTTACAAAAGCCTTCTTACCAGGACGGTTTGAATATCTAGTTAAGTCAATTGGTCTCATTAACCATGTATAAACACTGGTTTGAGTATTTTAGTTGTCTGATTTTTTTTAAAACAAAATGACAAGAACCCTCCCTTATCTGAATAAGAAAAAGCAAAGAGAAACTATCAAAGTTAACTGCCTGATTGTATATATTGTGTATGCTTGTTCTATAGAAAATTGCAAAATCAAAGATAAAATTATAAAACAAAAACTACAAAAATAGAGTTATTTGTTAGTTCATTAATTAGGACTGAATCTGTCTTTGTAATTTATGAGAAATGATAGATACATTAGTTTTGATGTGCAGGTAAGCTCATGCAATTATACTAAAAAAGTAAATTCTTGTGATCAAACTAAATCAACCATGCATTCATGTTCGTTCATTTTAGTACCAATGAGTAGTGTTGACATCTCAAACTGATTGCTTGTAAAGTCATAAACTCACACCTGGTGGCAATATGAATAACCATTGAGCTCTAATTATTTAAAACATCTATTCACTTCTCTGTTATGAGTCATCATAGACCTGAAGTGACGAGATATTCTTTGTTGTAAGTTATTACATAACTGGATATTCTCTTGATGCAAAATATGCCAATGTTCATAATCTAAACATGAGATCTAGTTATAAGTATATGTCAGGTTAACAAGTTGAGAAAAGTGATTTCTTGCATATCCTGACGAGGGTTGAACTCTCTAAGTCTAAGTGTGACTTACGTAATGTCATATCTAATCGTACCTTAATCAATCCAAGAATTGAAAAAGTAAGTATGATGAGTATCTTGCTAAAAGCACTCATTTTCTGTCCTTAGATCTCGTGTCTGCTTTGCTGTAGAAATGCTGACCTGGAACACACTTGATCAGGATTTAATCACTGTCTACAACTATCCATCATTTTATTTTCTTTTAATGTGCTGATCTTAACTGATATGATCTCACTGCAGGCATGTGATTCAAATGTATATAGTAGATTTTTTTTCTACTTTAATTTTGATTTTTGCATGATTTTCTGTATGCAGGCATGCTGATAATAATTAGTTTCCTCTTCTTGCAAAGTCAAAGAAACTTCTAAGTTTTCAAAAAGTTTAGGGGGAGTAAAAATAAAAAAGAAAAAAGAATTGAATTTCCAAAAGATAAAGAAAATCAAATGGAGTATTTTCAAAAAGTAGAATATAAAGTGTTTTGGATGAAAGGATGAAGATGCAATTTCAAGCATGTGTGTGTTTGATATGATGCAAATATGAACCTGAAAAAAAATTCAAATTCAGTAGAAAAGCTTCTTGCAAACAAAATGAGACTATTTGTTTTGTAAAAGTTATATAGAGACTAAAATGACGGGAAATTGTTTTTGAAAATAAAATAAAAATAAAATGGTAAAAAATAAAAAAAAACTAAAAGTTTGAATGTCAAGAAATGCTAAAGTTTGAGGGTCATTAATGTAAAGTGTGAGTGATAGTAAAAAAAAATTGACTACGTGTTGAAAAAAAAATTGTGTGTGAACAGTACTCATGTGCTTAAACAGTGTTCAGATAGATAGTGTGATAATTTCAAGTATCAAGACTCATGAAAGGTTTCTCATGCGCCTGAATAGTAATCATAAGTCTAAGTCAGGAGTATGATGAATTTCAGAAAATTTTGCAAGTGTTAGGTGTTTCATTCTATGCTCATGCGCCTAAACAGTTGTCATGTGTCTGAAAAATTGGTTAAGTGTTGGGCGTATCAACTATGCTCATGCGCCTAAATAGAACCAGACTTCCAAGTGTTAGTCTCATGTGCCTGAACAGTGCCCAAGCACCTAAATAGTGCTTATGCGTCTGAACAGTGCTCATGTGTCTAAACCTCATGTGCATTCACAGTGCTCATGCGTCTGAAAACTTAGTGCGAAATTTAGTCTTATGCGCCTTCACAGTGCTCATGCGCCTAAAAATTTACACACATATATATATATATATACAACACTTGTGTTCTCATTCATTTATTCAATCAAATCCTCTGATATTACACCCGATACTCTCAAACCCTCGACTCATCAGTTCATCATTATCGATTGATTCTGGTTAAGACTTGTGATCGATAGGTATTATCATTGAATCTAAACATAATTTTGTGATTAACATTATCTGATTTCAGTTTTAAACTTCAAATTTAACTGGGCGTTTGAAGGCTGTTCAGCCGTTCGAACCCTAGTTGTTCGAAAAATTTGAAATTTGTGATGAGAATGAGTTTTAATAACAAAAATTGAACATTGAACGACTGTTGTAACATGATTTCGAACATATTGTGATAGTCGAATTCAAGTTTCATCAAATTGTGTTCATGATAATTGTGTGTTCATCAAAAGGTTCATATGAACTGCATATGAACAGTCAGTTCATAAATTTTTCATTAAAGATTGTCAAGTTGATCATAAAAATCATTCATTAATCTGTTTTTGAGAAAATTTTAATGAGTCTAGTGTGCTTTAAATCTTTTGAACTTAAACTTGAAAGTGTTAAGCTCTTGAGAGAGTATGTTGAACACTTAGAAATTTTTGAAGTATGAAAGTTAGGTTTAAAGATTTAAAACATGCTAATTCAATTAAAATTTAATAAATATTCAAGTTACATGATGCATTACTTGATTATTATGAATTATGTAAATCAGACTTGTAACCAATATACTTTTGTTCATGTAATGAGATATATATAAACACTTAGAAAATTTTTAAGTGTTTTGGTTCAAAATTGATAAATCACAATTTGTTTTTAAGTTTTGCAAATTCAAATGTGACTAACTTTCTTTGTTTTATGCATACAGATAGCAGAGCTTAAGTTTGAACCAAAGCATAATGTAGCTGCTTTTCTTAATGAAGATGTTCTAGAAGCAACTGGATACAAAGAGATGATCAAATTCTTATTGAGGACTAAGTATGTATATGTTATGTGTTCAAAGCCAGTCATATATGCTCGGTTAATCAAAAGATTTTGGAATACTGTTGTAATTGAAAGAGATGAAGAAGGAAGGAAAGTGGTTAGAGGATTTGTTACCAATGATCATTTGGTTGAAGTGTCTGAGCAATCAATTAGAGAAACTCTCAGACTGGGTAACAATGATGCACAAGACCTGGCTGAACTCTCATTTAATGAGTGTAGAGAAACATTTATAGCCATGGGTCATCCTGACCATTTCCCAAAGAAATAGTTTTTCAGAGCAAGAGTTTACAACCTTTGGAAACTTCTTTGCTATATCTTTCAGCACAGAATGTCTAAAAGAAGTGCCGGAATTCATTCCCGGTAGACATTGCATCTCCAATAGTTGCCATAACCATTAATAGAAGATTCAATATGGCTAAATGGATCATGAATGGTTTCATTTTTAATTTGGAGAAGGGAATTAGAAATAACTACTTAATGTATCCAAGATTTCTTCAGATGATTATTAATGAAGAACATCCAGATTTCCATGCTTATGGAGTGGGTGGAGAAATATTGCTTTTGGAGCATATGACTGAAACTGCTTACAAGAGACTTGCTATTGTTACTGGTGCTCAAAATGTTCCTATGTTTGAGTATATGAGAGCAGTTGCAAGGGATGATGTGAATATAAATGAAGATCATTTTCATCTAATTGAGGACGAACCAGTTGATCCAAATGACTTAATTGAAGAAGTTCCTCAAGAACCATCAGAATCTGAAGCGGATGAAGAAAATGAAGATGATGATGAAATTGATGATGAAGAAAGTTCATCTTCAAGTCATGATGATGATGATGATAATGATGGTAATGATGAAGTTGGTGAAGTTAATGAAGGTGTTAATAAAGATAATGATGATGATAATGAAGATAATGTTGATGAGTTATTCGATATGAATAAAGAAGATGTTGTAGCTAATGTACAACAAGAAGTTGAGTATGATGTTCAAAATGTTGAAGCCTTTGAATCTGTATTACCAGATGAAGTGGAAAGTTTGTGTCAACATGATACAGTTCTGACTGAGGAAGTGAATACCAGTAGATAATTGATGAATTGAAAGAAGAGAACTCTAATCAGCTTAAGCTAATCAAGAAGCTGAGAGATGAGAATGAAAAATTGAAAGATGAATTGTTAAAGAAAGATTTGATAATTGCTGAACTTGAAGAAGATAGAATCAAATTTAAAGAACTTTAAAGTGATACTCAAAGACTATGCCTTGATTGAAGAAAAATTCAAGAAGTTAAAAGAAGATCATAAGAAATTAAAAGAAGAATTTGAAGGTATGAAAGATAGTTTGAGATCCCAATCACCTGAATTAGTTATTGTATCTGAAGTTCAACCAATGGACGTTGAAAGAATATCTGAGGTTGATAAAGGGAAGAGAAAGATAGATGATATAGATGTGTCAGTTTTAGCTGAATCATCATCTAATCCTATGTCTAAAATACAAAAGATAGTATCTGAGCCTTTGATTCATGAAAGTGAAGAAGCTGAAGCTCAAGAGAGAATTGGTGCTCTAGATGATTTAGAACCAGAATTCTCAGATGCGTGGTATGATGAAGTGTTAGAAGCAGAAGATATTAATGAAGCTGCGTATTCTCCTATTGAGGTTGTTACTGAAGATATTCCTATTGATGTTGATGACAAGTATAATTATCTGGTTAAGAAGTACAACAGAGTATTTTTAGATGGTCTCATTGTGTCTCAATTCAATGACGAATATGAGAAATGCGTAATTGCTGAATCTATAGCTCTAGTGGATCCTGATGAAATTATTGTTGAACACAGAGAATGGAATCCAATGAATGAAAGTATTAATATTAAAGATCTTTCATCATCGGAATTACATCATCCTGATCCAGAGAATATGTCGATTGTTGAGCTGAGATTGTGTTTACAATCAAGAAATTATCCTTGAAAGAAATTAAACCAGTTGCAAGCTGAATCATTGAGGACATTGGTGAGAAGCTTTCAAGAAACAGAAAAACAACAAAATAAGATGATTGTGCTTGATATGGATAATCCTCAATACTTTGAAATTACAAAGAGAACTAAAATTCTGAAGCCTTAAGAAATTAAACAGATGGAATTGGTGAGAAGTAGTCATGAAAGAAGAAAAGAATTGATGAAAATGTTTCCAGAAACTGAGAAACAAGCTTATAAAGTGTCTATTGATCAAAAACAGTTATAGAATAAATTGAGAACAGCTGGTGATCTAGTGAGAAATGTATTACAAAAAGGACAATCAATTTCTGAATTGCTTAATGCAATGATTGTGCCAGATACTACAAAGAACGTAAAGATCATTGCATGGAAGTACGATGAGGTTTGATGCATTTTTGATTAAACGTGTAAATGCTATTTGTGATGTTTATAAGTTTCCATTGATTAATCCTTCAAAAGCAATGGGAGGTGAAAATTTTGTTAGACTCTTAAATCGAGGTATTTCTCGCATGAGCTCTTATCTGAAGACAAGATGTGATCAAGAGGATAAAAAATATTTTAAGTCTTTAAAGAGTAAAAGAAAGAGTGCAGATAATCCTGAAGAAGAAGAAATATTTTTGGATGCTTACAGTGACCAATTCTTTGAAAAGGTTACAAATCCAGGATTAAAGGTGATTGATGGAACTCAAACGACAAAATCAAATTTAAGATGGTTTTATAATACTGACTCATTCGAATTGAAGTTAGTTTGAAACTTAGATGACTGGGATCGAGACATGATTTCGTTATTTGGAGTGTTTGAACTAAAACTTTTACATCCGAGCTATATCTCATTTTTGTCCATACAAAAGTTTGAACGAGTTGCATTAGACGTTGCAGAGAATGATCGATAGTATTTTATGACAATTATTAAAGTGATGGATGCTGCGATGGAAAGAATTGCATTACGTAAAGCTCTAGCGTATGCAAATATTGTGAAGAAAGATATAAAGTCAATTGAGTTTATGCGAATTTCGAGCAAGAGTGTGTTAGAAATTAATTCACATGATCATTCTAAACCTCTGGAGTTCTATGTAAATGTTGATATTACAGGTTTATCAAAAGAGACTTTGGAGAAAATGGACAAAATGGAGATTAAAACTAATGAGTCAAGGCTAGAGCAAGCAATTTTAGCAAGCAAGTTTAAATCAGCAATCAAGAAAGCATTGAAGGAACTTTAGCTCTACAAAGACAAGCCGAAGTTCAAAATCAAAGAAGAACCTGAAGATTTTTTTGAAGACTGAAGACAATGTGAATCTTAGATGGGGTATTATTGAAGCTCTTAAAAGATTAACATTTTGTCTTTATGTGTTTTTTTGTCATAGCATAGGGACTTATTTTGTAAATATATGTTCCTTAGTTTCTTCATAGTATAAATAGGATATTTTATGTAATGTGCAGGGTAGACTTTAGACTTAAGACAAAAGACTAGAGAATACAGATGTAGATGAACGAACTGTAACCCTTACACATTGTATCCTGTGCATTTGCTATCACTTGAAATCTATGAATTTTTTGATGTAATTGCATGTGTTTGATTACTTTGTGTTTGAATTGATCATTGCATCATGATATCATCATACATTTGATCCTTTTGAACCGATCAAACAACTTGCATGAGCACTCATCAAGTACCAACACATGATCAACAAGTCAAGCTGCCTGAAGTGATGTCATCAAGTCAACATCTACGAAAGAATTGCTTTCTGTCAAAGGACTTAGGATGTCATATTAGGAATGTTACAGCTGTAGCCTTCACAAATAGAAAAGTTACATTTTCCATTGTAAACCGTGAATCCCTCTGCCTATAAATATAAGGCAAGGATGCACTCATTAAAAAATAGAGAATACATACACTATTGATAGTCGATTCATAAGCAATCGATATCAATCAATAGGTGATTGAATACGTGATTGAGAGATATCGATACTAAAATAGTGAGACACTTATTCATAGAAGCAATATCAATCAATTATTCAATCAATATAACAAATACAATAAAACATCAAGAACATCATTGGAGATCACAAGATCACCAAAGCATCAGTAGTCATTGTAATAGATTTTGTTTCAATGAAAAACAATTGAAACAATCTTTTTGTTGCATTATATTGTTCTGCTTTCAATTTGTTTTATAGTTTGTTAGTCGATTTCAATTTCACAAACAATTAAATTAAAAAATCAAATATTGATAATTTCGCAATCTTTATTTGTTCAATCAAACTGATAATTCTCTATTCAATCCTTGGATTCACATCTTGTCTATGTTGTCTGTATACAATCTAAGCCCTGTTACATAAAGGTCTTTAAAATTTTTCTAAGAATGAATTCTTCCAAAGAGAAATTTACCCTCAAAAGATATCTTTATCTATCTTCCGAAGGCAAATTCCTCAGCATAAATATTCTCTTCCTAAGAGTTTTTAGCCTCGGAAGAACATTTGATCATAGTTCAAATCTACTTTTGAAACTTACTAACTTCTTTTCTTGGAAGAAGACTGTACTCTTGGAAGCAAACTTGTCATTGAGACATGGTTTGCTTTCTGAAGTAAAAATGGCTTTGGAAGACAATATTGAGAAAAACAAGTGTTTTCTCTCTGAAGCAATTTTACCTTCGAAAGAAAACTTTTACTGTGTAATAGAAATCTTTGGGCCCCACTCCGTAAAAGTATGATTTTATTGATGATTGTCAGAATATTTTAAATGGTTTATCTTACCGCCCTTGTCAAATCGAAACCTTAACTATCCTTTCACCTTATCGGTTTGGCTTTTTACCCCCCATTTAAAAACTTCCGACTCTCTTTCTTTACTTTCTTTACCAGTGCAAAAGCCCCAAATTTCCATTATACTCTTCACTCACTTTTAAATTCCTTCAATCAAATAGTACTCCCTTAACAATGGCCTTGAATACTTAACATAACTAGGTCGCCATCCTTGATTCTTCAAAGGATGTCGATTTTTCCCGAATTGTCGAATTTCTGTCACAATTGACATACTTCACTGCCCTCACTGTTAACCCCACCATCTACTAAAACCATATGGCTGAATTCTGGGCCAATGGTCAAAGCGAGATGATTAACGATAAAAGGGTCATTAGATCGAGGATCTGCGGGGAGGAGATCATAATAACTGAATCAACCATCAGGGAGCATTTGGAGCTTCATGATGAGGGCGCCCCTATTGAATTCCCCAAATCTGCGTTGGAGAATACCTACACCCAGACGGGATATGGCGGCAATGTGAGCAGGTCGACAGTCTATAAGTTTAACTTCTCTTACAATTGGAAGTTCTTGCTGCACATCGTCCTGCACTGCCTATCCAACAAGTCCGGGGGATGGGATCAAATCCCATATGATTTAGGCTACCTAGTCCATGGGTTGGTAAAGGGCCTGCGCTTCAACTACTCAAGATTTATGCTGAACAACTTAAGAGGCAATCTCACCCAGGATCCATTATACATGTATCCCCAGTTCATTCAGCACATAATCAATTTTGAGCTAGACCAGGATAGACTACAATGTGCAGATGTTCTACTGGTCCCTCATATAAGGCCTGGCATCTTCAAAAATCTAAAGAAGGTGTCCACCAACTTTACTGGAAGATTCACTAATCTTCTTCCAGGTATGCTTGAGCCAACGGCTCCTGGTGACATCCCTGCAAGCCTTGCAGGTGATGAACCCACACCAGACACCACCACTCCAATGCCAATTACTTCTTCCCACCCAATCAAGATCACCTACACAAGACACCCCAAACAAACCCCTGATCAATCTACTTTGCTTGATCAGGTCCCCTCTGTTCAAACCAAAAAGGCTAGAGTGGAACTCGGGGCTCCTACTCAGCCAGAGGTCCAACAATCCTCCACCATTGACCTTAATGTTAGTGTTAAGTCTCCTCAATCTCAACCTGAGGAGCCCACAACCCAAGCCATTAGCCCTCAGGGTGAGTCTCAACACTCCCCTGAGCAGCCAAAAAGGGACAACCATATCATTGGCTCAATTGCTATTGTAGAGGAGCCATTAGGTGTTGACCAAGGTCCCGGGTCACTAGATATAACTTCTTTATCCTTTATTGACCTATTAACCCGACTTGATGAGGATATTATGTTCCATCCGGCCATGATGTTGATCTACCACACCACTCTCAAGATCAACTTTGCCCTAGGGAACCTTTGATGTCTAGCTCACATCAACTAAACCCAACTAAGGTGAGTCCAACCGGTGTGGAGGTGACTCATGTAGGCTCAGCTTCCACTACTGAGAGTGTTTTATAGCCTCTGAGGACAGTGGTAACATCAGTGAGACTGAGTCTACGGCAACCTTGCCAATTGATGTCTTTGAAAGAGACATCAGTAAGCAAGGGAATCCATGGCGCCAAGAAACCACTACTGGTGGTGATGATGAACATACTAGGTATGTTATCTCATCTCCTAATGATTCTTCAAAAGAAGATGAGGGTAGTCTGAAACTCACTATTAGAGACCTGCTTTCTAAAGTCTCAAACCTTGAATTAAAGGTTAAGACTTTAGAGACTAGATCTGCCACTCAGCAACTTGAGATTGAACATCTCAAGGCTCAACAAGCTGAGAAGCAGATTGATAAGTCTGTTAGTATCACACCCTCAAAATCCACTGGTAGGGTTCTATCGTGAGGCGTGTGACAAACCAGGATCTCAGACACCATCATATCAAATCCACTGGCAGGGTTCTATCGCGAGGCGCGTGACAAACCAGGATCTCAGACACCGTCATATCAAATGACCCTTGCCTAAATCTGAGGTGTTATCCCATCAATTGACTTCTCATTACGTTTGCAGGTTGGAGTTACCATTACATAAAGCAACCAACTCATGAAAATGGGTCGTATATTCTTTAATATCTGACCCTATCACCTTAATGTTCTAGAGTTCCTTTTCTAGCTTCTAGTCTTCATTCCGAGTACAGTACTCCTCCTCCAGGTCTTCCTCAGATGTAGTAGCAACTACAGCTTAGGCTTCTAGCCTTCTCTTGCGATCACTCTTCCCTTGCTAATAAAAAGGCCTTCCAGCTAGCAGCTACCCTCAATTTTGATAATACTAGTCTCTGCTGCATATCCTAAAGTGTAGCCTCGAGGGTTTTTTTCCTATCCAGTGCTCCCTCGACTATGCCATCTAGTGACTTATGTTTGTTCATGTTTTCCTAGAATACATCAACAAAAGTATTATGTTTTCGGCTAGTCTTTACCATGACTTCCTTGAGTGTTTCCACATATTCACTAATGGTGGTCTGATGCTCTGGTATCTCAGCGATCTCACCGGGTGCTTCATATACATTATGAATCTTTTGATCTAACCTTGCCATAAGGGCGGCAAATGACTGCTTAATCGGATGAGGTATAAATGATGATGCAGGAGTATAATTAGTTTTTGTTAGCTGTAAAGGGAAAGGGTACGTGCTCTTCCTGAATTCAGTTGGCAATCATATTGAACACTTCTAGTTTTATGTATCTCCCCTAGCTTGAACATTGAACAACACTCTATGTTGTTTGAAGTTGTCAGCAGGCTCCAGCCGATGCTTATTTGGCTTCGATAGTGAGGCTATTAGTGTAGATGAAGAAGGTATGAGCGTGATCCTCCGTCTCCTCATTGATTGGGGGTGATGCTAGTGACATGGTAGGGTAGATGATGATGTGGACATCCAATGTCATTATGCGTGTGGAAAATGATATGTATACTTGACAAACAATAAACAGATAAGAATTTGTGCAATGATAGTGTGTGTCTAAGGCTATAGTCTAGGTGCAAATGCAATCCTAGTTCTCTATAACCAGTGGATCTGATACCAATCTGTCACACCCTCAAATCCACCAGCGGGGTTCTACTGCAAGGCGCGTTACAAACCAGGATCTCAGACACAGTCATATCAAACGACACTATATGCGTTTTCAAAATAAGCGTTTGACCGTAAATCAGAGTAAAACACAGTTTTTAATGTAATCAATGCGGAACCGTAAACGTTTGTGAAACCATGAGTAATAAATGCGCAAAACAAGGTGCCCAATGAAAGTAGTAAATGTAAATGAACTTTCATTCAAATGTTAAAGATGATGCATGAGCCTCAGATATGCAACCCTAGCCTTAAGCGTGCCTGCAACCTAAAAAGACATGCTAAAGTGTGTCAAGACAAGGTTAGTGAGTTCACAAGTTTAAATTAGTAAATATGTTTGAGCTTTAACTTGGTAAAAGTAAACAAAGGTATACCATAGGTAGCTAGCCTATATATCGAGTTACTTAGCGTTTCAAACCGAAGGTGACTGTTTGTGAGTTGTGTTGCCTTCCGCCATGTCTTATCACAAAACAATGGCAAGTGTCTAGGTCATTTAAACACCCGTTCGACCTCCAATCGAGTTAGCATGACTAACATGGGTGGGGTTTGTCAAACCCAGTAGTACTACTCAAAATTACCTCGCTAGCTCGTTATTAACGGTTTGAATATGTAAGGACTTACAAGATAATGTTTGCACTATAGTAATAGGTGATATACCAATAATACAAAAACTAGATAAAAATAGTTTGCATGCTTCTCCCGTAAAAAGGAAAGTAAGTAAAAGTGGGGCCGTGAAGAGTCACCTTAGATGCATATGAATACATGAAGTGTAAAAGCTAGAAGCTAATCATTACCTAATAAATATAGGTCCATGAGTGTATGTACATAATGGTCAAGATGAGCCCTGTTGTATCTGAACAACATAATTGTTAGCGTGTTGAGAAATGTTTGACAATTTTAACTTTTTGACAAAAGTTGACTTTTGTTTACCAATGTTGACTGGACTGACCCGATAACCCGTTAGTGATTAAAATAATTAAAAGTATGTTTATTCATGCTTAAATAGCTCAAATGATGATTCACATACAGTTTCATGTCAAAAATCTATTTTTGGAAAGTTTCTATTTTTGGAAAGTATGACATTGTTACTCATGTGTAATCCACTTCAAGATTATCAAGCACATCACAACAAACATCAATCACACCATTATATCATGTAATACACAAATCACATACAACATTCATCACATCATATCACAAAAGTTTCCATAAATAACAAGCTTGATCGTACGAAACGTTGTTCGCAATTTGATTATTCCTAATTCATCCTTATGCTCTAAACATCATATAAATATTATCACATCTCATCACACTTGCATAAATCATCATCTATAAACTAACTTACCCAAAAAGTTTCCTATAACAGAAAGTACTCGAAAACTAAGCCAAAATCAAAAGTTCAAAACATGAATCTTCATCCACTAGCATCAACTAACATCCTAGAACCATCAATTCAATCCAATTTCATCAAAATAATATGATTTCTACAAAAGACCCAAATAAAAGTTTCCTTAATAAGTAAGCCTCGGGTTTTGATCAAAACAACACAATTTCACAAAACCAATCCGTACAAACATCATTATATTGAATACTAACACATAGTCAATCACCAATTTCAATCAATTTCAAGTTTTGAATCGATTTTGGATTTCTAGGTTCATGTTCATCATGATAATCAAAGAACATGAATCAAACATAAAACTTACTTGTAATGATGCATAGATGCAAGCTAACACGTTTTTGATGCAAGAACAATCCAATATCGTCATCAATTGCAAGAACGAATCAAGTGTTTGTGTGTTTTATTATGTGTGCATTTGAAAATGGTGAGGGGGTGGGGAAGGGGGCTGTTTGCAGCTGAAATGGGGATTAGGGTTGGGGGTTAGGCTTTTATATATATATTTTTTACAAGAAAGGCCCCCTGTCGTTTCATAAAATCATTTTATTGCTAAGCGATTGCACTTTTCCAACAACAAAACCACCAAATACTCACATAATGTAAAATGAACATTATTAACATGAAATAATATTTAGTTTGCTAGTTTAAAGTCATTTTTATAATAATTAGACTTTAAAAGCCGAGCATGCGCAAAAACGCGTAAATGCTAGAAAATTCACAATTTTCATAACCAGGCTACATAATTAATCACATAGTCATATAACACATATTTTCACACCAATTATGATTGATTCAAAACCATTTTGAAAAATCACCAACGTTCGGGGACAGACGCGTGTGCGATCCGGCAATTCACCGAATTAACGTTATATGAAACGTTCGTGAATGTTTGTGCAATAAATGATGCATTTAAGCAAATAATATTAAATGCACGAATGTATGATTGACAACCATGATTGTGATGATTGGAAAATGACCTAAAAATTCTAGGTGTTACATCATCCCCTTATTAAAATAAATTTTGTCCCGAATTTAACTAACTCTGGTAAAAGACGGACACAAATTTCTTGGTTGTCACATCATCCCCTTTTTGAAAGAATTTTGACACAAAATTTTGAACAGGTAAACTACGGGTATTTTGTGACACCCCAGATTTTCAAGTTAACACCGTTACCACTATCAAACCCCTCTCCGATATTTATTTTAAAAATAAACCAATTTTATTATGATTATAAATAATTAACCCTAAACTAACAAACTTAATTAACCTAAAATGCAAGATAAATTAATTAGAGGGACCTAAGGTGGCTATGGCAAAAACTTAACCCCATGATATAACCCAACCCACACCCACGGCTCCCCTCACATTCGCATCATCCACAACTGTGAACCCTCTCAACCCTAGAAAATCCCTTCTCGATGGCAGCCTCCTTCCCCTCGGCAGCTTCACACCTCTCGTCGGCAGCCGCTACTCCCCCTCAACGACCCTCCATACGTGACACCCTATCCCCGGCAGCCTTCCCGACGTCAACCATGATCCATTGTCGACCGTACCCTCTGCTTGCAACTGATTAACTGAATCAACCCGCGCTTTATTTGGTACGTTTCTTTCCTTCGTATCTCGTGTTTGATTTCGGGTACGGTTTTGGTTGCTAAACCCCTTGTGTTTTGCGTGCGGATTGTGTGATTGTGTGTGTTGGTTGCATGGTTGTTTTCGTGTGTGTGTGGTATGTATGCATGATGATGTGTATGCATGCGTTGTTGTGTGTGCCTGAATGTGTTGTTTATATATATACATGTATCAATTCATCGCATGACGTGTGGCTGTGGTGTGTGCTTCTGCCATTGTTTTCATGGTTTGTTGCGTGTGTATATATATATTTTTCTTGGTTGTGTGGGCTGCGTATATGTGTTTCTTCTTGGGTGTGCGCATATTGGTGTGTGTTGTGCATAAGTGTGCGGTGAATGTTCTGCGTGGATGTCGGTGTGTTTATGTATGTATGTTTGTGTGTTAGGGTTCGATTCTTGGCATGTATTTCTTGTTGATCTGGTTTTCGAGTTTCATATTCGCATATGACTTTTCGCATGTGATTCATATGCATGGGTATGGGGTTGTGTTTGTATGATGGATATGCTCGTTCGGTTGCGCATACGTGTGTGGGCAGTCATATGGTTTGGGCGCATGGGGTTATGAACATGGTTTGGGCGCATGGAGGTATGATTATGAGTGGGCGCATGGATGTATGAGTGTGGATATAAGTGTTGTGTGTGTTCGTGTGTGAATGGGAATATCGATAACCGTCCCTGTAACCAAACCGTGAACGCGAAACCGTATGACCCATTGTTAATATTTAATATTTAATATTGATTACATAATAAACGTGCATCCAGGTTGTTCGAAAACTTAATCCTACGTGCTTTCACTGTGCATTTAAGGTGAGTTTACAGCCCTACTTTTCATACTATACTCTCTTTTGGGGGAGAGAAACATGCTGATTTTCATAAACTGTACGTTACATTAGATTTGTAATACTGCATATACTGGTGTACTATTGTGATACCACTACGCCTCATTTGGACCGTTAATATGGTATTAGCGAGGTGATTGTTAGTAGATCTACTGGGTTTGACAAACCCCGCCCGGGCTAGTCACGCTTGCTTGACTAGAGGTCAAACGGGTGAATGGTTAGCCTGTTTTACTGTGTTGTGGTTTGGTACCCACAGCCGGGGCATTCATTACATCATTACTTTTAGCTCGGTCGTTAAATTCATACACATAGTGACTTGTTGTGGGCTAGCTACCTACTTATATGCTTTGATTACTAAATCTGGATTTTCATTACAATTACTTACTGTTTTCTGTTAAACCTGTGAACTCACCAACCTTGTGTTGACACTTTAGCATTTTTCTTTTAGGTTCTCAAGATGCGCACGCTTAGGATCATCTCATTCATGCATTCATCTTATGGGTCAAATGAATATTTATTTTTCTTTCATGAACATTATTCCATTAGTTTGCGCATGTTGCGCCATTTTAAATTAAGATTAATTATGCTTCCGCAACTATTATTATGTTTACGTTAATAACCCTGCCTTTGGAAATTTCAAACGTTAACGAGTAATTATGTTTTGTAATTGACATGTCGTTTGGTGTAACTAGTGGCTGAGATCCTGGTATGTCACACGTCTAATGGTGATACCCCGTTGGTGGAAATTGAGGGTGTGACAGATTTCACCTTTATATGATTCTCATGTTCCAAGGTAAACTCTGGTCCATGCTTAGAGTTCTAACTAACTTTAACAGTAAAGGTACAATTATGCTTGAGTGTTTTTGACCACTTGGTCCATGATTTCAACTAGTCCCTCGATGAATTGCAGCTGTGCGTTCATCTGTTTCTCATTTAAAAGAATGATGACTGTTTCATCAGACAGACATTTCTTCATGTCTGCAACGTGTAACATGTTATGTACTTCACTGAGTTCTCTAGGCAAATTGAGTTGTTAATCTACTGGTCCAACCCTTTTGACTATCTCAAAAGATCTAATTTAGCATGGGTTTAACTTTCCTCATTTTTCCAAAACAACTTGCACCTTTCCAAGGAGACACGTTTAGAAATACCTTGTTGTTCATTGGGTATTCAATGGGTTTTTGGTGTTAGCATAAATCCTTTGTCAGTCATGTGCTGCTGCCCTGGGGTTACGAATTTGTAAGATCTTCTTAATCATGTTGTGCACAGACTCAAGACCAGTAAGTTGACTTTCCTTTAACTTCTGCCAACAGATAGGTGATCGACAATTACTTCCATAGAGTGTCTCAAACAGTGCGGCCTTGATCGCTGAGTAGTAACTGTTATTGTAAGAAACCTTAATTAAGGATGGGTGGGTTTCTAAACTACTACCAAAATCCATTACACATGCTCACAGTGTGTCTTCTAGAGTCTGAGTTGTATGTTCCTTCTGGTTATTAGATTGCGAATGATACATCGTGCTCCTATCCAATCATGTTCCCAATAAACTTTGCAATGACCTTCAATAATAAGAAATGAATTGAGTGTCACGATCGGGGATTATAAAAAAAACTGGCACCTCATGCCGAGAGACTTTTTCTCTTAGATAGGTGCCGTGTTTTCTTAATTCAATCAGTCTCTCAAATATCCAAGAAGTGTGTGGATTTCGCCAAGAGGTCTACTATTACCCAAATGGTATTGCATTCGTTGAGAGTTCAGGGTAACTTCAAAATGTCATTCAACGATGACTGCTCCCATCTCTATATTAGAATATCTTGCTGATTAAGTAGACCAGTTAGTCTTGGATATTCCATCTTAACATTAGAACAACTTAAACACTTGATTACATGCATGGCAATATCTCCTTTCACATTCTGCCACTAATACATAACTTTTAAATCACGGTACATCTTACCTGAACCTTGATGAATGGGATATCGAGTCATATGAGTTTCATCCATTACCAGCTATCATAAATTCATGAACAGAAAAATCCATATACGTCTCATGAAATAACGAATTCCTTTTGATTTTGTCACTAATTGTTTTTCCATGTGTCGCATGGACTCAGCCTTTAGATTCTCATCCTTCAAAGCCTTAACTTGAGCATTATGGATTTGATCAAGTACTCTAGCGTAAATGCTATGCTTTAATTCTCGCACTCGCTTTAGTTTAGGTGTTTACTTTTGACTTAAGGCATCGGCTAACACATTAGTCTTACCTAGACGGTACTTCATCATATATTCATAGTCTTTCAACAGGTCGACCCAATGACTTTATCTCATGTTTAGCTCCTTCTTTTCAAAGATATACTAAAGGCTCTTATGGTCAGTTTAGTGATGCATTTGGTACCGTACAAGTAATACCTCTATATCTTATGTACAAATCGATGACTCTAAACTTTGATTTGTATGTCATGTAGTTCTTTTTGTGAACTTTCAACTGACGGGAAGCGAATTCGATAACCTTCTCGCATTGCATTAACACTCAACCAAGACCTTTGATGGAAGCATCATAATATACCACGAAATCATATGTTTTCCTTTGATAAGGATAGTATTGATAGAGTTAGACTTTCTGTTCGATAACTTAAAATGCGGACTTCTATTTGTCACCCAAACTTTTTGTAGTGCCCTTATGAGTTATGGTGGAAGAGGTTGTGTGATCTTCGAAAACCCATCAATGACTTGTCGGTAATAACCAACCAACCCAAAAAAAAAATTGTTGTACCTTAGTCGGAGTCTAAGGCGTAGCCATTTCTCGGTGGCTTCTATTCTTTCCTGGTCAATAGGCATTCATTGCACGTTGACCACATGACACATATTTTGGACTTCATCCAGAAGTCACACTTCAAAAACTTGGCATACATTTATCCTTGTTTTATAGTTCCAAAATCATGTCCCTCATGCTCCCCTTGTTCTTTGTCTATGTTAGAATGTCATCGACAAAGACGTTGATAAACTTGTCCAAATGGGGTTTACACGCTTGATTCATGAGATCCATGAAAACCGTTGGTGCATTGGTAAATCTACTTGGCATAACCAGAAACTCATGGTGACAATACCAAGCTCTGAATGCCACCTTATATATATCATCCTCTCAGACCCTTCGATGATGATATTCCGACCTCAGGACTATCTTTAGGATATAAAATCGACCTTGAAGCTGGTGAAGCGAATCGTTGATGCGTGAAAGAGAATAACGATTCTTAATTGTTACTTTGATAAGCTAACGGTAATCAATACCCATACGTAAAGTTCTATCATTTTCTTGATAAACAGGACTGGAGCTCTCCATGGCGATGAGCTTGGTCGGTTGAATCCTTTATCCGACAGCTCTTGTAGTTATGTATATAGTTCTAGTAGTGCATTCGAAGCTAATCTGTAAGGTGCTCTAGAAATAGGTGCGACTTAATGTGTCAAACTGATCATAAACTCGATCTGTCTGTGTCGGGAAAAACCAGGTAAATCTTCCATGAAAACTTTAGGGAGGTAAAGAACGATAGGGATCTCTTCGATCCTTTTTTCCTCAATTGTTTTCTTGGTGATCATAGCTAAAATGACAATATGACCCTTGTGTATGGACTTCTGGCCTTCACATAAGAAATAATGTTTGAGACCGTAACACTCTTGTCACCCTTCATATATAAGACTTCACCACTATGAACTGGTACATGAAGATCTATATCTGTCTTATGTCAGGATAATCCAATGTCATCCCTTTAGAATGTGAGTTGCTTCAATTAGTTTACCATCAGCTAATTGTATAGTGTGACTAGGTTCCATTCAAGTTGAAGCTACATCTAGAAGTTTGCTAAATGGTAACCACATTCTGGTTGTTTCTTGCCTTGCCAGACTTAATTCGAAGGCTTGACCCTTGACCTTCTATCCATTGTTCGTTTCCATTGTTGTTGTCCTTATTGTCATTCTTCAATTGAGGGTAATCTCACTTGATTTGCCTATCTTTGTTCCATTCAAAACAACCGTATGATGCTTCAGCTTGTATTGCTACTGGGTTTGTTGCTGCTTCATCGTTGACTCTCCCTTAAAGTCTTTGGCTACATGGTCCATCCTACCACATCTTTGGCAACAATAATGATCATACTGGCCATGATGATGATGCCTTACTCTACATGCCATCCAATTCCTACTTGCTATCAGATGAACCATGAACAATGTCACGCTTAGCTAGAGTGCTCTATGCCATAACCAATTCATTAAGCTTGTGAGATAACCTTATAGCGTGCTGAATGGTTATAGGATCAACAACAATGACCCTTGCCTAAATCTGAGGTGTTATCCCATCAATTGACTTCTCATTACGTTTGCAGGTTGGAGTTACCATTACATAAAGCAACCAACTCATGAAAATGGGTCGTATATTCTTTAATATCTGACCCTATCACCTTAATGTTCTAGAGTTCCTTTTCTAGCTTCTAGTCTTCATTCCGAGTACAGTACTCCTCCTCCAGGTCTTCCTCAGATGTAGTAGCAACTACAGCTTAGGCTTCTAGCCTTCTCTTGCGATCACTCTTCCCTTGCTAATAAAAAGGCCTTCCAGCTAGCAGCTACTCTCAATTTTGATAATACTAGTCTCTGCTGCATATCCTAAAGTGTAGCCTCGAGGGTTTTTTTCCTATCCAGTGCTCCATCGACTATGCCATCTAGTGACTTATGTTTGTTCATGTTTTCCTAGAATACATCAACAAAAGTATTATGTTTTCGGCTAGTCTTTACCATGACTTCCTTGAGTGTTTCCACATATTCACTAATGGTGGTCTGATGCTCTGGTATCTCAGCGATCTCACCGGGTGCTTTATATACATTATGAATCTTTTGATCTAACCTTGCCATAAGGGCGGCAAATGACTGCTTAGTCGGATGAGGTATAAATGATGATGCAGGAGTATAATCAGTTTTGTTTGCTGTAAAGGGAAAGGGTACGTGCTCTTCCTGAATTCAGTTGGCAATCATATTGAACACTTCTAGTTTTATGTATCTCCCCTAGCTTGAATATTCAACAACACTCTATGTTGTTTGAAGTTGTCAGCAGGCTCCAGCCGATGCTTATTTGGCTTTGATAGTGAGGCTATTATTGTAGATGAAGAAGGTATGAGCGTGATCCTCAGTCTCCTCATTGATTGGGGGTGATGCTAGTGACATGGTAGGGTAGATGATGATGTGGACATCCAATGTCATTATGCGTGTGGAAAATGATATGTATACTTGACAAACAATAAACAGATAAGAATTTGTGCAATGATAGTGTGTGTCTAAGGCTATAGTCTAGATGCAAATGCAATCCTAGTTCTCTATAACCAGTGGATCTGATACCAATCTGTCACACCCTCAAAATCCACCAGCGGGGTTCTACTGCAAGGCGCGTACAAACCAGGATCTCAGACACAGTCATATCAAACGACACTATATGCGTTTTCAAAATAAGCGTTTGACCGTAAATCAGAGTAAAACACAGTTTTTAATGTAATCAATGCGGAAGCGTAAACGTTTGTGAAACCATGAGTAATAAATGCTCAAAACAAGGCGTCCAATGAAAGTAGTAAATGTAAATAAACTTTCATTCAAATGTTAAAGATGATGCATGAGCCTCAGATATGCAAGCCTAGCCTAAGTATGCCTGCAACCCGAGAAGACATGCTAAAATGTGTCAACACAAGGTTGGTGAGTTCATAGGTTTAAATCAGTAAATATGTTTGAGCATTTTCTTGGTAAAAGTAAACAAAGGTATACAATAGGTAGCTAGCCTATATATTGAGTTACTTAGCGTTTCAAACCAATGGTGACTGTTTGTGAGTTGTTTTGCCTTCCGCTATGTCTTATCACAGAACAATGGTAAGTGTCTAGGTCAATTAAACAGCTGTTCGACCTCCAGTCGAGTTAGCGCGACCCAGTAGTACTACTCAAAATTACCTTGGTAGCTTGTTATTAACAGTTCGAGTGTGTAAGGACTTGCATGATAATGTTTGCACTATAGTAATAGGTGATATACCAATAATACCAAAACCAAATAAAAATAGTTTGCGTGCTTCTCCCCCAAAAAGGAAAGTAAGTAAAAGTGGGGCCGTGAAGAGTCACCTTAGATGCGAATCAAGTGTTTGTGTGTTTTCTTATGTGTGTGTTCGAAAATGGTGAAGGGGTGAGGAAGGGGGCTGTTTGCGGCTGAAATGGGGATTAGGGTTGGGGGTTGGGCTTTTATATATATATTTTTTACAAGAAAGGCCCCCCGTCGGTTCATAATATCATTTATTGCTAGGCGATTGCACTTTTCTACAACAAAACCACCAAATACTCACAAAATATAAAATGAACATTATTAACATGAAATAATATTTAGTTTTCTAGTTTAAGTCATTTTTATAATAATTAGGCTTTAAAAGCCGAAAATGCGCAAAAACGCGTAAATGCTAGAAAATTCACAATTTTCACAACCAGGCTACATAATTAATCACATAATCATATAACACATAATTTCACAACAATTATGATTGTTTGAAAACCATTTTGACAAATCACCAACTTTCGGGGATAGACGCGTGTGCGATCCGGCAATACACCGAATTACCGTTACATGAAAGGTTTGTTAATGTTTGTGCAATAAATGACGCATTTAGGCAAACAATATTAAATGCATGAATGTATATTGGAAAACCATGATTGTGATGATTGGAAAACGACCTGAAAATGCCGAGTGTCATAGTTACGCGTGTAACAACTCAAGTTTCTTTAAGTTCTTCCTCCAGCTCATCTAGTTCTCAAGATGATGCTACCAAAATGGGGGAGAATGTACAGACACAAAGACATATGGAACCCAGCCTTGCCATCACTACTTCCCTTGATGCCATCACTTCTTTCTATCCCACACAGCAACATCCTGCAACCATCTTTCGTTAACCACCTCCTATTACCATTCAAGTGGACCCAAGGATGCTTATTGACCTTAACAGATTCTTAACCAAATTTCTGATAAGCTCCTCCCTTGAACAACCCTCCCCTGATGTTGCCATAGCCTATTTTGGAGCTGAAGAGCTACAAAGGTTGAGTGCACCACCTACTTTTGAGGAGGAAGTTGGTCAACCTAAGGTCTTTATTAAACCCAAGATTAACTTTGAAGGGGAAATACATATTGATGGCCCAGCAACCAACTTAGAAGGGACAGGTAGTGCAGTTCTAATTACTTCCGAAGAAGAAATCCAAGCTGCCGAAGGAATAATTGAACTATCTTCCTTGTTCAATGACCCGTTCATCACAGAGGCCATTCTTGACATGGCCTCTGAGGTCAATAGTGAGGACTTCCTTACAACTCCCATCTCCCAAACACCACAAGTTCAAACCCCCTCTCCCCAACCTGAAACCTCTAAGCTTGAGTCTCCAAAGGCTGAATATTCCTTTGATCCTAAAGGGAAGAGGAAGCTCACTGCTGAAGAGCTTCTAGGAAGAAAGGCTAGAGAAGCTGAAAAAGAAAGGAAGAATTGATACTGGGAAGTTGCTAGCTGCAAGCAGCAAAGTAGCTGTAGCCACCCAAGAGAGTATCAACAACCAGAGGAGTGTGGAGGTCATAGATAGGCTTACCAGCCTGGGAGTAGATAATGAAGATATCCTTCTACTCACACTTGATGAGCTTGTAAAGCTTGAGAAGGCAACCTTGCTGCAAAAAGAAAAGGAGGAAGCAACAAGGTTGGCCATAGAGGAGGAAGAGAGGAAAAAGAAGGAGGAGGCAATGGAAAAGGAGAGGATGGAGAGAATAGCCTTTCTTTGTACTAGAGGCTATTCTCAGAAGGAGCTAGCACCTCATGATTATGATACGATCTTGTTCCTTTTTCACAAAGAGCAAGATCAAATCAACAAAGAAAGGAAGAAGGCTGCTAGGGAGAAGCTGAAGGAGAGGAAGAAGATGAAGAAAGAGGCAAAGCTTGAAGCTGCCAAGAGTGAAGGTGATAAGGACTGGATGAAAATCTACCTTAAAGCCTATGGATTCACTGGTAGGCAAGTGGGTCCTATGTCCCTAAAGAACTTACAGCGACATGTTAGCGACATCAAGGCTGACATTTGCTTAGAAAGAAGGCAGGAGGTACTCCAAAGGCAAAGTGTTCAAAGGATGGCACCCAAACCAACTCCTAAACCCAAACCAGCACCCAAACCACAACCTACGCCTACACTTTTTTCCTTTCCTATTAATAATGAGCCAACCACTGACCTTACACCCCTGAACCCATACCATCAGCCATACCTACACCTTCACCCACTACCTCTCAACAACCTCCACCACCACCTATCCTTAAACCCAAAACATAACCCCAAACCAAATCACTACCCAAACCATCTTCTGAACCATCTAAACCCCTAACCTTAGAAGAGTTCAAGGAGATAAAAAGGAAGCTCATCAACCGCATAACCCTAAGCGACATCTGTTATGAGGAAGAGTCCATAAAGCTGAAATACATTGATGGCTCTTCATGTTCCCTCATAAGAGATGAATTCCTTAATCTGCCAAGGGGAACACTGGACCAAGCTCTCCAACTTCTTGCAACCAACTTAGATGCACTTAATAAAGAAGAGAAGAAGTTGAGAAGGAGACTAGTGACTCTGCTAGATACAAGAAAAGGGGACAAGATGTCAACCAATTCCCTCAATCCTAGAAGCCAAATTGTCCAGTGGAGGTTCAATGAAGCTACACATAGCTTTGCTGTGGAATGGGATAATGGTCAAGTGAACAGACTTAATACATCTGCTCTACCACACTCAAGTAGGTTTGACATTAATGAGTTAGCAGAGAGACCATTCTACAATCCCTCCAACTCTCATATAGCTACTCACATCAAGAATCATCTGAGTAGTCTTCATGTTGAAGAGCTTACAAAGAAAGTCAAGACTGAAGGAGAGTTGAAAAAAATAGCAAAGGAAGAAGAAAAAGGTGCAACCAAAAAAGGAAGAACATTCCTGCAAATGGTTAAAGGTCTAACTTCAGATCCTATAGTTAGATTGGAATATGACTACAATTTCCATCAACTAACTCTCTTCAGAGGGACGCAGCAAAGGGTACACATCATCCAGAGCAACATATTGGATCTATTATCTACGGATGATTTGTACAAACTCCTCACCACTGCATCAGGGAAGAACAAAGAGACAGATAAATATCTGCTCTCCCTAGTGTTGAAGACATTGGGGAATAGAAGGAAGTGAAGTTTTGGTAGCATCAGCCTAGGGGGAGTTTGTTGGATCATATAAGGCTGGTGCAAGCAAAACAACACTTAGAAGATTTTGATGTATAATTGAAGTGGTCTTCCGAAGACAAAGCTGCTCTTCCAAAGACAAGTCATAGATCTTCCAAAGCTCAAGGTTGAAGAGCTTCCGAAGTGAGAACTCAGTCTTTCGAGACTAAGTAGTTCTCCTTCCAAAGTATACAACTTAGAAGACCTTGAAGACAAAGTCTTCCAAAGAGTAAAGTCCTGAAGATTTGCAAAAGACTTGGAAGAAGTTGATTCTTCCAATGTATAAATGGACTCGAAAGAACTTATTCTTCCGAAGCCATTTAGCTTCGAAAGAACCAACTATGATTCAGTGGACATAAGTATGGTTTGTCTGACATCTGTTGCAACCTCTGATATACTGTATGGCACTTTCCCACGTCCATGTAGTTGACCATACTTTAATCCACTGTTCACCCACTATCAGTTAGTATAGTTGACACCTTTAGTTGGTGAGAAAAGGCAAGTCATGGACCTGTCATGACTACCTAATCTAGGATAGTATTTTATCTTAAATACTTTATGTAAGGTAATATTAGAAGATTATAAAGCTGATGCAACCAAAGAAGCCAAAACAACCAAGGGTCTTCCTGTATGCATGCATTGGACGTACAAGGTAGAAGTTGCTTCATAAGTTTTACACTCTCCACAGAAAATACTCTAAGTGTAAAATATTCTGAAGCCAAAGATGAAGTCTTCCAAAGCTTTAGAGACAAAGTCTTCAGAAGCCAATTTGCTATGAAGACTGATTTCTTTCAAAGAAAGAAAAGGCATGCTTTCTCTGATCTACTTTACATAAAGCTGGCACACTTTTCGCTGAAACTCTAAGGAGTCACCAACATATACAAGTTGGTGAAAAGTCCATGCTTTTGTAAAGTATATATTAAGATCTTTGTCTTTAACTTCCTACTATTGTACCTGTAACCTTTCTATATTAGAAAAGGATATGCTATGGTATGTCATAGTCACTAGTCAAAAGGCAATCTGCCTTTTAACTCTACATTAATCTTGTTGTCTAGATTAGTGTTTCCAACTATCTTTCTAAGTATTGATGGTTTGTAGGATGTAGTATAAAGTTTCTCAGGTCCTTTTAATTCTTTTATGCTTTGTAACACTTGTATAGAACTTGAGAGCAATATAGAGCATCCTTCAAAACCATACTTCTTTATTTATGTTCTTAGTTCTATCTCATTACTTACTTGTGTTCTTAGTGTCATCTTATACAAACCCGGTTCCCTATTTGATCTATTAAGTCTTCTAAATCTCTCCTCATTGTGAGACTAATTGTATTGACCACCCTTCACACGGTCCTACAACTGGTATCAGAGCATTTTAGGCTCTTGACTGTAAGATCTCACCATCTTTAATCCTTTCAGACTCACAAAATACTTAACATCTCAAATGGCAGCTATCACCAAGGCTGACATGGAAATTGGTACTGTGACTAAATCTCCACTAATCACTCCTAAAGACTTTGACACTTGGTGTCAATGAATGGAAGGCTTCATCAAGTCTCAGGACTCCTGGTTGTGGGGATCAGTAGTGTTTGGACCTCATGTACCATCCACCTCTTTAGCTACTGCTGGTGGTGGTATGATACCAAAGGAAGTGGCTGATTATTCTAATGAAGACTGGAAGAAGATTGATATTGATCAGAAGGCCATGACCGGCCTCTGAAATGCTCTTCCAAACTCTATCTACAGAAGCTTAAAGAAGTGCAAGACTGCAAAGCAACTATGTGATGCACTGAAGCTGATGTATGAGGGGTCTAATGAAGCTAAAGAGAACAAGAAGGACCTCTTGAAGCAGTAGTTTCAGAATTTCACCTTCAAGATAGGTGAAACCATGACTCAACAGTACTTCAAGTATGTTGAGATTGTGGATACTCTAGTTGATATTAGAGTAACTCTTGAGAACAGGGATATTATGAGGAAGTTCATGTCCTCTCTTCACAGACAATAGACACACTATTATGTGGTCATTAAGAGGACTAAAAACCTCAAGACCCTTACTCTCACTGAGTTGTATGGTATACTTAGTGGCTACCAGATGGAGATGAATATGCAAAATTCATCTGGTAACTCCAGCATCCAATAGAGTTCAGCCCTTCATATGGTTGAAAGGGACTGTAGAGAACCACAGTACCATCTCATTTGCTACCCTGAAAACTCACAGAAGGGTCATTTCATCACCTTCCTGGAGACACCAAGGGAGAGCTACATCCCTGGAAGCCTTTTCCAAGAGACAAGCCCTTCACAAGCTTTTGTGTCTTCTGATGAAAACACAGGCAACTTCCTCTTCACTCTTGAAGACCTAGACTGTATCCATCCAGATGATCTGGAGTATATGGAAATAGTCCAGCAGATGACTCTTCTCACTCACAGGGCCAAGAAGTTCTACAAAAGGACTGGGAGGAAGTTTCCTAGCAATATGTCCAGTGGAAAGTTTGGGCTGGACAAAGGCAAGGTGAAGCTTTACAACTGTAACCAAATGGGACACTTTTCCAGAGAGTGCAAGGCACCAAAATCAAATAGTGGCCAGGCACAAGCTAGGCCAAACTACACTGAAGGAGCTCACTAGAATAAGAAGCCTAGGCAGCAAGCTGCAGTTGCTGTGGAAGAAGGAGGCTTCGACTGGAGCTTTCAGGTGGAGGATGCATCTCCAAACCAAGAAATTATGGCAGATCATGATGACGCCAAGGTATTGGAACATCTCTATACACCTGAATGTATTACTAAAGTGAATAAATATAGGTCCTATAACTTAGAAATGAGATCTAATCTTGAGTCCTTAAATATCTTAAAAGCTGATTCAAAAGAGCTGAAAATGATTACAAACTAAAATTAGAAGATTTAGAGAAAACCATTTCAACTCTAAAGCATGAACACACCAACTATAGGACTTAGCTAAAAGTTCTTATCACTAAGTTAACTGAATGCCAGGCTGAGCTTGTGATCAGCAAAGCTCGATAAAAACTTGTTCTTGAATAAGAGACCTTCAAGAACATGATATCCTCATCTCTGCATGCACAAGTTTGTTATCAAAATAAGCAGGGACTAGGATCTACTTAGATAGCTCCACCACACACTCTTTTCTCTATAAGATCTCCAAGGTATGGAACTTATGAAGATGAGCTTCCCCTCATAGACCATGTTACTAAAGAGGATAAGGAGGAGATAGTGAAGGATGTGTCTGAGAAAAGTGAAGAAGACCTTCCTAAGAAGGGTCACTATTCTTCTGAGGAAAAAGATGAAGAAGCTAGGATGACCAAGTCTCAAAGGAAGAACTTGATCAGGAGAGCCAAGATAAAGTCAAAGAAGGCTAAAGAAATCAAGGCCACTTTCAAATCTAAGCAAAAACAAGTATTTATCTCTGCAGGATTTGAAGTGGTGAAGGCTGAAGACTCAACTATGAACTCTAGTACCAAGAGGTCTAGTTTAGTTCCAAATCATTCTAGCAAAAAGAAGAAGGCTGATCAGCTGTCCACTGCTACACAGCCTGAACCATCCAGCTCCAAGAGCAAGCCTCTCCCTAGGAAGCTTGCTGCATCATCTATGAAGATGAAGATAGAGGTGGAAAGTGATAAAGTTCAGTCTTACTCTCAGAAGAAGACTCTCAGAAGGAAGCAAATGGACTGCATCATGTGTGGTAGTACCTCGCATCTGGCTAAGGATTGCATCTACAATCCTAAAAGTACTATCCATATGATCAAAGAGAAAAATTCTGAGAAGAGGAAGGAAAAGCTAGCTTTGGAAGGAAAATCTCTTTCCTTCGGAAGCTCCAAGGTGAAAAAGAAGACAAGTGAAAACTTGCCTTCGGAAGAAAATTTGGTCTCGAAAGAAAGGAATGCTTCTGTAGTACTGAAGCCGGCTATAGTGAAAGCAAGATCTTCCGAAGGACCAGTCTCCAAAACTTTAGAAGTTGTTAAAACTTCTGAGGTCTTAAAGGTCAAGTCCAATCTTCCAAAGATGGTATGGAAGATGAAGAAAGACCTGGTGACTGAAAGTTCTTCATCAACAACAGTTAATGATCCTCAAAGCTAGAATATAGGATTAGTTACTGTTACATTGTCTTCAGATCACTTTGAAAAGTCCAAGACCATTGAGGCTTTGGTTTCTAAATGTAACTAACCATTTTTTTTTTGCAGGAACGGCCAAAGACCAAGAGAAATGTACGGATCATTGATAGTGGCTGTTCTAGGCAAATGACTGGCAATGGTTTTCTGCTTCAAAATTTTGAGAAAATTGATGGAGGACCAGTTGCTTTTGGAGGAGATGCTGGTGGTTACATTACAGGAAGGGGCATGGTCACAAATGGTAAGCTCACCATTGAAAAGGTAAATTTTGTTAAGGAGCTTAGGTACAATCTACTGAGTGTATCCCAATTTTGTGATCAGAGACATAACATGCTCTTTATTGAGCACGAGTGCATTGTTCTTAAGCTCGAGGTGGTCATTCCTCAAGAGCATATCCTGCTCAGAGCCCCTATGAAAAGGAACATGTACAAGATAGACTTGCAGGAAACATCTCCCTCAGGAGAAGTTTCTTGCTTTCTGTCTAAAGCAAATAGTGATAAGTCATTCCTTTCGCATAAAATAATATGCCATGTAAACTTTAAGAACATGAATAAATTGATTAAGAATGATTTGGTAACTAGAATGCCAAAGAAATAGTTTACAAGTGATCACCATTATGTTGCATGCCTTAAAGGGAAGCAACACAAAGTGTCTCACAAGCTAATGGAAAGGAACTCTATCACTACTCCCCTACACTTATTACATATGGATCTCTTTGGCCCCACCAGTGTAATGAGTTTAGGAAGGACCTCATATTGTTTAGTGATCATGGATGATTTCACAAGATTCACTTAGGTCTTTTTCTTTAGAGCTAAGAATGAGACCCCTGAGATCTTGAAGAACTTCATTCTGAAAATTGAGAATCAATCTGATCACAAGGTCAAGACCATAAGATGTGATCATGGAATAGAATCTAAGAACCAAATCCTTGATACATTTTGTGATGAAAAGGGTATTACAAGATAATATAGTGCTCTTAGGACTCCTCAGCAAAATGGTGTTGCTGAGAGGAGAAACAAAACACTTATTGAGGCTGCAAGAACCATGCTGTCTGACTCTAAACTGCCTATCACCTTCTGGGCAGTGGCTGTTAACACAGCCTGCTATGTGTAGAATAGAGTTTTAGTAGTTAAGACTCATGGTAAGACTCCTTATGAGCTATGACACAAAAGAGACCATTCATTGGTTTCCTTAGGTCATTTGGATGTCCATGCACCATCTTAAATACCAAAGATCAGGTAGCCAAGTTTGATAAGAAATTAGATGATGGACACTTCATTGGATACTCTTACCAAGCTAAGGCTTATAGTATACAATCTCAGAACTAGAGTAGTTGAGGAGTCAGCCAATGTGTCCTTCAATGAACACACTCCTAGTGTGAAAGGTTCTGGTCCAGAATGGCTATTTGATCTTGATTTAGTTACCAACTGTTTTAACAAGTCTTGTGAGAATGTTTCAGGATCTACAGGTAACATATCAACAGGAGATCTTGACCTAAGATTTGAGCTGAAAAGACCAAGCAAGAATACTACTTCAGCTCCGGTGGTAACTAACCCTGCAAATGAAGATCCTATCAGCACAAACATAACAAATTCAACTGATACATCTGAGATGCCTTCAAATTCTAGCTCAAAGGTTCAAAACTCAGGTGAAGGAGCTTCAAATGTAGAAGGAAATGGAGGTGGTGATAGTAATCAAGAATTTTTTGATGCTGATAATCACTCCATTTAAGACAACATGAATGATGTCACACACTCATTGGATCAAGTCTTTCTTGATAAGTGTGCTGATGTGGTGGGTTATGCTTCACTGCCAGATCTAAATTTCTCTAATTTTGATCTTTCCAATCAACTTGTTGTGATCCCTCAACTCAGGATCCACAAGTCACACCCCACCACAAACATCATTGGAAATGTTGATACAGGGGTGTGAACAAGAGGGAAAACCCATGACAAAAATGTTTGCCTATACTCTTGCTTCTTGTCCCAGGTAGAGCCAAAGAAAGTTGATGAGGCTTTGAAGGATGGAAGCTTGGTTGAAACAATGCAAGAGGAGCTGCTTTAATTCAAAAGACAGAAGGTTTGGAACCTATGTCCTCGTCCTCATGGGAAGACGACCATAGGAACCAAGAGGGTTTTTAGAAACAAGAAGGATGATAGAGGACTTGTCATCAAGGCCAGTCTAGTTGCTCAAGGGTACACATAAGAAGAGGGAATTGACTACACAGATGTTTTTGCTCCTATGGTGCAAGGCCCCATCCCTGGGAACCTCACAGTTAGTCAAACACAACCTTATTTATAATAAGACACAATAAATTTCATAAAACATTGCAGCGGATTAATTTATCAAAAACTATTCATGCATTAATATTTGATGTTGACAAATAATACATCATTGTTTTAAAATAGTTACAAAAGAATATTCAGTTGTATTACAAAACAATAACATTATCATGCATGAAACGGATGCTAGTCTTTGCCCGCCAAGTAGCTTCACCCTCGTGCCATCCTCAGCAACAAGCTACCTGCCAACTAAAAATGCATAAAAAGTCAGCATTGCTGAGTGAGTTCTAGTTTTAAATAGTAAAATACTTTTCTTCGTTTGAAACATTTTCTTTACTTTCGTACATGGTCATTCATCATACATACATCAAGGTAATATCATTATTATCTTCCATTATCACACATATTCGTTTGTTTCGCACTTTTTCATTATCTTTCACTTCTACCTAGATCCTGTCATAAGTTATGCCCCATCGTTAGGCAAGAAGCCACCTCAGTCTTGGGGTTAAGCGATAAGGATCCTTTTTCGCACGTATGGATCAGTCACCAAGACTGACCCCCTATGTGTACCCTCATGGGTTAGCCAAGATCGCACGCTACATCACGCACAGTTGAGCTAACAACACTTCAAAGAGTTGTGAACCTCTTTAAATTTGGTTGCAAGACTTTCATTCATTCGTTATGTTCCACTTTTCATTATCTTTAATCTTTCGCTTCTTTTATGATAATACGTTACGTAAAAGAGCATAACACACCATGTAAAGTCACATAATAATACATAATAAGGAACATCAATAACTGACCACAAACATGCGCAACAAGCGCAAACATAAACCACCAAAACATTCCAGAGCTTAATCATTAATTTATATTTCCTAAGATTTCAGAAAAATCCTAAGTCAACTTTGGCGCATGAGCACTATGTAGGCGCACAGGCAGTTGGGCGCATGGGAAAGACAGGCGCATGGGAACGCTTGGGTGCATGGGCAAAAACTTAGGCTCATGAGCACTATGTAGGCGCATGGGTACTATGTAGGTGCACGGGTAATTGGGCGTATGGGAAAAACTTAGGCGCATGGGAACACTTCGGCGCATGGGCATAAACATAGGCGCATGGGCAAAGTGTTAGGTGCATGGGCAGTTTACCAGTTCTAACTTATACTAATTTCAGCCCCATTCATCATCCTAACGTATTCTTAGCCCAAATCTGGCATACTAAGCACTTAGAACAAGCATACAACCACATGACACGGTCAAAACATTCACAAACACACACACACACATAAAACAGGGGTAAACATACGGTTCCAACACACTGTGAGTTGTAAAATGACAGTTTATATGCATTTCAACCCCAAAACAAGTTTAAAACAGAAAAATCGGGGACCTAGAACTCACCTACAGCAGCCTTCGAGTAAAACTCCTCCAAACTCAAGAGCACTTGGAGTTCAAACACCTAAACTCACCAAAAATACACAGTCAAACACAGAGGAACACATAAGACTCGGTCTAAA
Source organism: Flaveria sonorensis (assembly GCA_025506505.1). Classification (NCBI taxonomy): domain Eukaryota; kingdom Viridiplantae; phylum Streptophyta; class Magnoliopsida; order Asterales; family Asteraceae; genus Flaveria; species Flaveria sonorensis. The sequence goes on along the minus strand of CM046423.1, from coordinate 40,948,929 downwards.
AGCTGAAAATCCAGCTGAAACCAAACAAAACACATGAAAAGCTCACCTTCAAGCCGATCTTCTTCTTCTCTCTAAAAACCAATGGAAAACTCTATTGTTCTTCTTCTTCTTTTTTTCTCTACAGCCGAATTAGTTGGAGGAGCAGGGTAGTGGGCGGCCATGCCCACCTTTTAAACATCATAATAATAAAGTTTCCCTCTTGTATAACTTTAACCCCTTAACTTGGGCTATTTCACCTTTCTTTCTTTACACTTCTCTTTTCTTTTTTTTTTCTTTTTTTGTAACTTTCCGGGTGTTACAAGTCCACCCCCTTATATAGGTTTCGTCCCCAAAACCTTTCACTCCTCGAATAGTTGTGGATAATGCTATCTTATCTCTTCCTCAGTCTCCCACATAGACTCAGATCCCTTCCTGTGCCTCCACTGTACTCGCACCAGTGGAACCACTTTATTCCGTAATCTCTTCTCTTTTCGGTCAATGATTGCCACTGGTTGCTCTACGTAATTGAGTTGTTCATCCACTTCAATGTCCTCCAGTGGTACAATTATATCTTCATCAGCTAGGCACTTTCTCAAATGAGATACATGAAATGTTGGATGAATCCCACTTAACTCATCGGGTAGCTCCAACCTATAGGCCACCTCTCCTACTCGAGAAATGATTCGAAAAGGTCCTATATACCTCGGGCTTAGCTTACCCCGCTTTCTAAACTGAATGATCCCCTTCCAGGGTGAAACCTTCAGCATAACTTTATCACCCACCTTGAATTCAATTGGTCTACGCCTCTTGTCAGCATACGACTTTTGCCTATCTTTTTCCGCCTTCATAAAGGCCTTGATCTTCTCCAACTTTTCATTCGTAGCCTCGATCAATTCAACGCTCCCCAACTCCTTCTGTCCGATGTCACCCCAACATACGGGCGTTCTACACTTCCTACCATATAGCATCTCATATGGTGGCATACCAATGCTGGCATGATAATTGTTGTTGTATGAGAATTCAGCTAACGGTAAGTGTTCGTCCCAACTTCCTGCGAAATCAATGATGCTCGAAGCATATCCTCAAGCGTCTGTGTAGTTCTCTCTGACTTACCATCCGTCTGAGGATGATAAGCCGTACTAATGTGCAACCTCATCCCCATCGCGTCATGAAATCTCTTCCAAAACTTGGATGTAAACCGAGTGTCACGGTCGGACAAGATAGACACTGGTACACCATGACGCGTCACAATCTTTTTGATGAATAGATGTGCCAACCTCTCAGATGAATATGTCTCGCGGATCGGTAGAAAGTGAATACTCTTCGTCAAATGGTCAACTATCACCCATATAGCATCGTACCCACTTGTCGTACGTGGTAACTTCATAATGAAGTCCATGGTGATGTGCTCCCATTTCCACTTGGGTATATCCAAAGGTTGGATCTTCCCGTATGGCTTCTGATGCTTCGTATTCACTTGCAAGCAAGTAAGGCACTTGCTCACATACTCCGGTACATCACGCTTCATACCCGGCCACCAGTAATCTTTCTTCATATCATGATACATCTTCGTAGCACCAGGATGAATTGAGTATCGAATCTTATGAACTTCATCAATGATTCGCCCCCATAGGTCTTCATAATGAGGGATCCACATCCGCCCGAAGCGGGTTCTAACTCCGAGAGTATTCTCACCCAACTCCAAGACTAGACCTTTCATTCTTTCAGAGTTGATTCTATCTTCCTTCAATGCCTCATCTTGAAACCCCTTGAGCTGTGTCATCATATCGGAGGTCATCACCAACTAGTAAGCTTTCACCCAGATTGATTCGGGTCTCTCCTTTCGGCTAAGGGCATCCACCACTACGTTGGCCTTGCCCGGATGGTAGTGGATCTAACAATCATAATCCTTGATCAACTCTAACCACCTCCTTTGCCTCATATTGAGGTCCTTCTGCTCAAAGATTTATTTCAAGCTCTTATGGTCAGTGAAGATAGTGCACTTCATCCCATAAAAGTAGTGCCTCTAAATCTTCAATGCAAAGACCACAACCGCTAGCTCCAAGTCATGAGTAGGGTAATTAGCCTCATGGATTTTCAATTGTCGGGACGCATAGGCTATAACCCTTCCCCGTTGCGTCAGCACGTAACCCAATCCTGAATAAGAAGCATCCGAATAGACCACTAAGTCTTCACTCCCTTCGGGTAATGCCAAGATAGGAGCTTGGTTCAATCTTGCCTTTAACTCTTCAAAAGCATTCTCCTGTTCTAGACCCCATACAAACTTCACATCTTTTCGAGTCAATTTAGTCAATGGTGAGGCTAACTTAGAAAAGTCTTGGATGAATCTTCGGTAGTAGCCCGCCAAACCCAAGAAACTGCGGATCTCGGATGGCTTCTTTAGAGACTTCCATTGTATCACCGCCTCAACCTTTGCCGGGTCTACCATGATCCCTTCTAAATTTACCACATGACCCAAAAACTGAAACTCGCGCAACCAGAAAGCACACTTAGAGAACTTAACATACAGCTTCTCTCTTCTAAGTGTCTCCAATACCTCACGAATGTGACCGGCATGCTCTTCTTCGCTCTTCCAATAAATCAGGATATCATCGATAAACATAATCACTGATTTATCCAACATCGGCCGACACACCCGGTTCATCAAATCCATAAAGGCAGCTGGGGCGTTAGTTAGACCAAAAGACAGAACGAGAAACTCGTAGTGTCCATAACGCATGCAAAAAGCTGTTTCGGGGATATCTTGCTCCTTCACCTTCAATTGACGATAACCAGATCGGAGATCTATTCTCAAAAACCAACTAGCACCTTGGAGTAACAAGTCATCAATTCTGGGTAGTGGATATCGGTTCTTCACCGTCAACTTGTTTAACTCATGATAGTCGATGCACATCCTCATACTACCGTCTTTCTTCTTTACAAACAAGACCGAAACACCCCAGGGAGAGATACTAGGTCGAATGAACCATTTGTCCAACAACTCATGCAACTGAACCATCAGTTCCTTCATCTCTGACGGTGCCAATCGGTACGGTGCCTTGGCAATAGGTTGAGCACCAGGTATCAAGTCAATCTGGAACTCGATCTCATGGTCCGGTGGCACAACTGGTAAATCTTCCATGGAATACGTCTGGAAAGTCACACACAACTGGTACGTCAAATAATTGTGGTACTGATGCATCCATATCCTTCACGTAAGCTAGGTAGGCACTACATCCACGTTTCATGCACTTCTCTGCCACCACCATCAAAATCACCTTCGGAACCGTAGTAACTCGATCACCGTAGATCGTCAACGAACTCCCATCAGGCGCAGTCAATCGGATCATCTTCTTGCGACACATAATATTTGCCTCATAGGCTGCTAACCAATCCATCCCCAGAACCACATCAAACCCGCCTAGGGGCATCAAGAATAATTTAGCAGAGAACCTATAGCTTTCCAATTCTATGACACAACCCTCTATCAGATCAGAAATCCTGGTAGACTTACCAATGGCAGTTTCTACATCGAAGGGCTCATCAATACTTCTACTTCTAACAGGCAACTTAGCACAGAAGGCAGCAGAAATGAAACTCCTACTAGCACCAGAATCGAATAATACCAAGGCACAAGTTTGGTTTACTAGGAACGTACCTGACACGATATCGGGGTCCACCCTAGCCTCCTCCCGGGTCATCATGAATGCTCTGGCTTTTGCTCTCTGCCCATCATTCTCGGTCCCCTTCTTTGCCCTAGAACTTTCAGCCCTCAGGCTTCTTGCAATCCCTACTCAGGTGGCCCTCTTCACCACAGTTATAACATCTTACAACCCCACACTCTCTTGCCATATGACCGGGCTTCCCACACTTGAAGCAGAGATTCAGTCCCCACTTACATTCCCCTATATATTCCTTCCCGCACTTACCACACCTCTTCATTCCCGTACCTGATGTTACTACCCTTCGATCATCCACCATTTCCCTCTTGTTATTTGGAGTGAAACAACCATGACCAAACTGCTTCCCATTCCAGTTCCTGACACCACCACCCTTCTTACTCACCTCTACCACTGCCACCTCTCTCTCATCATACAGCCTCCCTGCCAGATCAACCACCGACCTAAAAGTACTCGGCCGGGCGGTGATCAAGTGCCTGTGGATATCTGTTGGAAAACCCCGGATATACCTCTTGATCTTCCTTGACACCGGCGGCACCTGATCCGACACCAGCCTTGCCATCTCATTGAACTTAGTAGCATACTGCTGGTGTGTCATGGTTCCCGCTTCCAGCAGTAAGAACTCTCTCTCAATATTGTCAAGCTCCCAGTGTGGACAAAACTCCTCGATCAACATCTTTTTCAGTTCACTCCACCTCATCCTCCCAACAGTCCTATTGCCCTCGGCCTGGACAATATTGTCCCACCAACATAAAATCAAGTCCACGAATGAGTGGTTAGCAAACCTCACCTTTTGATCCTCCTTACATTCGCTAATGTCCAACACAGCCTCCATTTCTCTCACCCATCGGTGAGCAGCAGTAGAATTCCCGTTACCATCAAAAGTCGGGGGCTTGCATCTTTGAAATGCCCCATAACTACACCCCTTGGCAGTTTCACGTACCTCTTCCTCTTCCTTTTCATCGTAGGAGAGGACTATCTTGGTTTCTGGTTGCTCCCCTTCACCTGAACCTCTCTCCTCACCCCTTCTCCCAATGGTCCTCCTCCTCCCCTCCTTCTCTTTCTTTTCATCCTCCCTCACAGCACGAATAACCTCAGTCAACACAGATGGCAGGATCGTCTGCATGACCTAATGAACTTCCACCACAACTGCCTCTTTCACAGAGGCTCTCAGATTAGCACTCTCATCACCGCCTTCCTGGTGATGAAGCTCGGGCTCTGCAGTAGCCGTCTCAGTAGCCTTAGCCCTGTTCCTAGTGACACGTGGTCTAGCACCACGACCACCCTGTACACCACCTCGAGAAGCCTTTGAAGATCTACCACCCACAATCCTCTAAACACTATAAGATTCAAACACCAACACGGTCATTCAAGGTAATAGCTTAGTTTATGTCGAGTATAGTAATTCCCTAATTACAGTGGCTAGTTGTGATTAGCCACTTACTTTACTCTTCATCCCCCAAGCATTTCCTATCCTGACTACATTAGTATCCAAATCTACTAAGGGCACATCAATCAGATAGCAAGCGCACATAATACTGGTTATTTAATATAAATAAATAAATAAATTACCTGATGGCATGTAGCTACTTGGGCTGGCATCCCTCCATTTGGTCCCATTCTCAGTTTAAGTTTAGGTTTTGAAAATAATTTACCCAATTCTCTTAAACTTTGGCTCTGATACCAACTTGTAAGGCCCCGTCCCCGGGAACCGCATAGTTGGTCAATCACAACCTTATTAATAATAAGACACAATAAATTTCATAAAACATTGCAGCGGATTAATTTATCAAAAACCACTCATGCGTTAATATTTGATGTTGACAAATAATACATCATTGTTGATCGGTTCAAAAGGATCGAATCTGTGATGATTTCGTGATGCAATGATCAATTCAAACACCAAGTAATCAAACACATGCAATTACATCAAAAAAATTTAAAGGTTTCATTGATAGCAAATGCACGGATACAATGTGTAGGGTTACAGTTCTTTAGCTTTGGAACCCTGTTCTCAGAATCTTCAGACTTAACCATTTTATATTTTTTAATTTAAAAAAAAAGACTTGTTTTGTTGTTTTTAAGTTTTGAATTAAAAATTATGAATTGAAAATATTTTGGATTTTAGTTTCTGGAAAAAAAATTTCTAAGTGTAAACTGATAAGTGTAAAAGCTGATGCGCCTGAATAGTTGACAAGCGCCTGAATAGTTGACAAGCGCCTGAATAGTTGACAAGCGCCTGAATAGTAATGAAACGCCTACACAATTCTCAAACACCTGACTTTAAAGTAGAAACGCCCAAGGAAATTCCTTAGTAGAATTCTGAAAAACGCCCAACTGAAATGCGGCTGAACAGTTGCAATACGCCCAAACAGTTGTTAAACGCCTGAGGTCCAAACAGTTCAAATGCGCCTAAACAGTTGAAATACGCCTAGAATTACTTTGTTTCTGTAAAGTCACCAAGTGTCCAAACAGTCTCAAAACGTCTCAACAGTGGTCAAACACCTTATCTGAAACGTCTACACAGTATCAAAACGCCCAAATAGTGGAAATGCGCCTATTGGACAATTTTTAGCAGTTTTCAGCCATAATGCCCTATAACATCAGCTTCAACGAACTCAGATCTTATGAAAATATTAAAAACTTGATTAATTGATCTAAAAACTTCCAATTTGGTAGTAATTAGGTTGATTAACAATCCTTAATCCTCAATTTGCTCAAACAACAACAACAAATCAGTATTCTGATTGAATTTCAGTCCGAATATGAAGAACAAAGTTTGAACACTAATTCGATCAATTTCTCAGATTTGAACAAATTGAACACAAATTTGTGATTCAAATCATGTTTCTATTAATGAAACACAACTAAATCAACAATTAGTTGATCAAATTGCAATCAATCACAGATTTCAAGTGATTCAAAGAGCTCAAAATGTCGATAAGCTTTGATCACTAAACCGAAGGCTCTGATACCAATTGGTCAGTTCAAATGGATCGAATATATGATGATTTTGTGATGAAATGATCAATTCAAACACAAAGTAATCAAACACATGCAATTACATAAAAAAATTCAAAGGTTTCATTGATAGCAAATGCACGGATACAATGTGGAGGGTTACAGTTTGTTTAATTGATTCTAACTGTTTCTTATCTGTTGTTTCTAACCTCATCTAGTCTAGTCTACCCTGCACATACATAAAATATCCTATATATACTATCAAGAAACTAAGGAACATATATTTACAAATAAGTCCCTATACTATGACAAAAAAACATACAAAGAAAAAATGTTAATCTTCTAAGAGTCTAACAATTGTTTTAAAAGAGTTACAAAAATATATTCAGTTGTATTACAAAACAACAACATTATCATGCATTAAATGGATGCCAGTCTTTGCCCGCCAAGTAGCTTCACCCTCGTTCCATCCTCGGCAACAAGCTACCTGCCAACTGAAAATGCATAAAAAGTCAGCGTTGCTGAGTGAGTTCTAGTTTTAAATAGTAAAATAATTTTCTTTCGTTTGAAACATTTTCTTTACTTTTGTATATGGTCATTCATCGTACATACATCAAGGTAGTATCATTATTATCTTCCATTATCGTACATATTCGTTAGTTTCGCACTTTTCCATTATCTTTCACTTCTATCTAGATCCTGTCATATGCTATGCCCCATCTTTAGACACGAAGCCACCTCAGTCTTGGGGTTAAGCGACAAGGATCCTGTTTCGCACATATGGATCAGTCACTAAGATTGACCCCCCTATGTGTACCCTCATGGGTTAGCCAAGATCGCACGCTACATCGCACACAGTTGAGCTAACAACTCTTCAATGAGTTGTAAACCTCTTTATATTTTCTTGCAAGACTTTCATTCATTCGTTATGTTCCACTTTTCATTATCTTTAATCTTTCACTTCTTTTATGATAATACTTTACGTATAAGAGCATAACACAATGTAAAGTCATGTAATAATACGTAATAAGGAACATCAATAACAGACCACAAACATGCGCAACAAGAACAAACATAAACAACCAAAACATTCCAGAGCTTAATCATTAATTTCTATTTCCCAAAATTTCAGAAAAATCCTAAGTCAACTTAGGCGCATGAGCACTTAGGAGCATGAGCACTATGTAGGCGCACGGGCAGTTAGGCACATGGGAAAGACAGGCGCATGGGAACACTTGGGCGCATGGGCAAAAACTTAGGCGCATGAGCACTATGTATGCGCATGGGTACTATGTAGGCACACGGGCAGTCGGACGCATGGGAAAAACTTTGGCGCATGGGAACCCTTGGGCGCATGGGCAAAAACTTAGGCGCATGGGCAGTTTACCAGTTCTAACTTATACTAATTTCTGTCCCCATTCATCATCCTAACGTATTCTTAGCCCAAATCTAGTATACTAAGCACTTAGAACAAGCATACAATCACATGACATGGTCAAAACATTCACAAACACACACACCCACGTAAAACAAGGGTAAACATACGGTTCCAACAAACTGTGAGTTGTAAAATGTTTGTTTATATGCATTTCAGCCCCAAAACAAGTTTAAAACAGAAAAATCAAGGACCTAGAACTCACCTACAGCAGCCTTCGAGTAAAACTCCTTCAAACTCGAGAGCACTTGGAGTTCAAACACCTAAACACACCAAAAACACACAACCGAACACAGAGGAACACATAAGACTCGGTCCAAAAGCTGAAAATCCAGCTGAAACCGAACAAAACTGTAAGGCCCCGTTTCCGAAACACTTACAAATTGGACTGTCATAGCTTATAACATTTTAAAACATACATTACTTTTGGAATTCAAAAAGTTTCATTTATAATTAAAACATGTCATTTCATTACATTACATCATTCGTTTACATAACAAAATACAATAACATGTAAAAATATGGATGCCAGCCTCAAAACGCTCCCTGTAGCTTATGTATCCATGCCTACAACTCCTCAACATCAACAAAATACCTGCCAACTATTATGCATACAAAAAGTCAGCGACGCTAAGTGAGTTCTAGTTTTATAAATAAAATATTTTACTTTCTTTGAAAACCAACACTTTGCATTTGTTCGTGGTCACACAACATACGTACATATTGATAATAATTATTATTATCTTCATTACCGATCATTCATTCCTTCTTTCATTCATTATTATCGTACACCTTCATATGGATCCCGTCACATGCAATACCCCCTTCTCCTAACGAAGAGAGTACCATGGTACACGACAAGGATCCCCTTCGAGTCAATCTCAAGGATTGAACTCCCTTCGACTCAATCTCAATGATTGAACTCCCTTCGAGTCAATCTCAATGATTGCACTCCCTTCGAGTCAATCTCAATGATTGAACTCCCTTCGAGTCTATCTCAAGGATAGGCTCCCCGTGTGCATCCTTCGGGTTAGCTAAACCGCACATAGTTGAGCTAACTACAACATGGTCGTGCACCTCCCTTCAATTTGCTTGCAAGGCTTTCATTCATTCGTTACATTCCTCTTTTCATTATCGTTATCTTTCACTTCGTTACATAATACTTTACGTTCATTCATTCATACATCATACCACGTAAATTCATATCATAATACATACGTTTTGAAAACCATTTAAACATGCAAAGATAACACATACAACAGCAACAATCACATCATAACAGAACCTATCTCAACCAACTACCTCATAAAATCCTCAGAAAATCCTAATTCCAAGATGAAGCACAATTGAACATTCCAGACACATGAGCATAAAAATTCTAAGTAAAAACAGCCTGGGCGCTTTAGCACTATGCAGGCGCATGAGCCCTGCTTAGGCGCATTAACACTTAGGCGCAGGAACAATTTCAGGCGCATTAGCACTATTGGGGGCGCATGACCTTTACTTAGGCACATGAGCAACACTTCTGGGCGCATGACCTTTACCGGCAGACCTTGAATGTACCTCTTGACCTTTCGTGACACATGCATCACCTGATCTGGCACCAGCCTTGCCATCTCATTGAACTTCGTCGTATACTGTTGGTGCTTCATCGTTCCTACCTCCAACTGCAGGAACTCTCTCTCAACTTTGTCAAGCTCCCTATGAGGGCAAAACTCCTCAATTACCAACCTCTTCAGCTCCTTCCACCTCATCCTCCCAACTGTCCTGGTGCCCTCAGCTTGGACAACATTGTCCCACCAGCACAAGGCTGAATCCACAAATGAATAGGTAGCAAACTTCACCTTCTGATCCTCGCGGCACTCACTAATGTCATGTACCGCTTCCATCTCCCTCACCCAACGTTGGGCAGCAGCCGCACTCCCATACCTATCAAACATAGGGGGCCTACACCTTTGGAATGCTCCATAGCTGCATCCCTTCGCAGTCTCCTGCACAGCTTCCTCCTCCTCCTCATCATCACTGGAGACAACCATATCAGCCTCTGATTGCTCCCCTCCCCCTAAACCTCCTTCCTCGCCTCCACATCTAGCGGTCTTCCTCATCTCACTCTCCTTCTTCTTATCCTCTTTCATAGCTCTAATGACCTTGGTCACTACGGTCGGCAGAATCGTCTGCATGACCTGATGGACTTCCTCTGCTACTGCCTCCTTCATTGAGGCTCTTAGATTAGCACTCCCGTCCTCACCATCCGGTGATGAAGCTCTGGCTCTTTAGGAGCCGTCTCAGTAGTCTTAGCCCTGTTCCTCATGACACGCGGTCTAACACCACGTCCACCACGACCTCCACCTCGCGAAGCCTCAGAAGACCTACCACCAGCCATCTACAACACTATAAGATTCAGACACCAACATTGTCATTCAAGCTAATAGCTCAAGTTATGTCAAGTATAGTAAGTCCCTAATCACAGTGGCCAGTTGTGATTAGCCACTTACTTTACTCTTCATTCCCCAAGCATTTCATATCCTGACTACATCAGTATCTAAATCTACACAAAAGCACATAAACCACATAACATGCGCACATAATACTGGTTAACATTAACTTACATAAAACCCTTGCATAAAACTTTTACCTGCAGGCATGTAGCTACTAGGATGGCATCCCTTTCCTTTTGTCCCATTCTCAGTTTAAGATTAGGTTTTTGAAAATATTTACCCAATTCTCTTAAACTTTGGCTCTGATACCAACTTGAAGGCCCCATTTCCGGAACACTTACAAATTGGACCGTCATAGCATAAAACATTTTAAAACATACATTACTTTTGCAGCGGAATTCAAAAACTTTCATTTATAATTAAAACACATCATTTTATTACATTACATCATTCATTTACATAACAAAATACAATAACATGTAAAAATGTGGATGCCAGCCTCAAAACGCTCCCAGTAGCTTATGCATCCATGCCTGCAACTCCTCAGCATCAACAAAATACCTGCCAACTATTATGCATACAAAACGTCAGCGACGCTGAGTGAGTTCTAGTTTTATAAACAAAATACTTTACTTTCTTTGAAAACCAACACTTTTGCATTCGTTCGTGGTCACACAACATACGTACATATTGATAATAATTATTATTATCTTTATTACCGTTCATTCATTCCTTCTTTCATTCATTATTATCATACACCTTCATATGGATCCCGTCACATGCAATACCCCCGTCTCCTAACGAAGATAGTACCAGGGTATGCGACAAGGATCCCCTTCAAGTCAATCTTAATGATTGAACTCCCTTCGAGTCAATCTCAATGATTGAACTCCCTTCGAGTCAATCTCAATGATTGCACTCCCTTCGAGTCAATCTCAATGATTACACTCCCTTCGAGTTAATCTAAATGATTGAACTCCCTTCGAGTCTATCTCAAGGATAGGCCCCCGTGTGCATCCTTCAGGTTAGCTAAACCGCACACAGTTGAGCTAACGACAACATGGTCGTGCACCTCCCTTCAATTTGCTTGCAATGTTTTCATTCATTCGCTACGTTCCTCTTTTCATTATCGTTATCTTTCACTTCGTTACATAATACTTTATGTTCATTCATTCACACATCATACCACGTATAGTCATATCATAATACATACGTTTTGAAAACCATTTAAACATGGAAAGATAACACATACAACAGCAACAATCACATCATAACAGAACCTATCTCAACCAACTACCTCATAAAATCCTTAGAAAATCCTAATTCCAAGATGAAGCACAATGGAACATTCCAGGCACATGCATAAAAATTCTAAGTAAAAACAGCCTGGGCGCTTTAGCACTATGCAGGCGCATGAGCCCTGCTTAGGCGCATAAACACTTAGGCGCAGGGACAATTTCAGGTGCATTAGCACTATTGGGGTGCATGACCTTTACTTAGGCGCATGAGCAACACTTCTGGGCGCATGACTACTATTTGGACGCATGACATACACTTAGTCATTTAGCAGTAGGCGCATAAGAACATTCTGAAGTTATTATCTATGCTACAAACAACACCCGAACACCAATCTAATACTTCCTAACACAGATCTATCATACTAAAGTCACTTAAATATGCTAAACATCATGCCTAACCCATAAACAAACTCTAAAACATACATATACAGAACCTCAGTCGAACAACATGCTGAAACACACTGTAGTTTTTTTAAAAATATCTTTTACTCGGTATGCATAACAGCCCCAAAACTTAGAAAACCAATAAAAGAGGGGTTCTATAAACTCACCTGTAGCAAATCTTCAAGCAACACACTTCCACCAACGAATTCAGTTCCTAAAACCCACGAAAACAAGCACTAAACACCAAGATTCTCGGTCTAGAACTCAAAAACCCAGCTGAATCCGAACATAAGTTCAAGGAAACTCACCTTTCACAGCTTCTGCTTCCTCTCTCTCTCTAGAACCGGGATCTTTTCTCCTCTTCTTCTTTTCAGCTGAGAATGGTGGGTGGAAAAAGGTAGCGGGCAACCATGCTCTTTAAAACCTTAAAATAATAAGGTTTTGTACTTTGTACACTTTACCCCCTGCACTTGTGTCCATTATCTTTTCTTTCTATTTACTTTCCCTTCCTCTTCTTTTAAATAAAATTCGGGGTGTAACAAAAATAAACAAAAAGCTCACCTTCAAGCCGATCTTCTTCTTCTCTCTAAAAACTGATGGAAAACTCTGTTGTTCTTCTTCTTCTTTTTTTCTCTGCAGCCGGATCAGTTGGCGGAGCAGGGCAGTGGGCAGCCATGCCTACCCTTTAAACATCATAATAATAAAGTTTGCCTCTTGCACTGATGAAATCAACTTAAACACATGTTGAAAATGAACATATTAGAACAATATTCAACATGAACAGGTTGCTTTCCCCAAGGATCCTTTCAAAATCTCTTAATAATCAACAAACATAAACCATGGTGCGGAAACCCATGATAGATGCTATGAAATCAGTGTGTGTGAGTGATTGTGTGTGATTGAATGCTCGAAAATAATAATAACTGCTTGATTGGTTGATTGTTCAAAAGCTTACAAAGGATTAGGGTAGAATGCTATTTATAGCCTATACACATAGCTATATACAATTACTAAACTACCCTTATGTAAATGAAAATTACATAAATAATCCTAAGTCTACAAGCTATCCGCTGTGAAGATTGGTCGTCCGCTGTGGATGTTTTGGTCATCCGCTGTGGAAGAAGATTGTTTATCTGTAGTGCATTGGATGTTGTCCGCTGTGAAGTGTTTGCTTGTTTGTTGTGCGCTGTGGGATGTTCATCTGCTGCGGATGAACTTCTGCTATGGAGTGTTCATCCGCTGTGGATGAACAACCGCTGGGGACTTGTATCCATTGTCTGTTGTCCATCCGTTGTGGGATGTCTTCATCTGCTGCACACACTTGGACTTAAATCTTCATCCGCTGCATGTTGACCTTCATCCGTTGTGGGATGTCTTCATGCGCTGTGGGATGTCTTCATCCGTTGTGGGATGTCTTCATCCGCATTGGAGCTTTGTTCATTCGCATTGTATTACTTCATCCGTTGCGGGTACTTGTCAAAATTTCTTTTATCTACAATTCTGAAAAAGAAATTTAAACACACATTAGTGAATGTTATGATTGTTAATGATGCTAATGTGTTAGTAAATGATTGTTTGGATGTTAGAACATATTATGTTTGTTATATGTTTGATAATGGCAAGCATCATACTTCAAATCATTAAACCATTTATGCACTTGTTGAGTCCAACATGCACAACTTTAACCCCTTAACTTGGGCTATTTCATCTTTTTTTCTTTATATTTCTCTTTTCTTTTTCTTTTTTTTGTAACTTTCTGGGTGTTACATATGGCAAGACTTGAAGCTGTAAGAATATTCCTTGCTTTTGCTGCATCCAAGGATTTCAAGGTCTTCCAACTTGATGTCAAGTGTGCTTTTCTGTATGTGGTGATTGATGAAGAGGTGTATGTCAAACAACCACCTGTCTTTATAGACCCAGATCATCCTGATTATGTCTGCAAGCTTGATAAAGCTCTTTTTGGGCTGTACCAAGCTCCAAGAAAGTGGTATGAGACACTATCTTAGTATCTCTATCAACATGGTTACAAGAGTGGTACTATAGATGGAACTCTCTTCATCAAAGGAACAGGGAATGACTTAATGCTGGTTCAAGTATATGTGGATGACATTATCTTTGGTCAACTAATCCAAAGCTCTGCAAAGACTTTGAGAGGCTGATGAAGAATAGATTTGAAATGAGTGCCATGGGGGAACTCAATTTCTTTTTGGGAATTCAAGTGAAGCAAGTTGACAATGGCATCTTCATAAGTCAGTCAAAGTATGTAGAAGACATACTTACAAGATTCAACATGACTGATTCTAAGGTTGCTAAGACACCCATAGCCAGAAACCACTCCTTTGGACCAGATCTTGAGGGGGAGTGTGTGGATGAACATCTTTACAGGGCTATGATTGGGTGTCTTATGTACCTCACAGCCAGCAGGCCTGATATCATGTTTGCACATGCATCTGTGTAAGATATCAAGCCAACCCTAAGATGTCACACCTGGTTGTTGTCAAGAGGATTCTTAGATATCTCAAAGGTGCTCCCAAGCTTGGCCTTTGGTATCCAAAGAGTTCTGAATTCAATATGTATGCCTATACAGATAGTAACTATGATGGTTGCAACATGACTGCAAAGTCTACATCTGGGGGATGTCAATTCCTTGGTGGAAGGATTGTCTCATGGCAATGCAAGAAACAATCCTGTGTCTTTGCATCAACTGCTAAAGGTGAATACATTGTTGCTGTTAACTGCTGTGCTCAAGTGCTTTGGATTCAGAATCAGATGCTGGACTATGGTTCAACTTCAAAGAGACTCCCATCCACATAGACAACAACAGTGCTATCTTTATTACAGAGAATCCTATGCAGCACTCAAGGACCAAACACATCAACATCAGGTATCATTTGATTAGAGATAACTTTGAAAAGGGATTAATCAAACTAGTCAAGGTTTACACAAATGAACAATATGCTAATCTGTTCACTAAAGATTTTGATAAATAGAGATTCAAATATCTTGTATCAGCTATTGGGATGATTAACTTTGAGTAGATTTTCTTAAAAACTTAAATCAACTTTATTTCTAAAACCTGTGTGTCCTAAGTTGTCTATTTTATCACCTTTATTTGCCCAGTTTACTTGGGAAGAAAATCTTTAAAATGACATTCCTTAGATTTTTGAAAATTTCTGAAAACATATTTTCTTACGGAAGATTTCAAGTTTCCTTCGAAAGAAATTTATGTCTTCAAATCAAATAATACTTATAAGAAATTTACCTTCGGAAGAAATTCTGAGAATATCTTCTGAAGCTTAAATATGCTTCTGAGTACTTACATGTATTTGAAGGAGAAATATCTTCCGAAAGCAATTAAGTCTCGGAAGATTTATTCTCTTTAGAATAAAACTCCCAAGTCTTAATATCTTCCTAAACCAAATATGTGTCGGAAGAAAAAATTTCTAACTATTTTTCTTCCGAAGCCAAATTTTCAAAACTCTTAAGAATATCTTTTGAAGCCAAATTGGCTTCTGAAGCTTTTTCTTAAAACATCCGAAGCAAAATTACATTCGGAAGATTTTCAACTTCCAAGAAAACTACCTTTTTGGGCACTTTTTCAGAGGTGGGACCGACATCCGGATTTCAAAGTTTATCCTTTTGCTTTAACTTTGTCTCAAATCCATTTCATATATATTCTCACAACGGTTCCTCCTCTTCTCACTCTCCTCTTCATCTGCATTTTTCTCTAACCTAATTTCACCCATAAACCAGCTTTATTCTTATCTTACTTCATCGTAAAGCTACCTCAAATGGCTAACACTGACCACAGAAACCAACCCGATTTTTCCATGCATCTTCACAGGCAACATAATCAGGTTGCTCTGTTAGACTCTAAGAAAGATCCCGGTTTCTCAGAGGTTTCCCGTTACCTTTCTTTGTCAAACTACTTTACCTCCCTCACCATTGATCCTCCTCTCTATGAGGATCAGTTGTTGGCATTCTGGAGGACCTGCCAAGAGGTCACCATGGATGGGGAGAAGGCACTGTCTGGCATAGTGCAAGGGAGGACAATCTTCATCACTCCAGCCACCATAAACACTCATCTTTAGCTGGATAATGTAGAAGGTGATTTGTCCTATCCTAAAGCTGTTGTTAACCACTCCTTTGAGTAGATAGGCTATGAAGGTGACTTCTCAATCAAGACCTTTAGAAAGGGGACGGTCTCCTCTCAGTGGAAGTACCTCCTCCATGTTGTCATACACAGCTTATCCAACAAGCATGGAGGTTGGGACTAGATTCTAGAAGACCTCTCCTTTATAGTCCATAGGATGGTTTTGGGGTTAAGTTCAGGTATTCACAATTTGTCTATACCGATTTACTTGCAAACTTAGACTCCCTAGAGTATTACGTGTTTCCTAGATATGTCCAGCACATTCTCAACTGTGAACTGGCACACAGTTGAGGGGAATAGGTAATATTCTAAAACTAGGACAGATGAAGCCCAGCATCTTCAAAACCATAAGGAAGCCAACTGTTGGATTCTCCGGGGTAGAAACAGCCCTAGTCCCAAAAATGTTAGAGCTCATTGCTCAAGATCACAACCTAGCAACACCAACTAGTGTTGAACCCACACCTTCTACTTCCCAATCACAAATACAGCCTAAAATAACCATCACCTACTAGAGAAAAACCAAAAGAACCCCTGCATATGCTACTCAGCTTGTGCAGGACCCCATATCACCACCCATGTAGGAAGAAGTGGACACTCGAGCTTCCACTTCCCCTGAGGAGCAAACCACTCCCATCTCTCAAATGATTAGTGTTGAGGTTCCTCATGCTCAACCTGATGAGCTCATAAGCCCAACAGCCTTAAGCCTTCACTCAGAATCTCAACACCCTAGTTAACAACCTTTAGGGGATAGTTACCATCCCCAGACATTGGATCTAAACCAACCAATCCATATCCTTGACTTCTATGATGATGAAGACATAGGCTTCAGTGAGTACCATGAGTCTCTCTTCTCCACCCCTACTCAAGGAGAGATGAGTACTCCTGTCTCACCCATGTCTAGCCCATATCATCCACCCACCAATGAGGTAGATCTCCATGAACTTGTTTAGGAGATCCATATGGAAGAGGCTCTCACTTTAGAAAGTGATTACATCATTCAGACCTCAACCATGGAAACCTAGCCTCTTAACACTTCTCTTGAAGTTGTCATGATGCAGGGAAAATCCAGCAGCCAAGAACAACATGCTGGTGATGAGGAAGAAAACCTTGGTCCAATTCTCTCATCCTCCCGTGATTCTTCTGATGACGATGAGGGGAGTCTGAAACTAAAGGTGCACAAACTGACTAAAACTTGCACCTATTTAGTCTCTAAGATTAGTCACCTGGAATCTCAGGTGACTATCTTACAAAGGAGGGTCAACGACCAGCAACTTAAGATCACTGATCTCAAGGGAAAGTTAGCTGAGAGACCACTTAGGAGAACTCAACCAGGTCCACAAGAACCTGTGAATGTGACAGACTCAACCCCCAGCTCACTTATGCAAGAAAGTGATACTACCAAAAAGGGGGAGAAAGTCCAAACAGTCACAGAACCTGGGAGTTCTTCTCAAAGTATGGACTTTAAGGATTCACCACCCTCACATGCAATAGTCCATACTCAGCAACCTCCTCAAGTCTACATGAATATGGACTTACTTGCCTAAGTCCACATTGATATGGACTCACTCATACATAGCCTGTTTGAGGAGGGTATACCCAGAGCCATGCCTACCCTATCTCTTCACTCTGAGAACCAATCATGGGATGCACGTACAACACAGAAAGAAGGGCTCTTGTCATATTTAGAGCTCAGGGTCAACAAAAAATCTTCAATTTTTCAAACCTAAGTTTCTATGAGTGCATCCATCTGGTTGATCTTCCACTTGTCAACCCAAGTCAAAACAGACAAGCTGAAAGATTAGCAGATTGGATTCAAGGAAGGGTACTAGAAGAGTTCAAGCTGAGATCAAAATTATATAGACAGAGGCTAGCAGGTGAGATTTTTGGTCAACTGGATGATGAAGTTGACCCTAAGATTAGCTTTGAAGGGGAAGCCTTGACTGAAGGCCCAAAAGTTGAACCTGTGAACCTTGAGAAAGGATCTCCTTTAGCACCAAGTACCTTTAGTGAGGCACCAGTTGGTGAAGGTGCTTCACAACCTCTCTCTGGCCAGAGCTTAACTCCTAAACCAAGCAATGAAGGCCAAAGCTCTCTCCACCCTGAGTCACCAAGGCCTGTGCGTGACAAAGGGAAGAGGAAGATGACCTCTAAGGAGATAGAGGAGGAGGAGAGAGAGAGGAAGAGGAAGCTAAGGGGAGAGAGTTCAAGAGGGTCTCTAGGCTTTATAGAAGTTGCTATCCGGACTGCCCCTAGGCGAAACACTCAAGATGATGAGTTGAGGGTAGCTAGGCTAAACTACTTGGGGACCAGGAACTACAACATTAATAAACTCATATCTCTCTCCTTAGATGAGTTAAATGAACTGGCTGACAATGAATTGTCAAAAGAGAGGAAGGAGGCAGAGGATGCAGTATTGCTCCTTAAGATCAAGGAGAAAGGATATTGAAAGGGCTCTACAAACATGTTCCTATCCTCTCCCCAGTTCAAGAAAGTCATGAGAAAGAGGCTGTGGCAACTGCACAACCTCAGGTA
Source organism: Flaveria sonorensis (assembly GCA_025506505.1). Classification (NCBI taxonomy): domain Eukaryota; kingdom Viridiplantae; phylum Streptophyta; class Magnoliopsida; order Asterales; family Asteraceae; genus Flaveria; species Flaveria sonorensis. The sequence goes on along the minus strand of CM046423.1, from coordinate 40,930,069 downwards.
GACAAGGAAGATGAAAGAATGAACATGATCAACTACCTGAGTGCCACAAGACTCTATCAGGCATCTGCACTTCTTCCCTTATCATTTGAGTAAATTGAATTTGAATATCTCAAGCAGCTGGAGGAACAAGCTACAAAAGAAAGAAAAGCTAATAAGAGAAAGTTAAGGGAAGAAGCTGCAAAGTCAAGAGCCATCATCCACAAAAGCCAAAAGAAGTTTGATGATAGACAATGGATGATGAGCTTCTTGAAGCTGTATGGATTCTCGGAAAGGAGGCTTGGTCCTATGTCTCTATCCACTATGGATGAGCATATTAGAGTGATCAAGTAGAAGATTAAAAAGGAAGAGCTTGTTGACTTGCATTCTCCACCAAGTCCAGCTAACCTAAAGTTGAGGTAAAGTTTAAACCCCCTGAGACAACACAACCTGAACCTAGAGCTGCATCTCAGCCAACTTCGTCTTCTGATCCATAACAAGGTCCTCTTCTCTCTCCTTCTAAACCTGTGAGAGAAGATAACCCAACTAAGAGAGACAGAATAGTACAATCTGGTGCTGAAGACCAGTCCTTTTAGTTTAAGAATTCAAAGAGGAGGAAAAGGATGGCCAGGAAAAATGTATCCAAGAAGAAGAAGACCAAGGCATGCACCTCTACACCTCAGGATGAGTCAAAGCATCCTGAGGTAGTGCATGAAGAGGCTGATCAACCAACTCCTATTCAAGTAGAGCCTCTTGCAATTGGAAGACCCATCTTGTCCTAGAGTTTTGCTGCTAATCCGGACAGATGGTATGTCATCAGAGATCAAGGAGGTCAAGATGTCTACTTCTGGCAAGACATGCTTGATCTTCCTTTACATGATCTCTATGACATGAGAAGATACTATAAGAGTCTGAGGGATCCTGACCAGATGATAAAGAAAGGCATGGTCTTGATCCTAACGAGGACTGTCAACATCTGAATAACTTCTCTGTTTTGGTAGCATCAGTGTAGGAGGAGTTTGTGAATCCAAGGATCGAATCAGGAATTATCAGTTTGATTGAACAAATAAAGATCATAGAATTATCAATATTTGATTTTTAATTTAATTGTTTGTGAAATTGAAATCGACTAACAAAGTATAAAACCGTTGAAATCAGAACAATATAATGCAACAAAAGATTGTTTCAATTGTTTTTCATTGATACAAAATCGATTACAATGACTAATAATGCTTTGGTGATCTTGTGATCTCCAATGATGTTTTGTTATGTTTTGCTATGTTGATTGAATAATTGATTGATATCGGTTTACAATGGAAACTGTAACTTTTCTATTTGTGAAGGCTACAGCTGTAACATTCCAAATATGACATCCTAAGTCCTCTGACAGAAAGCAAGTCTTTCGTAGAGGTTGACTTGATGACATCACTTCAGGTAGCTACTTGTTGATCATATGTTGGTACTTGATGAATGCTCATGCAAATTTTCTTCCATAGGAAGTTGGTCTTCCGTTGGAATTTAGTCTTCCATAGGAATTTGGTCCTTTATTCTTAAACTTCATCCTCAGGAGCAAACTCCCTTCTTCCGCAACAGCAGCAACTTGACTTTGGAACTTGTTCTTCAGTAGATGTTGAGCTTCCGTAGGAGATCTGCGGATGCACATCACTTGTTCAGATACGCTCAAGAGAACATCTATGGAATAACAAAATTGTTCATCTACAGTTGTTCTTGTACTTTGTCAATTTTTCCAAATTGACCAAGTATGATGTTTTCCTGCAATCACATAAAATCAACACAAATAATATTTGGGTTAACATATATTTCATGCATTATAAAATGATAAAGAATTACAGAAGTTCATTACAAGAAATGATTCATCATCTAAACCTATACAAAAGATCTAGACCTAACAATACTCCCCCTTAGGTTTAGATTCTTGTAATCATCGGTACAGAGCTCTCAATTCTTGAACTCTTCTTAAAATTCTTGTGTTAAAGTATTCAATCGCATTCTTTAGATCATCATATAAATACTTGGTCTTCATTCTCTTCATTTTCTTTAATGTTTTGTAATTCAGTCCAAGGATGTCCTCTTCAGTGGTCAGTGTTGCCACTACACTGTTATGAGAAACCACTACCAATTCATCTTGTTCTAACATTCTAAGCTCAGTGATTGATGGAATGTCAGATCCCATAAGTTGACCTGCTTCAAATCTTCTTCTTTTGTTAGCTTTAGCATGCAGCTTGTCAATTACTTGGATGATATGGACATATAAGCATAAGTCATCTTGAGCTACATTATCATTCAATTTTGGAAAATACTTATCATGGAGATAGGATGTGTAGCTGGGATGAAGGAGTTTGATCTCCATTGGGTCAAATAGTCTTATGATAGAAGCTTTCTTCTGAGGGTCACTCCTTTATAGCATAAGCTCTTTTGTTCTCTCCACATATCCCCATTCTGTGATAGGGAATGAGTACTGATTTCCTTTAATGCCCTTTACATATGCTGAAGTTCTGTCTTCATATCCAACTCTTCGTAAAAATTCATCATCAACTAAGTGAGATGAGCTGGAATGAGACCTTTTCTACCTCTGTCTTCTTTGATTGTGTTCAGCATCTTCTCTCTTTGCTTCCTTTAACACATCACCTTTAAACTTGTTTCTGAGTTTTGCAATCAGCATAGAAAAATCACTTCCCCTTGGACTGATTGGGTAATTGATGATAGGGATGTTTTGCAAAGAATACAGGTCTGCATCTAGGAGTGATAGGATTGTCTCCATCCAATGAAAATATTGCACCATCCTAGATGCTCTCTTTATCACAGCACAATCCCATTCAGAATCAAACTTCCATGCTACAATTTTTTTTTCTTCTTCTAATCTTGGGGTGGTCATGTGCTCAAAAAGTTGGATCAGAGAAGATTTTAGTTTAGTTATTTCTCTCATAGCGGTTCCCAAAGGCTAGATTTTGTTGGGGATTACATCCCTTGGCTCCCTGATAAGTTTTTCTTTTCCTCTGTGCATATCCTTGCTTTCTACAACTGTTAGCTTAGCATGTGTTTGTTGATTGTTGTTTGTAAGCAGGATTGGGAGCTCCGGTTCTGAATCTCACACCAGTGTCCAGCTCAACCTTTATTACATATTCCATCATGGCTTTTAATTCTCCTACTGATCTTCCCTTAAGCTCATGAGACCTATAGTTATGACTTTGCAACCAACAACCCATGTTATATTTTGTTAGCTTCTTGGGGTCACAGTGACCCAAATCTTTTCTTATCTTTTCAATGGCTTTGAACTCTGAGAATGTTTCATAGTTGCATACTGGCAGTATCAATCTAGCAGCATCAAATTCTTTTAGCACTAGAATCATTCAGCCATATTCATCTTCACAACCATGTCATATGGGAACCCATTGTTTATCAGATCCATGAACATTGAGGATTGTGCTCTTTCCTTAAAAATATCTTCAGTGGATAATAGCTCTTCATCAGATCCTGCTTCTTCGTCATCCTTTTGAGTCTTATCTTTTGTTAAATCTATCCATTCAGCATCACATTCTTCTTTATCAGGTTCAGTTGGCTTGAGAGTAGAAAGATTCACTGATGGAGTGTGCTCAGTAGAGATGGTTCTTGCTTTCTTTGGGGTATCTTCAAGTTGAGTAACTTCTTCTATAGTTTATCCCAAATACTTTCTTTTCCTATGATATTTGATTGTTGGTTCCTTTGATTTGATCATGGAAAAGACAGCAGTTTCTTTGATTGGCTTTTGCAGGCTAACTCCTTCTTGTTCAGACACTTTCTTCTTTAATCCTTCTATCTCCTCATCTTTGGCTTTTAGCAGATCCAACTGCTCGGAGATAGTTTGTAGTGCATTGTTAAGCTCAGCCATTGCTTTCTCCTTTTCTTGTTTTTCTTTCTCAACAGATTTGTAGGACTCAGTTGCAAACTGATCCATCCAGTCAATCACTTCATTGTTAGATTCAATCTCCTCTTGTAACTGCTTGATTGTAGCTTCTAGCTTTGAGATTGTCTCATCTTTCTCAATCATCTCCCTTTTTATTTTTCTCAACTTTTCCAACTTTTTATTGCCTTTGATAATGAGATTGTTATATTTGGCCACCAGAAAACATTTGCTCACATCTGTCTCTTTATCTCTCAGATCATTTTCATCATAAGCAACTATATCAATGTAGTTACTCTCATTTTGTTGTTCAACTACTTCAGCGTTCTTGCCTTCTACATCTAAACAAAACTCTTCTGTAGCACCATCATTCATAGTATCATGCTCATCATCCTCATTAAGATTGACTAGTTTAGTATGAGTTGGGCTTTCAGCAGGTGAGATTGGTTCAGTAGGTGTGGGTGAGGAAGTTGGTTGTATTGTTAGGTGTGATGGAGATTGTTGAAGGTCATCAAATGAGAACACCTCTGTTTCAACAGAGTTCATTGATGTTTGGGAAAGTGAAGGAGATAGTGGTTGTGTGTGTTCACTTGGTGGTGAGATGATATGGACAGGTGGTGATAACAGTATGTTGGTAGAGGATGGTGGTGAAGGAGGATTGGGTTCTTAATGTTGTGGTTTAGGGGATCAGCTGGTGGAATCTTTTTTGGAATCTTTTTGATGATCATCAACAGGACACCAGCTCTTTACTTACATAAAACAGAGGTGTCTGTGATCCCAGGTCTTTGTTTACACAAAACAAAGGGTCCATGATGTGCAAAGATAGAGGTTATAAGGTGTCACAACATAGTGTGCTTAGGTGAATAAGTTGATCATAGCAGGATAGGACTTACTTGCTTGTTCCTCAAAATAGAATTGTCCACAATTAGTCACCTTGGCATTATGTTATGCATGAACTTGTATAGTTTCCACTCAAGCTGAACCTACTCACATATCAAATCACATCTCATCAGTCTGTATTGTGTGATAAAATTCAGGAAATTAAGCAAAGATATAGTGTACTATTATTTCCCATGACATGAACTGCTTATTCAAGAAATCATGAAACTAAGACAATATTTTTGGAACTTTATATGTTTTATGAATGTTTAGTGGCTTTTTCATATTAAGAAATTTAAGGACAGATCATGCTTTTCTTTGTGTTGATTATTTAATATAAGTTGATCATGCCTAAGGACTCAATTAAGAAATTAAATCTCACTGAGTCAAAGGCTTTAGTGAATAAATCAGTAAGCTGATTTGTTGTATCCACTTTAATCAACTTGATGTAAGGCCCTGTTCCCGAAACGCTTACAGCTGGTCAATCATTACAAACAAAGCATAAGACATACATTATCTTTACCAAAATATTGCAGCGGAATTCTTTTAAACAAACCATTTCATTATAACTACTTTTGCAAAATAATACATTTTAGTTAACTGTTACAAAATATCACTCGTTGCATTACATCACAAAAACATTATAATTCAAACAACGGATGCCATCCAAAAATACCAAGTAGCTGCCCCGTGCCATCCTCAGTAACATTACCTGCCAACTGGAAATTACATAAAAGTCAGCGTTGCTGAGTGAGTTCTAGTTTTATAAATATAATACTTTTCATTCGTTTAAAACCGTACTTTACTTTCGTAAGCGATCATACATCATACGTACAAATAGATAATCTCATTATTATCTTTCATCATCGTCAACTTACATTCATTCATTCTCTTTCTTATCGTACATTTCATTCAATCATTATTACTTTCACTTCTCTATGCTCCAGGCTAATGCCTCGAGCTATACCCCAAACATCATGCACAAGGTGGGTACTGGGCCGAAGACTATAAATAGACTTCAAACATCATGCCCGAGGCGGGCCCAACACCGGGGTATCATCATTTGGACCAATGGCATGTGCTATACCCCAAACATCATGCACAAGGTGGGTACTGGGCCGAAGACTATAAATAGACTTCAAACATCATGCACTAGGCGGGCCCAGCACCGGGGTAAGCAACAATGGTCCGGTACATATGGTCAGTCACAAAGACTAGACCCCAGTGTGCATCCTTCTGGGGTAGCTAACCCATACACCGTTGAGCTAACACCCTTCATTGGGTGTGAACCTCCTTACAGTGCTTGCAGGACTTTTCTTACTTCCGATCATTCATTAATGCATGCATTCATTCTTTCTTACTTCACATTAGTTATCTTCCACTTTCGTTAAATACTACTTTACATAAGCATATTCATACGTCAGACCACGTAAGGTCACGACATAAACATAACATGGAACAACATCATCACAACAGCATACAAAGCATGCAAATCGTAAACAAGCACAGTCCCCCATAAAACCTCCTTTCTTAACACTTAAGCTCTACATCCCAAAATCTCCGAAAATTCTGTCTCCTTAAAGAAATGCGGATGAGCAAACAAATGCGGATGAACAGACAAATGCGGATGAATAAACAAATGCGGATGAGTAACCAAATGCGGATGAACACCTCAGAAAATATTCTAAGTGTCCCAAAGAAATGCGCATGAACACTGTAGCGAATGCGCATGCATAAAACACATGAAAGTTTTTCAGGAAATATTCCGTCCAATGTAGTGCGCATGAACCAAATGCGGATGACTGAAGCAAATGCGCATGGACAAAACAAATGCGGATGAACATACAACAAATGCGGATGAACACTTAACAAATGCGAGTGAACGAAATAGTATACGTGTTCATCAAATGCGGATGAAGACTTAACTAATGCGGATGAACAAAACTTATGCAAATATTCAAACTTAATACGGATGATCAACTAACCTGAAACCACATCTTACACTATAATCAGTTCCCAATCCTCATCCTTATACATTCATCGAATCGATCTAGCATGCTAATCTCTTAGAACAAGCATACAACCATATAAACCGAGCAAAACATGCAGGCCCTAACACACCCACTAAAAGAACAGGGCCAAACTTACGGTACAAAATACAAGACATATTAAAAAGTTAGTAACATGCAATTCTAGCCCCAAAACAGGTTTAAAACTTAGAAACCGGTGATCTATAACTCACCTTATGCAATCTTTCGGGCAAGACTTCCTTCAAACCCGAATGCAATGAGTTCAACCACCTAGAAACCCACTAAAAACACACACTCGAACACAACAAAACACATATAAGCATACAACCGAGGTATAGGCCGGCCAAGAACAACTTAAAATGATGAATTCTTACCTTGAATTTGAATTCTTCGTCTTCCTTCTCTCTAAAACCGAAGCTCTTCTCTGCTTTCTCTCTCTACAATCCGGTGAAAAGAAAATATGCAGAAAGATGTGGACGGCCATGTAGCTTTATGCACCCATTTTTATTCTTTTTTTCCTTTTGACACATTTAGCCCCTCAACTTGGGTTAAATTGTGTTTTCTTTCTTTTTCTGCATGTTTATACTTTCTTTCTCGTCTTTTAAAATTTTCCGGGTGTTACAAGTCCACCCCCCTTATATATGTTTCGTCCCCAAACCTATTATTCCTCGAACAGATGTAGGTAATACTGCTTCATCTCTTCTTCAGTCTCCCACGTAGACTCGGATCCCTTACTATGCTTCCACTGTACATGCACCAGGGGAACCACTTTATTGCTTAACCTCTTCTCCTTGCGATCAATGATTGCCACTGGTTGCTCCACAAAATTGAGCCTTTCATCAACTTCAATATCCTCCAGTAGTACAATCATATCTTCGTCAGCTAAATACTTCTGCAGATGAGATACATGGAATGTAGGGTGAATTCCACTTAACTCATTGGGCAACTCCAACCTGTAGGCCACCTCTCCTACTAGAGCAATGATTCGGAAAGGCCCTATGTATCTTGGGCTCAACTTGCCCCGCTTCCTAAACCGAATTATGCCCTTCCAAGGGGAGACTTTCAGCATAACTCTATCTCCCACCTTGAACTCAATCGGTCTACGTCTCTTGTCAGCATACGACTTCTGCCTATCTTTAGCTGCCTTCATAAAGGCTTTGATCTTTTCGAGCTTCTCAGTCATAGCCTCAATCACCTTAATACTTCCCAACTCCTTCTGACCAATATCACCCCAACAAACAGGTGTTCTACATCTCCTACCGTATAGCATCTCATAAGGGGGCATACCAATGCTGGCATGATAATTGTTATTGTATGAGAACTCCGCTAACGGTAAGTGGTCATCCCAAATACCTCCAAAATCAATGACGCATGCCCGAAGCATATCCTTAAGCATCTGAATGGTTCTCTCCGACTGACCATCCGTATGTGGATGATAAGCCGTGCTGATGTGTAACCTCGTCCCCATTGCATCATGAAATCTCTTCCAGAACTTAGATGTAAACCGAGTGTCACGATCAGAAACAATAGACACCGGCACACTATGATGAGTTACAATCTCCCTGATGAATAGATCCACTAACTTCTCAGATGAATACGTCTCTCGGATTGGTAGGAAGTGAGCACTCTTCGTCAGACGGTCGACTATCACCCATATGGCATCGTACCCCTTCACGGTACGCGGTAGCTTCGTGATAAAGTCCATGGTGATATGCTCCCACTTCCACTCGGGTATATCAAAAGGTTGGATCTTACCGTATGGCTTCTGATGCTCCGCCTTCACTTGCAAGCAAGTAAGGCACTTACTCACGTACTCCACTACGTCACGCTTCATACCCAGCCACCAATAATCTTTCTTCATATCCTGATACATCTTTGTAGCACCGGGATGAATGGAGTATCGAGTCTTATGAGCTTCGTCCATGATCTTCCCACGTAGATCCCCATAACGAGGAATCCACATTCGTCCGAATCGGGTTCTAACACCAAGAGTGTTTTCACCTAATTCCGCGACTAGACCTCTCATCCTTTCAGAGTTAAGATGATCTTCCTTCAACGCCTCATCTTGAAACTCCTTGAGCTTCTTCATCACATCGGAGGTCAAAACCAATTGGTAAGCCTTCACCCGGATTGGTTCGGGGCTCTCCTTTCGGCTAAGGGCATCCGCCACTACGTTGGCTTTGCCCGGATGGTAATGGATTTCACAATCATAATCTTTTATCAGTTCCAACCATCTCCTTTGCTTCATGTTCAAATCCTTCTGCTCGAAGAAGTACTTCCAGCTCTTATAGTCAGTGAAGATGGTGCACCTCGTCCTGTACAGGTAGTGCCTCCAAATTTTTAATGCAAAGACCACAGCTGCTAGCTCCAAATCATGAGTAGGGTAATTAACCTCATGAACCTTCAATTGTCGGGATGCGTAAGCTATAACCTTTCCTTGCTGCATCAGTATGCAACCCAATCCCGAGTAAGAAGCATCTGAATAAACCACCAAATCCTCGCTCCCTTCGGGTAATGATAAGACAGGAGCTTGAGTCAACCTCGTCTTCAACTCTTCGAAATCCTTCCCTTGCTCTTGACCCCAAACAAACTTCACATCCTTACGGGTCAACTTGGTCAGTAGAGAAGCTATCTTAGAGAAGTCTTGGATGAATCTCCTATAATAGCCCGCCAACCCCAAGAAACTACGGATCTCGGATGGCGTCTTTGGAGACTTCCATTGCATCACAGCTTCCACTTTTGCCGGGTCTACCATAATCCCCTCGAGATTTACCACGTGACCCAAAAACTGAACCTCGCGCAACCAGAACGCGCACTTGGAGAACTTAGCATACAACTTCTCCCTTCTCAACGTCTTTAATACTTCTTGAATGTGACCGGCATGTTCCACCTCGCTCTTCGAATAAATCAAGATATCATCAATGAACACAATCACTGATTTATCCAACATCGGCTGACACACTCGATTCATCAGATCCATAAAAGCAGCTGGCGCGTTGGTTAAACCGAAAGACATAACGAGGAACTCGTAGTGTCCATAACGCGTACGAAAATTTGTTTTAGGAATATCCTGCTCCTTCACCTTCCACTGATGGTAACCAGATTGGAGATCAATTCTCGAAAACCAACTGGCACCTTGGAGCTGATCAAACAGGTCATCAATCCTCGGCAATGGATACCGATTCTTCACCCTCAACTTGTTCAGCTCGCGGTAGTCAATACACATCCTCATACTACCATCCTTCTTCTTTACAAACAAAACCGGGGCACCCTATGGAGAGATACTCGGTCTAATGAACCCCTTATCAAGCAACTCTTGCAGTTGCTCCATCAATTCCTTCAGCTCAGAGGGGGCTAACCGATACGGTGCCTTAGCAATAGGTTAGGCACCGGGTATCAGGTCGATCTGAAACTCAATCTCATGGTCTGGTGGTACACCTGGTAAATCTTCTGGGAACACATCTAGGAAGTCACACACAACCGGTACATCAGACAATTGTGGTGTTGGCGTATCAACATCTTTTACGTAGGCCAAGTAGGCACTACATCCACGCCTCATACACTTTCCCGCCACCTCCATTGAAATCACCTTTGGAATCGTAGTAACTTGATCGCCGTAAATCGTCACCGAACTCCCATCAGGCGCTGTCAGTCCAATCATCTTCTTGTGACATACGATATTCGCCTCGTAGGCCGCTAACCAGTCCATTCCCAGGACTACATCGAAACCGCCTAAGGTCATCATGAATGGTTTAACAGGAAATTTATGACCTTCTACTTCTATGACACAGCCTTCCATCATCTTAGAAATCCTGGTAGACTTACCTATGGTAGTTTCTACATCATAAGGCTCGTCAATACTCCTACTCCTTAAAGGCAACTTAGCACAAAAGGTAGCAGAAATGAAGCTCTTACTAGCACCGGAATCAAATAACACGGAGGCATGAGTTTGGTTTACTAGGAACGTACCTAACACAACATCGGGGTCCATCCTAGCCTCCTCCTGGGTCATCGTGAATGCTCTGGCGCTTGCTTTCTGCCCTTCGGTTCCGGTCGTCTTCTTCGCTTCAGAACTCTCAGCCCTTGGCTTCTTGCATTCCCTGCTCATGTGACCCTCTCCACAACAGTTAAAACTTCTGGCCATATGACAATCCTTTGTTATATGCCCTGTCCTCCCACATAAGAAGCATACATTCAATCCCCACCTACATTCCCCGAAATGCTCCTTACCACATTTGCCACACCTCTTCGACCCTGCACCAGATGTGACCACACGGCGGTCATCCACCCGTGCATGCTTGTTGTCTGTAGGGGCACCACCCCTACCAAACCTCTTCCCATTCTAGTTCCGGTCACCACCACCTTTCTTACTCACCTCAGCCACCACCACTTCCCGTTCATCATACAGCCTCCCTGCCAGATCAACCACTGACCTAAACGTGCTCGGTCGGGCGGTGATCATGTGCCTGCGGATGTCCGCCGGCAAGCCCTGAATGTATCACTTAATCATTCGCGACAAGGGTGTCACCTGATCTGGCACCAGCCGTGCCATCTCATTGAATTTGGTGGTATATTGCTGATGTGTCATGGTTCCCGCCTCCAGCTATAGGAACTCCCTCTCAACCTTGTCGAGCTCTCGGTGAAGACAAAACTCCTTGATCACCAGTTTCTTCAACTCATTCCACCTCATCCTGCCAATTGCTCTACTACCCTCGGCCTAGACAATATTGTCCCACCAACATAGGGCCGAGTCCACGAATGAGTGGGTGGCGAACTTCACCTTTTGATATTCCCGGCACTCGCTGATATCTAGAACAGCTTCCCTCTCTCTCACCCACTGGTGAGCAGCAGCCACAGTGCCATTTCTGTCAAAAGTCAGGGGCTTGCATCTTTGAAATGCCCTATAGTTACAGCCTCGTGCTATCTCCTGCACAGACTCTTCTCCTTCTTCTTCACTGGAGACAACCGTCTCAGTCTCCGGTTGCTCCCTTACTCCCGAGGACCTATTCCTTTCTTTCCTTTCTCCTTCCCTTATGGCCTTGATCACTTCAGTCACCACAGACGGTAAGATTGTCTGCATGACCTGGTGAACCTCTTCCACCACCGCCTCCTTCACTAAGGCCCTTAAATTGGCACTCTCATCACCACCCTCCGGATGAGGGGTCTCGAGCTCTTCGTGAACCACCTCTTCAGCCCTAGGCCTTCCTCTCGTGACCCGTGGTCCAGCACCACATCCACCACGACCTCCACCTCGAGAAGCCTTCGAGGATCTACCACCGGCCATCCTCTAACACGCTATAAGATTCAAACATCAACACGGTCATTCAAGGTAATAACTCAGTTTATGTCAAGTATAGTAAGTCTCTAATTACAGTGGCCAGTTGTGATTAGCCACTTACTTTACTCTTCATACCCCAAGCATTTCCTATCCTGACTTCATCAGTATCTAAATCTACTAAGAAGCACATAAATCACATAACATGCGCACGTAATACCGGTTAACATTAAGAAAATACCTGATGGCATGCAGCTACTCGGACTGGCATCCCTTCCCTTTGTCCCATTCTCAGTTTAAGTTTAGGTTTCTTTTGAAAATATTAACCCGTTTCACTTAAACTTTGGCTCTGATACCAACTTGTAAGGCCCCATTCCCGGAATGCTTACAGCTGGTCAATCATTGCACACAAAGCATAAAACATACATTATCTTTACTAAAATATTGCAGCGGAATTCTTTTAAACAAACCATTTCATTATAACTGCTTTTGCAAAATAATACATTTCAGTTAACTGTTACAAAATATCACTCGTTGCATTACATCATAAAAACATTATAATTCAAACAACGGATGCCATCCAAAAATGCCAAGTAGCTGCCCCGTGCCATCCTCAGCAACATTACCTGCCAACTGGAAATTACATAAAAGTCAGCGTTGCTGAGTGAGTTCTATTTTTATAAATAAAATACTTTTCCTTCGTTTAAAACCGTACTTTACTTTCGTAAGCGAACATACATCATACGTAAAAGTAGATAATCTCATTATTATCTTTCATCATCGTCAACTTACATTCATTCATTCTCTTTCTTATCGTAAATTTCATTCGATCATTATTACTTTCACTTCTCTATGCTCCAGGCTAATGCCTCGAGCTATACCCCAAACATCATGCACAAGGTGGCTACTAGGCCGAAGACTATAAATAGACTTCAAACATCTTGCCCGAGGTGGGCCCAGCACCTGGGTATCATCATTTGGACCAATGGCATGTGCTATACCCCAAACATCATGCACAAGGCGGGTACTAGGCCGAAGACTATAAATAGACTTCAAACATCATGCACTAGGCGGGCCCAGCATCGGGGTAAGCAACAATGGTCCCATACGTATGGTCAGTCACAAAGACTAGACCCCAGTGTGCATCCTTCTGGGGTAGCTAACCCACACACCGTTCAGCTAACACCCTTCATTGGGTGTGAACCTCCTTACAGTGCTTGCTAGACTTTTCTTACTTCCGATCGTTCATTAATACATGCATTCATTCTTTCTTACTTCACATTAGTTATCTTCCACTTTCGTTAAATACTACTTTACATAAACATATTCATACGTCACACCACGTAAGGTCACGACATAAACATAACATGGAACAACATTATCATAACAGCATACAAAGCATGCAAATCGTAAACAAGCACAGTCCCCCATAAAACCTCCTTTCTTAACACTTAAGCTCTACATCCCAAAATCTCAGAAAATTCTGTCTCCTTAAAGAAATGCGGATGAGCAAACAAATGCGGATGAACAGAAAAATGCGGATGAATAAACAAATGCGGATGGGTAACCAAATGCGGATGAACACCTCAGAAAATATTCTAAGTGTCCCAAAGAAATACGCATGAACACTGTAGCGAATGCGCATGCATAAAGCACATGAAAATTTTTCAGGAAATATTCCGTCCAATGAAGTGCGCATGAACCAAATGCGGATGACTGAAGCAAATATGCATGGACAAAACAAATGCGGATGAACATACAACAAATGCGGATGAACACTTAGCAAATGCAGGTGAACGAAATAGTCGATGTGTTCATCAAATGCGGATGAAGACTTAACTAACACGGATGAACAACACTTATGCAAATATTCAAACTTAATGCGGATGATCAACTAACCTGAAACCGCATCTTACACTATAATTAGTTCCCAATCCTCATCCTTATACATTCATCACACCGATCTAGCATGCTAATCTCTTAGAACAAGCATACAACCATATAAACCGAGCAAAACATGCAGGCCCTAACACACCCACTAAAATAACAGGGCCAAACTTACGGTACAAAATACAAGACATATTAAAAAGTTAGTTACATGCAATTCCAGCCCCAAAACAAGTTTAAAACTTAGAAACCGGGGATCTAGAACTCACCTTATGCAATCTTTCGAGCAAGACTTCCTTCAAACCCGAATGCGATGAGTTCAACCACCTAGAAACCCTCCAAAAACACACACCCGAACATAACAAAACACACATAAGCATACAACCGAGGCATAGGCCAGCCAAGAACAACTTAAAATGATGAATTCTTACCTTGAATTCGAATTCTTCTTCTTCCTTCTCTCTAAAACCAAATCTCTTCTCTACTTTCTCTCTCTACAATCCGGTGAAAAGAAAATATGCAGAAAGATATGGGCGGCCATGTTGCTTTATGCACCCACTTTTATTCTTTTTGTCCTTTTGACACATTTAGCCTCTCAACTTGGGTTAAATTGTGTTTTCTTTCTTTTTCTGCACGTTTATACTTTCTTTCTCGTCTTTTAAAATTTTCCGGGTGTTACACTTGATTAAACCTTTTTTCTAAACAATCTCTCAAAAAATGATATCTGATTTCTATGTGTTTTGTTTTACTATGTTGCACTGGATTAGCAGTGATGACCATAGCTGCTGAGTTATCAATATGTATTGGTGTTTGAAGAAAATTGTAACCATAATCAAGTAATTGGTTTTGTAACCATAAAACGTGAGAGCAACCAGCTGAAGCAGCTATGTACTCAGCCTCAGCTGTGGATACTGATACATTTGTTTACTTTTTGCACTACCAAGAAACTAGTCTTGGTCCTATGAATTGACATCCACTAGTTATGGATTTTCTATTGTTGTTACACCCTCCAAAGTCACTATCAGAATAAGAGTAGAGGTTGAAGTCTCCTTTGGGATACCAAAGTCCTAGAGCTGGCTTCCCTTTGAGGTATCTGAATATCCTCTTCACTGCATTCATATGTGACTCCTTAGGGTCTGATTGGTACCTAGCACAAATACACACAACAAACATTATGTTAGGTCTGCTGGCAATTAAGTACATTAACGATCCTATCATAGATATATATAATCTTTGATCAACTAACTTCCCTTTAGGATCAGGTATAATCTTATCTATTGTTGATGCTAGTGTTTTACATGAAGAGGACTCAGCAAGGTTGTACTTCTTCAAGATTTGCTTCACATACTTTTCTTGATTGATGAAAATGCCATCTAGTTTTGATGAATTTGTAAACCAAGGAAGAATGTTAATTCTCCCATGGAACTCATTTGAAACTCATATTTCATCAAGGATTCAAAGTCTTGACATAATCTTTTGTTTGTTGACCCAAAGATGATATCATCTATATAGACTTGGACAACTAAGAGATCTTGATAATCATACTTCAGGAAGAGAGTCTGATCAATTGTGCCCTTTTTGTAACCATGCTTGAGCAAGAAGGATGACAATGTTTCAAACCATTTTCTTGGGGCCTTATGAAGACCATACAAAGCTTTGTCAAGCTCGTATATCTTGTGTGGGTAATCAGGATCTTCAAAGCCTGGTGGTTAGGAAACATAGATTATTCATCAATTTTACCATATAAGAAGGCATATTTTACATCCATTTGATAAACAGTAAACTTCTTATGTGATGCATAGGCTAGAAAGACTCTAATGGCTTCAATCCTTGCAACTAGGGCAAAGACTTCATCATAGTCTATCCCTTCTTCTTGAGTATAGCCTTATGCTATCAGCCTTGCTTTGTTTCTGATGATGATACCTCTATCATCTAGTTTGTTATTGAAAACCACCTTGTACCAATTGGATATTGGCCTTCAGGAAGATCAACTAAATTTCAAACCTTTTACTTTCTGAATTGCTGAAGGTCTTCTTGCATAGCTTCAATCCAGCTGTTGTCTTTCAATGTTGCAGTTATGTTAGGTGGAACCACTTGTGAAAGAAAACAGGAGAGCAGACAAATATTAGTGGCTCCCCCTTGACTTCATATGGTTCTTTCATTAAGATCACCAATAATGTTTTCTATTGGATGATACTTATGAATTATTGTTGTTGGTATTGATTCAACTGGAATAGATGATTGTAAGTTGGTGATGTTAGTTGATGGAGATGGATCCAGCTGAGATGGGGAATCAACAAAGTAATTAAGATCCTCATCATTTTGGTTTTCTGATGCTGGCTGAAATCCATCTTCATGATTTTTTTTTCTTCAGATGTTGGTATAACTTCGGCAGCAGTTACAGGCATAACTACGGATGTTGTAGTTTATGGGTCTGCAGATGTGAATGTTGTTGGAATGTTTTCTGATGGATTAGGAATTTTAGATGAAGGAAATGGATCATCTCTAGAAGTAGATGGAACATCTATGATGTAGAAGGAACTTCTGCTAATGTTGAAGGAACTTCTGCTTAGGTTGAATTTCCATTTCCATCAGAATTGTCATTGCTTGTTTGAGATGAAGGGCCTGGATCAACAACATTTGAAGTATGTGGCTGGGGTAGTCTTAGAGGATCAGCTGACAATGACACATCACTCATGCTTGGAGGTACATAAGGATAACATGTATCTGTAGGACCTGTAACATTCAAATAGCCAGAGTTAAATGAATTTGTTAATGCATCTATATCAAACAACCAAGATGATCCTTTTACAGATTTTAGAAATAAGGATTCATCAAAAGATACATTAGGTGTTTTCTCTACAATGTTGTGATGAGGAATGTATACTCTATATGATTTAGATGTTGATGAGTAACCAACAAAGAAACCATCATAAGCTTTTTCATCAAACTTTCCTAATTTATCTTTGGTGTTTAAAATAGACACATGACACCCAAAAGCTCTAAGATAACCTATAAAAGGTTTTCTTTTAAACAAAAGTTCATAAGGTGTTTTATTATGTTCTTTGACAATTAATGTCCTGTTTTGAACATTGCATGTTGTGTTCACTGCTTCTACCCAAAATGTGATAGGCAACTGTGAATCAGCTAGCATTGTTCTTGCTACTTCAATTAGAGTCATGTTTCTTCTTTCAGCAACTCCATTTTGTTGTGGAGTTCTTGGTGCACTGAATTGTCTGGCTATGCCTTTGTTCCTGCAAAAGGAATCTAAAACATGATTAACAAATTCAGATCCATTATCACTTCTTAAGATTTTGACCATTAAATCCAATTGATTTTCTATCTTAGTGATAAACTCCATTAATGTTTCTGATGCTTCACTTTTATGTTTTAAGAAAAAGACCCATGTGAATCTAGTGAAATCATCAACAATCACCAAACAATATTGCCTTTTACCAATGCTCAAAACATTGGTTGGACACAAAAGATCCATGTGTGGCATTTTGAGTGGTGTTGAGTTTGTGTTGATTGTTTTGGACTCCTGTGACACCCTATGTTGTTTTCCTTTATAACATGATGAACAATGATTTGAACAATAAAATTCTTTCTTGGGAAGGCCAATGACTAAGTCATGTTTGACCAACTTATTCATGTTCTTCATGTTTGAATGAACCATCCTTCTATGCCACAGTTGAGCTTCATCTTCTAATGACTTAGAAATCAGGCAAGTTTCATTGCTTTTCATAGAGGTGTTGTTCATATCCAAAACATAAGTGTTTCATTTTATTGGTGCTTTAAGAAGGATCCAATCTGCTGGAACTTGAAAACCTGGCTTAAGAATGTAACAGAAAGAGTTATCAAATAAAGTGGTATAATTTTGATCACAAATTTAAGATACACTGAGTAAGTTGTATTGTAATTTTTCATAAAAGGTAACTTTCTCAAATTTGAGTACTCCATTTGTTACCATTCCTTCACCAACAATTTTACCTCCTTTCTTATCTCCACCAAATGCCTCATATGAAGCATTTTTATGTTTGAAATCATGGAGGAGTAAACAGTTTCCTGTCATATTCCTGGAACAACCACTGTCAACATACCACTTGTTGTCAGTCCTCCATAGATGTTCCTGCAAAAATAATGAAATCAATTAGAAAGTGGAGCCCAAGCCTTAATGGTCTTGGGCTTGCCATTGTTATCTAGAATAGTTACTCTATCATGAATGTGCCTAGATGTCTCAAGATTGTTTTTAGTCTCAATTGATTCATTATGTTCTGTTTGGGGTGAGGATGGTTCTGTTGGAGATGGACTTGAAGCACTTTGATCTTGATTCACAGTCACATTCTCTGTCACTTCTTCCTTGAGTATCTTTTTCTTCAAACTTGAAGATGACATTTTGCTAGAAAAAGTTTTAGCATCTTTTGTTTTTGACTGTGGTACATGATTTCCCTTTTTAAAGTGATCAAAGAAGGCTTCATCTTCCTGTAACACTACCTTCTTGTGAGGAGTCTTGCTTTGATAGTGTTGCTTCTCCTTCTTCTTCTTTGTTTGATCATCAGCAGATGTTGGCTTCTTGACCTTTGGCACCTTTTGTTTTGGTTGCTGCTTTTTTTGTTTTGAGACCTTTGATTCTTCATTCTTAGAAGATTGTGAGTCTGATTCATCATTCTCCGATTCTTGCTTCTTTGGCACTTTAGATTTGGTCTTCTTGTTGAAGTAGCATTCTTGAGTAGAATGGTTCTTCTTGTTGCAAATGGCACAGTGCTTATTAAAGTAGCAATCAAAAGTCATATGATTGTTCATATTACATATGAAACAATAGCTGCTAAAATAACAATCTTTTAAGTTATGATTATACATGTCACACGACTTGCAATATTTTTCTTCAGCTTCACTATCAGACTCCACTGTCTTCTTCTGCTTCTTTTTCAATATTCTTTCAATCTTTGTAGCTAAAGTATCTTCTTGTTGTTGCTGAGGATTCACATCTCTTTGTTGTTTCTTTACTTTCTTGACAGTTTGTGATTCAGCAAATGTTTTCTTCTTCCGTAGATCTTCTACGGATGACTATTTTGATTTAGATGATTGCTTCTTCCGCAGATCTTCTACGGAAGTTATGAATGCTTCTTCCGCAGATCTTCTACGGAAGTTGACTTTGGAACATTTTTCCTTTGCTTTTCTACGGATGTGTGAGGACCAGTCTTCTTCTTCCGCAGGTGTTCTGCTGAAGTGTTTTTCTCTTCTTCCTCCGTAGTTCTTTTTGATGACTGACTTTTATGCTTTTTGTTGAGCTCCTGAAATCCTTCATTAAGCTAACCAATTCTTGTGTAGATGGTCTTCAACAAATTTCTTTGTTTTGGGGGATATGGTAGCTTGATCTCCTTAAGGACTTTGGGAATTATAGGTTCAATTACCACATTCTTTTCCTTACCCAACCCATCACATTCTTGTTCATTAGGCTTATCAACCTCATCCAGATTATCACAGTCATCAAAGTCAAATTCTGATTCATTTTGTTTTGAAAATTCTAATTCAGATGAATCAGTTTCACTGATTTCAGTATCTTCACCATTTACCACTTCACTATTTTCAACTTTTGATTCAGTTTTGGTGCTTGACACAAAATGATTTGATAAATTTTTTGTCATTGACTCAGGTAGTGTGATGTAATTATCATTCACTAGTGGTGCAATAGCATTAAATCCCAACCCATACCCCTTCTTTGATTCAATATGAGAATTTAACAGTTTCTCATATTGCTGTGATGATAATTGGAACTTTTGAAGTTTCACTTCAGTAGATGCATGCTCAGACATGGACTTGGTTAAAGAGGTGGTCAGATGCTCAACTTGTGCTTTCAGATTATAGTTTTCAGACACCAATTTATCTAAATCCTTTTGCAAGGAAGTGATTTTGACCTGATATAGTTTATGTTATCTTATATGAGATTCATTTAAAATCATTATTTCTTTGACTTTATCAGCCAATTGTTGAGCATGGACCCTGTATCTCTCTACCTCTTCAACACATGTTGGTGAACATAACCTATCCCTTACCTCTCTTGCCATAGGTGGAACTTTGTTCTCCAAGTTTGCCTTCAGTGCTTGATTTTCCTCCTGGACTTCCTTCTCATACATGCTCCAATCATAAGTTCCATCCTGCAAAATAATCAAACCAGTTTCTTTAGAGTTACTGGTACCTATTGAAGAACCTGTGGCTGGTAGGGATGAGTTTGTTAGCTGAGGTTGCTTGAAGCTTCTCTAATTTACTTGTCTTGTGTCTATTGTTGATTGCTGATTGTTATTGGATTCCCTTGATAAGTGACCATACAAATTACATTTGTAACATCTCACCTTTGATTTGTCAACACCAATCTTTGTTGTTCTTCCAGCAACAAATAATCCTTTGTTCCTTCTCATGTACATCTTGGCCCGGTAAGCAATCATGGCCATTTGCCATTGTAGATCCATCTCTTCCACTTCATCAGGATGAAGTTCTTCCAGGTCTTGTTGACAGATGTGAGCAGGAGTTAGAGTACTACCCAAGTAAGCTTGAAAGCTTAAACTAAATGCTGCAAATGTTGCTTTCTATTCTTCTGTTTCTAGAACCACAGTGATTGGTTCAGATTTGCTGTTACTTTTGTTGTTTGATGATCCCTTTGCTGTTGAGCTTTTAGAATCATCAGATTTTCTTTTTGTTTTCTTGTTTGAACTGCTTTGAAAGTTAGATTTAGAAGACTTTGCTGCATAAAAACCAGCTTCTTCTTCATCATCACTTTCAGAACATGAGCTTCCTTCATCACCATTCGAAATAAAGGCACTTCCAACATTCTTAGCTTCTTTGAAGTGATATGGTGCAATAGGAGCTTTTGCACTCTTGTTTCTGGTTTTCTTATCTAACTCCAATGCTTCTACCTTGGCTACCAAAGTATCTAGTCCTCATTACTGTACTTCAACTCAAGAATATTCATCTCAGTAACAAGTTGCATAAATCTGTGGAGTTGTTGAGGGACGGATTCACCCTGAATATGATGGAATGTTTCATACTATGAACGCAGGGTATCCTTCCTTATGCTTCTGATTTCATCACTGCCTTCACACAAGGTGTGAAGAATTTTCCACAGTGAGTTGGCTATTTTGTATGCTTCACATCAAATTAGGAGGTCTTCAGGTAGGGCCATGGTAAGCATACTATATGCCTTGATGTCGACTTTGACTTTCTTTGCATCATCAGGAGATAGATTTTTCAGGCTTATGGGCTGGTTGTTGTCATTATAATCAGGTCCTAAAGCAGGTGGAATGTATGGACCTTCAGTAATGGACACCCATAAATCAGAATCTGTATAGTTGACGTGGTTCCTGAATCTGATTTTCCATATTTTGAAATCAGATTTGTTCTCCAACTTCGGAGGTTGATAAGCTCCAACCACTGAATTGCTCATGTTGATTGTCTGTGTTAATTACCAAAATTATCAGTTGATCTAATATCCTATGAATGTGTAAAAAACAATGCAAATACACTAACAAAGCAATAACAAATAACTGATAATATTGATATCAAATCAACTAAGACAAAAATTCTTTGGAATTAATGACTTCTGAGGTGAACGAACTAATTAATAACACACTCTTAATTAAATAAGAAGATGGTCAAAATTAGACATATCGCTCAATATATTCTCAGTTAATTTGAAATTAAAAATGTTAGATGATGATGGGTTTTGTTCAAACTTGATAGAACAGGCTTGAAATATCGCACAATAACACAAATCCACGAATCAAAAGCGATTCTGATGCAAATCGAAATTAATCGAGCAATGGAACAGTGAATAATGATCGATATAACAAGATTTTGATGATTTGATAAAACAAACAATCGATTAAAATAATCATACTGATAGATCAATTGATCTAGATCAATGAGCATAAGGCTCTGATACCACCTGTGAATCCAAGGATCAAATCATGAATTATCAGTTCGATTAAACAAATAAAGATCGCGGAATTATCAATATTTGATTTTTAATTTAATTGTTTGTGAAATTGAAATCGACTACCAAAGTATAAAACAATTGAAAACATAACAATATAATGCAACAAAAGATTGTTTCAATTGTTTTTTATTGATACAAAATCGATTACAATGACTAATGATGCTTTGGTGATCTTGTGATCTCCAATGATGTTCTTGATGTTTTGTTATTTCTCGCTACGTTGATTGAATAATTGATTGATATCGTTTCTATGAATAAGTGACTCACTATTTTTGTACCGATATCTCTCAATCACGTATTCAATCACCTATTGATTGCTATCGATTACTTATGAATTGACTATCAATAGCGTATGTATTGTCTATTCTTAATGAGTGCATCCTTGCCTTATATTTATAGGCAGAGGGATTTACAGTTTACAATGGAAACTGTAACTTTCCTATTTGTGAAGGCTACAGTGGTAACATTCCTAATATGACATCCTAAGTCCTCTGACAGAAAGCAAGTCTTCCGTAGATGTTGACTTGATGACATCACTTCAGGTAGCTACTTATTGATCATGTGTTGGTACTTGATGAGTGCTCATGCAAGTTGTTCTTACGTAGGAAGTTGGTCTTCCGTAGGAATTTGGTCTTCCGTAAGAATTTGGTCCTTAATTCTTGAACTTCATCCTCAGGAGCAAACTCCCTTCTTCCGCAGCAGCAGCAACTTGACTTCAGAACTTGTTCTTCAGTAGATGTTGAGCTTCCGCAGGAGATCTGCGGATGCACATCACTTGTTCAGATATGCTCCAGAGAACATCTATGGAAGAACAAAATTGTTCATCTGCAGTTGTTCTTGTACTTTGTCAATTTTTCCAAATTGACCAAGTATGATGTTTTCCTGCAATCACATAAAATCAACACAAATAATATTTGGGTTAACATATATTTCATGCATTATGAAATGAGAAAGAATTATAGAAGTTCATTACAAGAAATGATTCATCATCTAAACCTATATAAAAGATCTAGACCTAATAGAGTTTGTAAGGTAATATCAGAAGATTATAAGGATGATGCAACCAAAGAAGCCAAAACAACCAAGGGTCTTCCTGCATGCACGCACTGGATGTCCAAGGTAGAAGTTGCTTCGGAAGTTTTACACTCTCCACAGAAAATACTCTAAGTGTAAAATCTTCCGAAGCCAAAGTCCAAATCTTCCAGCCAAAGTTGAAGTCTTTCGAAGCTTCAGAGACAAAGTCTTCCAAAGCCAATTTGCTGTGAAGACTGATTTCTTCCGAAGATAGAGAAGACATGCTTTTTCTGATATACTTTACATAAAGCTGACACACTTTTCGCTACAACTTTGAAGACTCACCAACTTATACAAGTTGGTGAAAAGTCCATGCTTTTGTAAACTGTAGATTAAGGTCTTTATCTGTAACTTCCTACTATTGTACCTGTAAACCTTTTTATATTAGAAAAGGATATGAGCTATGTCATGTTATAGTCACTAGTCAAAAGGCAATATGTCTTTTGACTCTACATTGATCTTGTTGTCTAGATTAGTGTTTCCAACTATCTTTCTAAGTATTAACGGTTGTAGGATGTAGTATAAAGTGTCTCAGGTTCTTGTAATTCTTTTATGCTTTGTAACACTTGTAATAGAACTTGAGAGCAATATACAACATCCTTGAAAACCATACTTCTTTGTTTGTGTTCTTAGTTCTGTCTCATTACTTACTTGTGATCTTAGTGTCATCTTATACAAACCCGGTTCCCCATTTGATCTGTTAAGTGTTCTAAATCTCTCCTCATTGTGAGACTGATTGTATTGACCACCCTTCGCATGGTCCTGCACTTTACTTCTAGCAATGAAGTATTTGTCTAGTTGTAGATTCCAGCTGGTTATCCAAGTATAACCGGCTGTAGATATTAGTATATATAGTTTCTCATTGTAACTTTGTAACCATGCTGGTAAGAGTCTTGTAATACTGAGTTGAGAAGTAATATATACAAGTATCTTGAAAAACTATTCTTGTGTTCATTTGTTTTCATTAACTTATTATATTACTTGTGAACTTAGTTAGAGATTCTGTTTCATCAAACAGAGTGTGATTAAGTGAGCTTGTGAGATAAACTTGTATTGTGAAACCAACACCGATTCTGCACAATAAGCTAATGTATTTGATACAATGATCAGAATGTCACAATAATATTTCTTAGACTTTCTAGATTAAATATTATTTTTACAATAACTATTCCATATTGTTTATTAACATAAAACAACTATTTATACGTACTTATAATCATATTTTATCTTTAAGTATGGTTACATAATTCATAAATTTTTATTACTAATTATTTAATATTTTATTTATTCAATCCGTGTAATACACGAGGTTTTAACCTAGTAAAATATTGACGTATGTTTTCTTCTCACATCCTCCTTGACACATGTAATCTTCTCACACCTTATTTGCTACTTGTTAATAGCATATAAAAGTTAAATATTTAATGATCATATTAAATGGTAAAAATAATATGTATATTATTTCCAAATTATAAAATCCTTTTTTATTAAAAATTATAATTCTTTTTAAAATAAATGAAGATGATTTTTTTAATACAAAGAATAATTTTTTAAATTATGTTTAGAAAACAAATTAAAAATTGGTATGCTTAAAAGCAGTTTTTAAACAAAAGTTTTTTAAAGATGAAATTTTAAAAAAATATTGTTATTACTTTATTAGTTAAGCTAGTTGATCAGACGTAATTTAAATAATATCTTTATAATTTATAAATATTAATACTAACTATTAATTTAATATTTTAATTCAATCCATGTTTTACATATGTTTCTAAGCTAATAAAATATAAAACTTCATTCATGACTTTTAGTTTGCCAATTCTAGCAAATTACTACCATTATCGTTTCAAATAATAGACTCAATTTTAAATTTAACCACCAAAATTATATTGTACTCCTGCCAAGACATCACGTTAAATATCACAAAACCTCAAGCTTCATAACAAAAACCCAAGCAACACAAATATTAAATCTTCATTAAATGTATGTTTGGTCGTCACTACTATAAAAATGACCCTAATGCAATGTTTTTGAAGCTACCTTTCAAACAGTTGCATTTGCTTAAAAACAGTTGCATTTACTAATAAAAAAAGTTATATTATCTAACAAAAAAATTGTTTTAAATCTAATGCAACTTCATCTAATGCAGCCTTTGATATAAAGATTGCTTTAGACTAATGCAATATTTTCAAGGCCTAATGCAACTTTTTCAAGGCCTAATGCAACATATCACAAGAATTGCATCAGCTTCATTTTGTTGTAGTGCGTTTCGCGATGATTGGTTATTTTTCCATTCATTGGGTTTGAGTATATTTTTCAATTTAAAATATAAACTTACATATTTTATTAAATATAATCATAAGCTTTCAATAACCATTTCATTTTATAATGTCTTTGTAAACTAAACCGAAATCACATTCATTCATTTTGATGTGGGTAATGGTTAGCATGATTTTCGAGTATACACATAAAAGAAAATTTAAAAAATTGGTGAACTAAAATTATAAGTTCCTTTTTACATTTAAATTTAACTTTTAGATTGTAATTTTATTTTTTTCCGTATGTAAATTAAATCATTATTTTATTTATGAAATTGATTTAGGCACTTTTTTTAATACACTAGTAGTAACCTAATATACTTGTATAGGTTAGTGACATATGTAATAAATGGATTAAAATAATAAATAAAATATCAAATGATAAAGATATTAATAATATGATCTAATTCACGGATTAAATAAATGATATAATCTCAAGATAAATAAATATATGAAAGTAAACACGAAACAAAAGTCAAGAAATATCAAATTGTTGTGCATGCACATGATAAACAATCATTATTAATAAAAATAAAAAAGATAACATATTAGATTACTATATAAGTACTTATAATAAATGAATTTTAGATGCAACAGAAGACTCGTTGATTCATTTTATTGATCATATTTTTATTACACATATACCCTCATACAATAACAATGTAACTTAATTTAATAATGAACATAAACGAACATTAGACTAAATGATCAAGTATGAAATAAACAATATATATAAAGATTGTTTAGTTTCATTAGTAAAAATAAAAGTTGAAAAATAAAATTAATTACAAAGATAAAGGTTATTTTCTGTAATTTATTCAAAGAATTATGATGGATTTCATAATTCAACATGTATGAAAATTGATTTTATAATAAAAAAAATAAAAACATGACACTCACTGTTGAAATCTGATAAACCACAAATTGCAGAAATTGTTGAACATAATCCTTGCAAACACAATCCTTGAACCAATTAGATGCCTACCTTCTCCACACCTGCAAATCCTTACGAACACGATTCTTGAACCAACGAACTAAACGTAAATTGACAAAGATAATATCTTGGATAGATCTCAGAAACGTGATGAACACTATCAGATTAAACCAATTGATCGCAACTATCAAATGTTTAATCGGATTCAGACTGAGATCTTGAGAATCGAAAATTTTGTTTTGTGAGAGAACCGTGCGAAGAAGATGAAAACCTGTCTATCCCAAAGAAAATCGAGCGACTGCCTTTATTGTGTGTCCAAGAAGAAACCGTCCAACGGCTTTTCTTTTCCGACCAAGAAGAACCGTCCGATTGCTTTTCTTTTCCGACCAAGAAGAACCGCCTGACTGCTTTCTTTCTTTTGTTTTCTTTGATCTGATCTATATCTGCACTTCTGTATATATGTGTTTAGATATATGTTTTAAGATTGGGCTTAAAATTGGGCTTAGGTTTTAATTGGATATATAAGCCCATGTCAACATTAATAATAATTCCATCAAGCACAATATATTTATACATATATACAATTAATTGTATCAGTGTAAAACGAGTCCGTATTCCCGCGTCACCTAATTTGTTTAATCACTAATACAATTTATCAGATCAACAAGTTAATCTAATAACACTAAAATCATTGATAACACTAAAATTATCAACACTTACTTCTACGACTAAAGGACAAGGACAAATAAACACTTTAGTTTCTTGTGATCACTAGACAAATCTCAAAAATCAAACTGTGATTTACGTATCTAATATGAGATCGGTTTGTGGTTGTTGTAATGTAATAATTCTTCAAATAGATTGCAAACCCTGTTGTTGAGGGTTGTATAATAATTCTTCACCGTAATTAAATGTATGGATAATGTTATTTATAAGTATATAATTCTAAATATATATAAATTCATATATAAAAGTATTAAAAATAATAATTAAATCATTAACAGTCGAGCTCTAGTTTTTAAAGCACCTCTATTTATGCATTTATTACAGTTACAAACAAATGTAATAGGATTTTTCACTTTACTAAATAATGTTATTCCTAACTTCCTACAATTATTCATGCTTTTCATAAAGTCCAAGGAACCCCACAGAAGTTACAACTACTACTCCACAAGGTACATCTTCCAACGTAATATGAAATACTTGTAGTTTTGTTCAATTTACTTGCATCGCAAGTTATGCCTAAGCTTTTCCACAAAGCACAAACACGTCAACATAACGTCAACATAAGGTACAAATGTTTATTCATGAGGTATATCTATTTATTGTTCTGTTAATTGCTTTTATTCTAGAAAGCAAAGAAGTTATTCCCTACACTTGATGTGTAATCGATACAAAAAATTTGACTTGTCGTCACGTTGATGTTATAACTTTACACTATAAATACTCTCCTAATTGTATTCAGTTTGTATGCTGAAAAATCAAACCGGCCACCGAGAGCCAAACCATTAAAATCCAAGGTATATTCTTAGAGCTTCTCATAAGGCTATACTCATGTTTCGTTTAATATATCATAAGTTTAGTTGCTCGTTAGTTTTTAGTCGTTCGGTTTTGATTTTGATCATTCTCATGGGCAAAAGAAGTATAGAGGGGTCTAGTGATCCTGTAACCATTAACCTGAAAAAGAATTTCTATTAACAAGGGTCAAACAATATTGCTTCTTATTCTTTGACACTTGCAAATTTTCATTGCTTAAGTAGTTGAATCGAAAAGTTATGGCTCACCACTAACATGTCACTCAATGCTCACCGTTGGGGATATATACCAATCACATTCACCGTATACAGAAAGGATTTGTTTTGAGTCTTAAATAATTAGAATGGCGTTCAATGTTGTCTAGAAAGTAAAAAGGTTAAAATCTACCCACTTTGGCCGGAGATGTAGATGTTAGCTTCTGACTAGCAATTTTTACAAATTGTAGCTTAGCTTATGCTTTGGATATTCAAAATGGCTGAAACGGGAACCTCCGATCCTCAGGTTTTATACTTTCATTTCTTATATATGTTACCAATATTTGATATATTTAGGCTTGGAGCATAGCAATCATATATTATTTGTACATTTGTCTGTATCAGTTTATGGTTTGATCATATTCCAAGTTTGTTCCCAATTGAAAGTTGGTTGCAAGTTTAGTTCTCATCGTTAGTGCTCGTTACTTTTTAATAGTCTGGGTACTAAATCTATAATATGATCAAACCATAGGGTTCAATTGTGCAATTTTCTCTAAAAAATTAAAAAATCAAATAGAACCTTAAAGATTTTAAAAATAAGAAAAACAAATAAAACTTAAAAATAAAATCAAATAAATGTTTATAAATTTCAAAATAAATATTGATAAAATCAAATTATAGTTAAAAACAAGAATGGTTTGATTTCATCTCTTTGATTTTTTGATTTGGACTTTCACACGGTTTTTGAATTTTTTTGGTTTCGGCATGACACGTAGACTTCATCAAAAATAAGAAACAACCATACTTCTCTTTTTTTAGTTTTTCTTATTTTTACATACTTTTTTTATTTTTTACTTTTTAAATTTGATTTGATTTTTTTAACCTTAGTTTTATTTTTAACTATTATTAAATTTTATTATTAATGTTTAATTGAACTTATTAAATTTTATTTTAATTTTTAAATCTCAATTGATTTTTCAAATTTTTTTTATAACTTTTATAGTAAATTGCACAATTGGTCCATGGTTTGAGCTTTAAACATAATTTGTACGCTTTTGATTTCTTATATATGACCTTAGAATATAAACATGCCTATTACATAGGATGAATAAAAATAATATTAAATTAATGGTTAGTAAATTTTTCTCATGTTTTAGATTTCATTTTCTTGTTGTGCTTTAGCAATTAGCATAAGAATCTCTTTTCATATGCCTCTTAATTTTTAAAAATAGTTAAAAACATACAATAATAAAAATTTGAATTTAAAATATAGAAATTGAAAATTAGTTAAATTCAAAGCCAAATAAAAATAAAACTGGTTTTTATGATAAAAAAGAAAGTCAAATTGATTGGTTTGTAACATTACTTATTTAATAAAAGAGAGAGGTGAGACACATATTTTTTAAGGATCTAGAAATGCATAATGTGTCCATTGAGTTGTTTATTTGATATATAGTGTAGATATAGAGATATGGGCTATTTGATAGCTTGTTGTTAATAGGCTAACTCTTAATAATTCACAATCTTTTAATTATTAAAAGGAAACTTTAACTATGAATAGTTAAGAGGTGATCATTAAAAGACTATTAACTATTAACAGATAACTTTTTAATGGTTATTAAGGGGATACTAAACAACCCCATAAATATAGATTTGTTTATGTGATGATATATAATTTTAGAGTTAAGTTCTATGCTTATAAAAAATATTTGATAATTTCTTATATTATAAATATTCTTTTAAATTATTTGTTAGTTATAACAATTTTGATTTTGAATCAATGAGACCAGTTCTTTAACGTTCATAATAATTACTAATTAAAGGATTTATTAACAATTTTGTTATTTTCAACTATTTTCACTATGTCTCTATTTTAGAAGTCTTCAGAATAATATTGAAAAAGTTAGTTAATAGATGCAAGACTATCAATCAGGAAAACACGACAAATCAACCTTATAATCTCTTGTACCTAGTCTTGATTGACGTCATCACACTTTACCATGCTTATATATACCCTTTTATCTCTCTCTTTTCGTGTAATTACTTACCCATACATTAGTACCTATGTGTAAAGGAATATCAGTTCTCTACGGTATTAGAAAGCCACCATGTGAGTTAATACCTTCGTCGTTGTTAACCTACCATAATAGTGCTAAGCTATCTTAAATTGCAAAGAAAATGACACACCTTTTCATGACAATGGCAACCTCTTCAATTGTCCAAATCATAATAACTACGTGT
This sequence comes from Flaveria sonorensis, assembly GCA_025506505.1. Classification (NCBI taxonomy): domain Eukaryota; kingdom Viridiplantae; phylum Streptophyta; class Magnoliopsida; order Asterales; family Asteraceae; genus Flaveria; species Flaveria sonorensis. The sequence goes on along the minus strand of CM046423.1, from coordinate 40,899,834 downwards.
TTCCCAATCAAATTCACAACTTCAAATTTTCCCTTACGGCGTAAACAAGTGCAGTCCACCCTAGCTTGTCGGGTTGAATCTCGATAACTTCATCAATAGTACCGCAGCATATCCACCAATGTTCATCACGGATGACTTAGCACTTGCACCAAGTCCTGTTGTTGATGAAGACCTAGCTCATGGTCCATATTCTGGACGACTTGGTGACGAGTACAACAACATGATTACTAGTGCAATCAAAGTCCAGCAAAAACTTAACCTTTGTCGTATCCAAACTATTAGTTGACTTTGAATGTTGTTCTTACTATTGTCACGTCCAATTTTACCCAAAGCCAATCACCTAGCTAGGTTTAACTCTTGGTCTTATGGAGACATACTTTTACTAGATCAAACCACACTTACCAGTCATTCTTCCTCCAAGCAACAACCTCCCTTGAAACAAAAGAGGTCCTCGTAAACACGCTCATTTTCTCAAACAAAACCTTGTATCATCTCTTGTCGTGAACATAGAAAAAGAACCTCTCACCAACCTACAAACTTGATTATTGTACAGTGGTGCTTCCAATCATCTTGATTGGCATCACAAGCTTTGAGATCGGTTTATTAAAATTTTGATTCTTAGTTAAGTATCAAGGCATTACTCATAACTCTTAAAACTATGTAAAATACAAAATATCATTATGATTCTTATTTTATTAATTAACAAAAGTCACTACTTTTCCCATCTTTTTCCTCAACTCAAGTCTTTGGTCGAAAAATATTTTCAAACACCTTTGATTTGCACTGATAATCGGGGAGAATTCCAAGGACTTCCTTTCAACCTTAAATCCTTACATATCTCCCATTTTACAATTCCACCTAGCACAGGCAAACAAAATGGCATCGTTAAGTGTCGTCACTCGCCTATAATGGAAACTAGCCTTGCCCTTTTACACTATGTTAGCCAACCCCTCCATTTTTGGTCTCATATCTTCCAAACAAAGGTCTATTTTATAATAATTTTCCCACTAAAATCATCAATATCAAGTCTCCATTTGAAGTTCTCATGGAAAACCACCAAATTTCAATACACTTAAGCCCTTTGGTTGTATTTCTTACGTTTGGATTCGTCTGTATGCCACTTCTAAATTACAACCTCATTCCACAAAGTGCGTCTTTCTTGGTTACTAGTCCTCTAAGTGGCCTATAAATGTTATGACCCACAAACTTGTCACCTTTTCCATTCTAGGCATGTCTAATTCATAAACACCAACTGTCCTAAGAAATAACTAAGCTAACTTTTCACAACTAAGCTAACTTTTCACCCTTACGGCCTTACCCATTCTAACTACCTTTCAAACTCAACCTCCACTAACCCCATGAAACCCACCTCACACTAATATCATGCATACTCCTCTCAACCAGCATCCCCACCTATGGACACTCACCATTTCTCAAACCACCTCTCCTGTCATGCATAGCCCCACACACCACTAAACTCTCACTTATGCAGTGTTCCCTCAGTCACCTAACCCACTCATCCCTCCCACCACCATCCTCCCACATCACACACATATCCACCTCATCATTCCCTATACCCCTATCAGTTTCTCATCTTACTCACCCATCTAGTCCTCCACCATCTTACCCATACCCATAGTTCCTAACCCTCCCTTGGCACCATTATCCACCCCACTTTCCCATACACATAACCCCAAACCCCTACTTCAACCTCTCATTTGTCAACACCTTCATGCTTCACCCTATTCTATTTACACTTGAACATACCACATATAACCAAGAACAAAAAGACCCACAATATGCCATGGATAAAAATTTTAATGTTTTACTACAAAATGGGACCTAGGAACTTGTTCCCCACACCTCTCAAGACCTAATTGGTTGCAAATGGGTCTTTCATGTCAAATGCAACAAAGTGGTTTGATAACTAATTTCAAGGCTCATTTATTTCTAAGGATCTCCAACAACAATACATCAATGACTACTTTGACTCTTTTAGTTTGGTCACAACCGATCACTATATGCACCATCTTATTAATTACCCTCTTAAAGAACTATCTCGTACACCAACTTGATGCTAATAATTCTTTTCTTCTAGTTACATTTTAAGAAGAGGTCTACGTGGTGTAACCAACCGAGCATGTTCGGCCGTCACATCCTACCCACATGTGTTGGCTTTGCAAATCTATTTGTGAATTAAAATAAACCTGATGTGTTTGGTACATTAAACTCACTACATATATTCTCCAATCGGGTTTAATATGTCGTTGGCTAATGCTTCCTTGTTCATCTAACAACATGATTGAATTACATGTTTTTTTATTGTCTATGCTGATGACATAATACTAACCGAAAATAATGACTCCTTTCTAACTCTATTCATTGCTATGTTTGTCGGGTGATTCTCCATCAAAGATCTTGGTTCTATTTACCACTTCCTTGTTACTGATGTCCAAACTAACATTTGTTTGTTTCTCACTAAACTTGGACATGTTGAAGACTTACTCAGTTCAATATGATTGGTGTTAAAGATGTTGTCACTCCCCTTAGCTTATCTGATGTACTTCATCCAAATCATGGTTCATATCAATCCCATAACATATCACAAATATTTTGGATCTTTGCAACACCTTGCACTCAGAAGACCCAGTGTCTACTTTGCTATCAATAAATTCTCTTAATTTATTCACTCACTATCTCAAAGACAATGGGGAGTTCTAATATGGATCTTGGGCTATCTCAAAGGCACCATTCATTATGACTATACTTACAATAGTGCACCTTTTTATATTCGAGCATTCTCGGACTCCGTCTGGGTGGTATCTCCGATGGGGGTTGTTCCACGAATGCATATACTCTACCTTGGCCTGAACACTGTTCATGGTACCTAGCTGTATAAAAGTTGATATCACGAACCTACACCAAAGGCCAATGTAAAGCATTAGCAAATGAGAGTGTGAGAATCTCGTGGGTACAAAACCTACTAAAACAACTTGGTACCATCATTACCTCCATACAAAAACTCTCTTATGAAGACACTAGAGCAATCTAATTATGTGAGAATGCTGCAAGTGGCTTGCTTAAGTCCTTCACATCAATTCGGAGGATCGATTCACTGATCAACCTTATAATCACCTATAACTAGAATTGATTAACGTCATTACACTTTACCATGTTTATACCCTTTAATCTCGCTCTTTTTTGTAATTAATTGTTCATATATGGACACCTTTGTGTACTGACATATCAGTTCATTCAAATTAGTATTAAAATTTTATATATTTGTGATATTTAGATGTTAACAAAATGACATCACCCCATGATACAAGAATCAATATATATATGCACATAAACTACAGAAACACAACATAAAACAAATCTTAATTAACAAACAAGAAAAGCCTAGGTCTAAATAAGCATAGAAAAATCAAAACACATATGAAAACATTCAAGCCCCCTCTCTCTACTCGAGCCTTTCTTATATAAACAACACAACATATGCACATAAATATATTATCTTTAAAATAAGAAACAAACATCAAAGTCAAATTCCAATTTCCATTTGATTTGAATTACCGTTTCAATTTCGATTTGATAGCTCTTCCGATTTCAATTTTCTTCTATTAATGATAAGAAACTAACACTCAATTTGTTAAGTTTGAATTTTTATTAGATTCAAATTTAAATTCAAATTCAAATTCAGAATTTTCTAATTGACTTAACATCTAATTTGGAATTCCAACTTTGAATTTTTTCTTTATGATAACTTTTATTTTTATTTTTATATAAATTTTAAAAATAAACTTTTAATTTGATTTTTACATTTTTTCACTTGCTTAAAGTGAAACAATTTTAGATTGAACTTGAATTATATTTTAAAGCGAATCAAATTGAATTTCTTTGGATTTCGAATTCAACTTCAAATTTTCAAATTTACAAAATTTGAATGATTCAATCACACAATTTAAATTTTTATATCATAATGTAGACTACTAGTCCTGCGACGGAAGAGATGACTTTAATTCAACAAATGAAAGAAGTATATGAAAGCCTAGAGAAACAAGAGAAGATAAATCTATTTGGGCCTTCAGGAATCGGGAAAACACGAATGGCGAAGAAAATAAGTGAATATGCCATTAGAGAGAAACAAACCACAATGGGGAAGAAAGTAAGTGATCAACAAGCCATTAAAGGGAAATTGTTTAACTTCACACTCTGGGTGTTTATGTGTAGGAAGTATACCCTTGACTCCCTCTCCCAAAGTATTGCTAGACAATTATTCTTAATCCGCACGTACGAGGAGTGGGAGGTTGAGGATGACAACAACAAACATGAGCGTGATGCAGATAGCACAGATAACTTGATTCAAAGTATAAAAGAAAAGCTTAAAGGAAACAAAATTCTTGTTATTCTTGATGATGTTCCTAATGGCAAAACCAAAAGTTTAAATGAAACAACGTTTTGGTCAGTGTGGGAACAAATGTTGCCTGTTGCTGATCTAAATATAACAGTTAAACAGATTTTAATCTCTAGAATAAAGAGAGATGATGAAGATTTTGTCTCCTTTGAGGTGATTAAAGCTTTACCTAGAGAAGTCTCCATCAATTTACTTAAAGAAAAACTCATTGAAAAATTTAATGGTGATACTCCATTAGCTGAAAAGGTACAAAATTTAGGTGTAAAACTCCTTGACAAATTTAATGGTGATTTGCCTGGAAATGTTATCATGATAGCGAAAGTTTTGAACTACTTTTGCCTCGATGCATCGGGAATGTCGATTATAACGAAAGAGTTGGAAGAAGCTTCTGATCAAGACTACCATTTAAGCAAGTTCTTGTGCATGAAGGATGATGTGTTACCGATTGATGTTCTAAAAGATCTATGGTGGCACGGTGACCATTTTTATCGTAATTCTGGAAGTGTTCACTACAGTGAGTTGATAACTTACTGGATCTTGGAAGGATACCTTGGTGTTGGGAGCATGTCAAAGCTGTACCAAAAGGGTCATGGTTTGTTAATGGACCTTATTGATTGTGGGGTGATCAAAGTGCAAGAGGGTGGTTATGTTTTCATGGATAACTCACTTATAAATGCGCGCGATCTGTACCAGCATGTTGAGCGGAACCCAAGACTCGGGTTTGCAGCGGTGATCAATTCTGAGGAAGAAGGGTTTGGAAGGATCACACACAATGATGGAACTGAACAAGCTCCAACAAGAAGAAAGACGGAAAGAGCGCCATTAGACAAAAGCGAGTGGGAATCTTTTGTTGTTGCTGGATGGAACAATTGTTACTGAGCAAGTAATCAAGGGGGTTCCTTTCCGAAAGAAGCTTCAAGTGTTTGGGTTGTTTAATCCCACCATCAGATCTTTACCGCAGGAGTTGGGAATGTTGGAAGGGCTTCGTGTTCTTGTGCTTAGAGGTTGTGAGTTTTTGAAGGATGCGAGGCTCGGTTTAAAAGCTTTGGAGGTTCTTGAAATCTCTGATGCTCAGAATCTCAAAAGGCTCAACTCAAGCTTCTTTAAAAACATGTTGAATCTCAAAAGCCTTCATATCTCAAGGTTGCAAATCACATCGTTACCTCAAGCCATTTACAATCTTACAAAAATACAATGGCTAATCGTTAAAGATTGTCCTCAATTAGAGAAGGTTGAGAGTATTTCAAAGCTTGAAAACCTCATTGTTGTTGATCTCTCCGGTAATATTTCTTTGAATACTCTCGATAAAAACTTTTTGAAATTTCAACACCTTCAAAGCCTTAATCTTTCTAAGACCCTCGTTTCCACAACACCACTGTTAAAATACCGAAGAGAACTTACTCACTTATTATGTAGTGAGTGTCCAGGGTTAGTTCGATTACGTGGCTTGACTTCCTTAACAAGTCTCCAAACCATCGATCTCTCGGGTTCTAAGGAATTCGAAGAATTTCATGATTCATCATTGGAAAGCCTAAGTTCCCTTATAACCCTTAACCTATCAAGAACCCGTATTGATCGTTTGCCTTCTAACATTTCAAAACCTCATTATCTTTACCTCGAGTGTTGCCTTCACTTACAACGACTCTCATGCATTGTATCCTTTCAAAACCTCAAGGTTCTAAGTCTTTTAGGTTCAACAAATCTTCATGAGATCGAGGACAAATTCTTTGACGATATGAGCTCTCTTCAAGTGCTTAACCTCTCAGAAACCAACATTTCACATCTCCCATCTCTCTCAAATCTTTATGATCTTCGTAAATTGTTTCTATCACGATGTCATTCACTAACTAATTTACCGTCACTTGAGTCCTCTACAAAGTTGGAGATTCTTGATGCCTCAAACTGCTTTGCATTACACAAGATAGAAAGTAAATCTTTTGAGTCGATGACTCGTCTTCACAAGATTGACTTTTCAGAAACAATGATTGGGTCCCTTCCGTCCCTTCCAAACCAATGCAATCTCCGACAGCTTATATTGAAGAATTGCAAGGAGTTGGAGAATCTAGAGCTAAATGGACAGTTTTTGAATCTTGAAGAACTAAATCTTTCAGGTATCAAATCATTGAAACTCGATGTAGCCGGATTCGTGAAGGATATTAGTACCCTTAGAATCCTTGACCTTTCTTCTACATCCATCAAACAGTTGCCATCTATTTCAAAACTCACAAATCTAACCCATCTTTCCATTGCGGGTTGCATATTCTCATCGGAAAACACACTTGATTATCGGGATATTAAGATTGAAGTCTTGGATCTTTCACGATCATCCATCAAAACTTTACCAATTCTCGATCCCACAAACCTTCGAAAGCTCCTGCTTAAGATTGTTTAATGAATGATATATCTGATGATCTGATATCGAAATTTACTTGTCTTGATTACATCGAGTTTCCTGATATCAATGTTGAACATTCACGTGAAGAGTTAAATCAAGATAACTGGAACATCTGCAAGCTCTCAAACAACGACAAACCTCCGGTATTCTATAATGGCACACAGTTTATGAAGAAAGAAAGTTTGCCACGTGATGTAACATGCCATTTATGTGTAGTTCCCGTCAAGGTAGAAGATGAAACCTGGGACAAGTATCTTCACAGACATGAACTCGTCTTCCATGATGTCTACTTTCAAGCATGTCGATTCGCTAAGGACAACAAGTCATTACAGATCCGTGGATTTAACCAATTCCCCAAGGGTATCGAGAATATCATCACCAATATAGACTTGGTGTTTTTGATTGATTATAAGCTCAACGGATTTCCGTCTAATTTTGATCCCTTAAAGTTCAGTAACTTAAAGGGATGTTGGATCGAAAGGTGCAACCAAATGGTGACCATTTTCACCACGAAAGAAGGAAATGATGACAATCCTAAGTATGATATTCATTTACAGGATTTAGGAATTTGTAATAATATTCGCTTAAAAAACATATATGAGGGGAAACAATCATTTGGGAGCTTTAATAATCTTAAGAGTTTGTATATAGACAATTGTCCAGAAATAACTACAGTGTTCTCATCATCATGGCTGCCGAACAAACTCAAAGTTCTTGAAATCAAATATTGTGATAAGATATTTGAATTTGGTGGTGAACTACCAGCATCTTTACAAACTCTTAAAATCTGGGAGTGCCCAAAAGTAAAGCAACTTGAAGATCAATTCGAAATTCCCAAAGGTTTGAAG